>CAVLEF010000003.1:2565000-3170000 GCA_963661955.1 Leptosia nina
ATACCACTAGCGTCATATCCGGGTACACTACAAAGCAACGCCGGGGTCGTGGCGTTTAATTCGGTTTCAGTGAGGGTAGTTAATTCCAGTTCCGTTTCTGCGCGGGCCATGAACGACTGTCCTAGAACTGACGCTACCAGTTGGGTGGCAGCCGCGATGACACGGTCGGGCCTGAATGCCTGTAAGCAAAGGGAATAACGTGAGTGTTAACAAAATGAATTAGAGCTTGCGACTGGCAATTGTTTTTTTTTATTAATTTCCATTTCGGAAAAAGAGATAAAAGTAATTTAATTTAAACAAAACGATATATTTAAAAGTTTTATATTTTTCACATGTTACTGCACCCAATGGCACTAATACGCCTAATACGCAAGTGTTAAAGTTGATATTACAATGCTGTGATGCCGGTTCAAGTCCAGTCCGTGTCGTAAATTTTTTTCATGCTATAATCGATTTTTAATTTATGCAAAACAATTTACTTATATCGCGTAGCATAATATACACAACGTAGGTAGAGTATCTACTTAAAAACAAATAGCTTGATTCCACAAAGTATGAACCCTAAATAGAGTTATTTGAAATTGTCACGTACCTGTATAAGTAGAAGTCGAGCCATCGCAAGAGTGTGCGGCTGCTCCGGCGCAGTAGTCTCCGAGTCCCAAAGTGTTGGGACACACTGCTCGGGCGCAGCTTGCGAGAGCCACGCTCCTAGCTCCGGCAGCGATCTTGCCTTTTCAAGCAGATTGCGGAACGCGACCAATCTGAAAAAATTATAACAAGTATGATAACAAACTAGGAATACTTGACAAAATGAGAGATAGCTGTAATGATAGCAATGTTAACTATCAACGGGCCCGGGCCGGTTCCCACTGGTTCTAAGATTTTTGTAAATAAATTTATATTTTTTTGTAAAACATGTAGGACTTCGTCCGAACAATCCGCCCGGGTAAACCCAGCCTAAAAAAACCAGAGAGTAAAATCCATCATGATTAATCGCGTTTTGGTTTCAGTCTGTGGATTTCCGAATATCCAAAGCCAAAATAGGTCAACAGCGTATCGTTTTAGATGTTATGGCAGATGTATCTACAAGTGAACCACACGTTTGTCTGTCCTCCGCTGTCGTAAATATCCTGCTGAATCGTATTTGTCTACGATCGCTTAATTGATGAAAAAATAAGAATATAAGAATAAACTTGTACATCTTAGATAAACAGGTTTATTTAGTTTAAGAAATAATCGTTTATTTGTTAGCATACCTAGAGCTAAGTCTTGCAGCAGCTTCGTGCTGCTGTGGTGTCAACGCGTCGAGCGGCGGCTGTACAGAGGATGACACGAAACCTTCTCGGCCTCGAAGGAAAACGGCGAACTGTTGGTCCAATGTATCCGATGCGCCTGCGCCCTTTAGTTGAATGCGGCAGAGGAGTAGAGCGAACGTCAACCGGTCTGTGTGAAGCATTCCACGGGCTACACGCTCGTACACAGTCTGCCAATTAAAAGAATATTATTCACGTAATTCTATGCTAAATATATATGATCCATGAAATATACACAAGTTTTATTAATATATACACAGTTCAGTATATATGTATCTGCAAATATTTTAACAATTATATTATAAAAATAAGAAAGCATAGACCACAGTACAATAAACGTAACACGTATGGGGTCTCAAAATAATCCAAATAATAGAAGTTATTTTTTAGAATTCAAAGTATATACTTATATTAATTAGTCAATAGAATTTATTGTCATACCATCAGAAATAAATTGTCTCCGATTTATGTCGCGTTTAATGTCAAATAAATTCGTATACTTACGGTAAACAATTCGTCAGTGATGATCTTCAAACGAGCGGTGTAGTCAGACAGGCCGTTGAGCGCAGTCGACACAAGAACTGAACTGAAGATATCCAGGAACATTTTCAGCGAGTACTGATATAGGAAATGAACTTGGTGCAGCGACTCCATTGTGAAGTAGATGCTGCTGCACGCCTAGAGAAAAATAATATAAATTTAAATTAATAAACAGTTAAATATTATTTAATCTATACGTATACTATAAGCGTCAAGTGCTTGTTCCTTTAAAAGAGAAAATCTCAGGAACGACTGCTTCGAATCCAAAAGACAGTGGAAAATTGAAAAAAAAAAAATTAAAACGGGGAAAATTATTCATCTTTGAGGACTTCAAAGGGACTGAGGTGGGAGGAAATGTTTTTATTTTCCTCCTCCTTTAATTAATTATGTGTTGCACCTGTATGAACAATAATATTATTCTCGCCAACAACAAGATAACGCTTGCCGGACCAACTAATTAAAAATTAATAACTTACTTGTGAAAGGGGTAGGTATTGCTGACTGACAGTTTCAATTTCAGCTATGACTTTATCGGTCTCTTCCACCTAAAATAGTAATTCCAATATAAATATTGCAGTAACAGATCTCTTATATATTTTTTTTAATATTGTTCTAAAAAATACCTTTTGACCAATGTCATCAGCCTCTTTCTTGAGCGTTTCAAGAGTAGCAATAACCGAATCGTCATCTAATATTTTGCCCTTAGCATCGTTCAATGCTTGAAGCAACGACTTCTCGAGTTGTCGAAGACGTAAGTGGAATTCACCTGGAATACAGAATATTATCGGCGACTGAAAATTTTAAAAATTAATTAATCCTTGAAAAAGAGTGACATTTACCTTGTAACTTAAGTAAATCAGACCGTTTGGTGTCAATGTCTGGTCTTTCTGCTTTGAGTACTCTATGCAAACACTGCGATTGAAGTGAAGACCGCGTTACAGTGAAGTTGACGAATGTCACACGAGAGCACATGTCGGGGGGGAATTCTACGGTTGGATCCCTGTAGAAATTAAATAATAATTATTAATATAATGTAACAACTTCAGAGCTGCGTAATAATATGAAAAAATTGCTTATTTCTGTTGTCATTGAGAAATTGTTCTGGACGTTTTGCTATCAAGACTGATAACATTTTCGAATGTTGAGCGTTCCTCCACTAAGCCAAGAGTTATTTGTTCGTAATGTCTATATTTTATGGTAGTTCTATTTGAACTTACCTTGTACTGAGGAATATAACAAATGAAGGACTCAAATCAATGTCTTGATCTCCTAGCGTTATCAGGACACGCCCACCGGTACGTCGCAGCTCGCGATTCAAAACAGGGTTCAAAATCGGGTCATAATTTTCCACATCCTAAAACCAATGATACGTCAAATAGTTTGCAGGAAAACCTATACAAAGTTTCAAAGTGCTAAGTCTATTTGCTTACCTGGACAAGCAGCGGGTTACCGAAACGCAAAGCCGACTCCAGGTTCTTTCTAAACGAATCGTCCAGGAAAGAAGTTTTCGTGATTTTCCTGTCTTTAAATTCTCTCATTATGAATTCAGTCGCTTGTCCTGACGGGTCTATGATTAGTGGGTAACGGTTGAAGCGCTAGAAATGAAACGTAACTGTTACTCTATAATTACGAGAATTCGTGGTAAACTTACATACGTACAAGTCCTCACCTTCAGCATAATAGCATTTTCAACACACAACTCGTCGGTAGGCAGAGCGTTCGCCTGCCAACGCAACCTTTCATCTGGGTTACTGAGGTATTCCGTTCGGGCAATTTCTGGACGATATTTGATATTAGCAGATGCCAAATGTGCCGTCCAGGTCGAGAACAAGTTTTGACGATACTGAAGAACACCAATAACATATGGTTAATGTAATCACGAGATATATAATGGGAAGAGAATAATAAATTTCAAACTTAATCTTAATTCGCAAGTGTTAAGGCTGAAATTACATTGAACGAGAAGTGCATGTTTTGGTAGGTTGAAAAAAATTCTACGTGTAGGACTCGGTACTTCAATTGGTTGGAGCTACAGCGCTGAATGCCGTGGATGCCGGTTCACCAGAGTCCTAATTTTTGTCAAATTATAATAATTTTATTTTTTATTGTGCCATCACGTGCAATAACATGTGAAACAAATATACGTTTTCAAAAGAGAATAATACTTACATGTTGGTCAAAGTAACCGCCATAGGTTATGAAAGCGGCCGATAACAATACGTCACCCACAATTGTACTCATTTGGGAACGGAAAGTTTCCGAGCTCGATTCCCATCTTTCGCGTTCTATTACCAAACTCTTTAAGAGAGCTATTGATCTGTCCACCTAAAAACAATATGAATAATTAATTATTAACTTATATAAATGTTTTATCTACATAACTAGCTGTGTCAGTGACTTTGTCCGCGTATAATCGTTATTCAGGGTCCAAATTTGTTTTTTGCAAACCTCGTGTTTAACTCTATGAATTTAAGCTCTACCCACGACGTCGTCCGCGTCCAGTCGTTCTTGTAATTTTCAAAATAGACATTTTCAAGATACGTTTTTGCAGCGTACGCATCGAAAACCCACAAGTATAAATAATTTTCCCCGTTAATTCGAACCAGTAGTTTCAGACATCAGCGCGTTTAAACGTAATATAAACAAACAAACTCTTCAGCTTTATATATTAGTGCAGATATTATTTTATGACTTGATTATTTCTAAACAGTACCTTAGCTTGAACATTCTCCAGATCAGTTTTGATCGCCTGTGCCTGACTGATGAGTTGTGCATATTCCTCCTTGTATGAGGCGATTGACTTCTCCAACTGCGCTATTAAGTCACGCACTTCATCTCCAGCCTTTACGTTCGTCTGCGCTTGGTCTTCCAGAGCTTGGAGTTCATTACGCAACGGCTCAACACGTTTTAACATGTCAGCGTATTCAATCTACAAAACATACTTGCATAGTAGTATTAAATGTAAATAGATAAGCGTTTTTATTAAGTTATTGACGATATGCTTTTGTTTTGAGATTTTCAACAGGATCAAAATTGTGTTTTATTTAATTAGAAAGATCATTTGCAGGATTACCTGAGCAATGGCCCATTTCACCATAGGACCGCAAGCCATACTAGCCCTGTTTACTTTCTCGAAGTTGTAATCCGGGTTACTAAGATACCTCGTCTTCATCTTTTCCCGAACGTCGTCACTAACGACACACGAAATGCATTAAAATGATGGCGTAAAAAAGTAACATCATATGTGAAAATTGTATGCGTAAAATGAACCAAAACCAAAAAAAAAAACTAATTGATTCATGCAAATATTCCTTTAACCAAAAAAATAAAATGAAAATGGAATGGACGTCACTTTGTACGCAGCAAATAAAAAACAATGCTTTTAAATAAAATAGATAGCAAACATATTCTGACACGAACTAAGGTGAAGCAAAAAAAACTCACTGCCATTAGTGATTTGAAAATTCCTTTAAACCTTTAAAATGGACGGACAATAGATATTTATTGGCAAATACATTCATGCAACTTACGTATTTAATATTGCGGGCTTAAAATCAGTTATGGTGTTATAAGACGGTAGATATATAACCAAAACCGACTGAGTTTTAGAGATTTTGTATATTCCGAATATTATTATCTTATATTATTGAGGTAGTTTATGTGAAAACCTTCGAGAACATTCCAATAACCTGTATGACAATCCCAAATCATGCTAAATTTACAAGTGCACAAAAAATTCCCTCTTCCTACCTTTTCGAACAGTGAAAAAACCCAAAATGCTTTCATAGCACACCATGCAACAAGCAAGCAAATTGCCTAAAATTATGAAACTAAACCACATTCAATAGGAAAGCGTATTATTTTGTCTGTAGTGAACCAATAAATCGACACTAAAGAGTAATTCTATATTATTGTGTAGATTTTTTGGTATCGGATGTTCCAGACACAAAAATACCCTTGCTAGACATCACTTATCAAACAGAATTTAAAGAAAACTATCAACACTACATAATAATTGCTAAATTCAATAAATGTAGGTTATCATCCATATATAAAAAATTAAGAACGTAATATGTACTCCAAAAAACTTTGAATCTTCATCTTCTGTTGACAAGTAATTCCCCATTTGGATTAAACAGGATTTTTAGGATTGGATCGGAGTTGAAAAGCGTGTTAGGCTGATCTCACGTGATATCCTCAGTGGAGAAGTTCGAGACGATGCTGTTGATGAAATTCTCTCTCATGATAACGGCGCGTATCGCTTTCCAGTCGGTCGTGTTCTCGCCGAGGAGCAGGCAAATGGACTCGAGGGCCACCTTCACCAGCGCCGGGGGATTCGCCATGGACCGGACCTCCACGAGGTGTTGCTTCTTAATAGATTTCACGGCTGTATCGCGCCGCACACCACCAAGCGAGAGCGAGAGGGTACAAAAAAGATAGAAACAAAAAAGCTAATTTAGACCCAATTTCACCAAGTAATAATGACGTGGGTTAAAGTTGACCGTCCGTTAAATTTTTAATACGGATATGACGTTTCTCTTATCCGTGAACTTTGTAACCGATGTTATTATGTCTCGGTGTAGTTGAGTCGCAGCTGACCGTGTCACATGCGGCTGGCGTTATTCTCTTATGACACGAGTTTGCCGATTTTGACAATGGTTAATTACAATCCTAAACGATGCTGAGCAGTGTTAGTCACATGACATTATCGGGTTATTAGTGCTCACGAGGATGCCGATACATTGTGTTTACAGCGTTATATTTTATATTAATAACAACAGTCACATATGCGAGCAAGCGTAGCGTATTTACAATAACGTTATGTCTAAGAAATCATATTTTCATTCGTAGAAAATTAACAACTTAACTACAGTACGTGTCGGATACAATCATTTAGTAACAACATACTTCAACATCTAGATTTACATCATTCAATGCACTAATTACTCTATGTTTTTGCCAATAAATATGAGACTGAGTAACATGAAGAACGCTTGCTATCTACAGTGTCATAATTCTGTGATGTTTGTAACAAAAAAATGAATGTTCTTCGAAGTATTAATAGCACATAGGCTTTACGATCAGATAATTTTGTCTAAATTTTTTTAAATTCCTATAAGGGTTGTTTTAGGTATATTTTTTTTACGGCGGTGTAACTAAGCATTGTAGATTCAAATGCCGTAAAGCCTTTGTACTGCGGGTAGAGCGACACTAACGTGATGTTCTCAGTCTCGAAGTTAACAATAGTGGAAATGAAGTTGTCCTTCATGACGGCGGAACGGATGCCCTTCCAGGTGTCCCCTTTCTCCCCGAGCAGGACACAGATTGACTCGAGCGCCATTTTTACTACGGACGGCGGATTCGACATCGACCGAACCTCCACGAGCTGTTGCTTCTTGATAGACCGTACCGCTGTTTGGGATCGGCTTCGGTTACTCTTTATACTAAGTTAGTTCAATGACGTCATATATCTTACAAGTGTTTTAATCTCATAATAGGCAACATACAAACAAGAATGTGACGTCATTGTTCATGTACACAATATTTTCGGCACTCCTTTCGCATTGGTCACTAAATAACGCAAAACTTACATATATAATTATTCATTGTTTAAACTTATGTCTTTGAGGATATAACTATGATATTTCAAGTGAGTCACGTATTGGCCAGCTCCAACCAGAATAAGTATTCTGATAATAAAAATATTATAACATCACGTTAAATAATATATCTTTGCTTACTTTTGCAATTGAAACAGCATAGAAAAAATACTATTATATGAAGCGGGGTTTGCAATTTCAAAGCATTATATCAAGTAATTAGTCAGGTCAATATTGGGATGGGAGTTTCCGTACAAACTACTGTAAGTGTAATAATACAAAGGATCAAACCGTTTTGCGCTTCAATAACAGCTGGTTCCACTTGAGCGAGATCAGCCATGACATCTTTACGTTTCTCTTCTATTTCCTTTGTTTGCTTCTCTAAAGCGACCTGGTTTATAATAATAACCAATATTGGTAAATATGGGTATTTACAAACAGGATTTATAGGAAATAATTGATAAAGAGTATTGGCAAGAAGAAAAGAACCTGAATCTCTTGACTTTCAACTTTCTTCTTCTCAGCTTCTTGTTGATCTTTAACCATCTGTTTAAGTTTCGCATTGGCAGCTTCGTTTTTAGCGTGTAATTCCTAAAATACAATATTAAACAATATTAGTATTTTAAGTTATAAAGAATGAGAATATTTAAAGAATTCAAACTTGGTAATACTTTACCAAGTTTACTCGAGTAGTACACATTTCAACTAACACTATAACGGTTTAAAACGTAATATATATTACTTAAACGAAAACAACGTTTCCCCGCGACCACGGCTGCTGAAAAGCATCCGTTGGGCTGCAGTTAAAATTAATTTTCAAATAAGAATTTGGATCTTACCACATTAAATAATATATATTGCGTTATAAATCGTTACAGTGTTTAAGTTAAATTATTTTTTAGAACGACAATATTAAGACTTTACTAATATATTAGTAGCAACATATTTTAATTCTAAAGTATTTTATCTTTTACCTGTGATTTGACAGCGAGACTCTTCTGCATCTCTTCGACTTGTTCGACGGTCTCGGCGATCTTGCCCAGACCGACGTTCAAGTGCAGCTGCTGCTCCTCCAGATCGGCGCGCTTCTCTGAGTAAAGCTTCACCATTTGCTGGATGAAGTCTAGGTAGTGTCTGTAAAATGGAGGAATATTTTCTATTAACCCACAATAACAGGGTTAAATTATTTCTGCTTTTAGTAAGATTGATTTGAATTGATTAGGAAAATGTTTGATCCGGTGGGGACTATACCAACGAGCCCAGTCAATTGTTTCTTGAAGCATATTTACCTGGGCGTAATAGCCATGGTGCGGTTAGCCCGTTTAGCGAGCCTGGCATTAGCTCTATGCAAGGTCTGGTGGACATAGACGCAGGCGTTTACCACGGCCTCCCGCTGTGAAGGTCGCGCGCTCACCACGCTGCAGGCAGCTGGGAATAACTCCGGTGGCACATAGTCTGAGGAGTCCAGGTCCATGCGAGTCGTGAACTCTTTACCGACCTGGATAGGATCTTATTATAAGAAGAGTCTGACAGACTGTCAGTTTTTTTTTTATTATTTAAATTCTATGGGTTCTACTAACAATTTCAAAGCTATTGAAAACTGGTCGGTTAAAGGCTGACGAAGAAAATTATATTTATTTGATGATACTCTTATGTCTATGTGTACTCAAAAGTATTGTACCTGGAAAAGCGCTGAATCGCTCCAGTCTCCGAACCAGTTGAGTACGCAACGATTGAATAAGGCAGGTGATGTCGCCGCCCGATCTTTTAAGCCTTCGGAGGATGGGTTCATCGTGAATACTACGTGAAGATTACGCATTACTTGACCAGTAAACCTGTTAGAAAAAAATATTAGAGTCACCTTATACAATTCTAACCTACATTTGTAATGCTAGGATATATATATTAGAGTTTAAATCGAAAGCCAGTCTTACCATTTGTACAGTTCGTCGTTTGAGTCCAACATAAGCCCTTCTCTTTGGGCGCCTTCTTTACACTGAGTCATGAGAGCGGCAAATTCATCTCCTTCGAACAAACCGGGAACCTAGGAAATAGATATAACATTGGTTACTAAACGAGATAATAGGAACTCTTCTCCATACTAATATTGTAATGTGGATATTCGTATATAATTAATTGTTGTAGCATTCAACCGTTTAAGGGGCGACGAACACTAACATAGGGCACAAAATTTATATAGATTTAAGCAATAAAAATATACAAGTTCCCAATATGTATAGATTTAATAATCCGATTCTTACACGAACAATCTTCAATATAGTCCATAGGTATCGTTAATGTGTTAGGGTCCAAATGCTCAAAATAAAATACTCACCTCTCCATTAGCAAGCAAGGTGTTCATCCTCTCCAAGAAACCAGAGTCAAGAACATTAGACTCGTCGAGTATGAACGCAACTTTCTCATCACGGCAACCGGCCCGACGTAGTACCGAACGTAAGTCTTCGTCGAAATCAGCACCAGTATATTTATTGTGCACCTATAAACAAACATACATAAAGAAATTAAGTGATGATTAGTGAATCAAGATTAAGATTAAAATTGAGATAGACACAGATTTATCTACGTCAGACATCTTAAGGCATGATAAGAGTCGGGATTTGGCCTAGAATTGAGTTAAAATGTCTTCTAGCTCACTCACCTTAATTTGGAAAATGCTAAGACCATTCATCCAAGCTACAAATCTACTGAGAGTAGTCTTTCCGGCTCCTGATACTCCAATAAGTAGCAAATGTCCTTGTGGTTGACGGAAAATACGGTCGATACGCAACACGTGCTCTAAGACTTCGTCGAATAAGACAAGGGGTACATCTAGTTCTTCCTCGTAGAATACCTAGTTATTTCAATTTTAAAAAAAATAACTTAGTAAATAATATTTAAAACTTAATTTGAAAAAATGTTTTTTTTTGACACATTTTACAATAGTATTTTTGTACTAACTAGTTTATTTTTTTTATATATTAGTTTTTGTACTAACTTTTTTCCATTCTACTGTTCTTTAAAATTATAAGGTTTTCTTTTATTTTAGTATAAAGAACAAAAACTCGATTCATACCTTCAGCCTAGCCTTAACATATTCACGTAGTTGATCCCTTTGAACCGGTATATAGTCCTTGCTTAGCCAGTTGCTGTACAGTATTGGTCTTTCGAGAGCTTGCTCTCTGTTGATACCTGAAAAATATTAAACCATGCTTTATTGATGTTTTTTTTAACAAGATCCTATAGAAGAAACATTGCTTACCTGGGAAGAATCTCATTGCCACGGTATCGATGTTCTCATCAGTCCATTGACGTTCTACGTCATCTACGAGACGGTCTTGGAATAAGCGTAGTGCTTCGTGAGCCCATAACCGTACCAAACCTTCCACTGATAGATTGTCAAGTGGTCTGAAATAAGAAAAAATATCAAAGCATTAAACAAAGATTATAGTAAATTTCTTTTGGTACAGATATTGTGGTTTGGTACAGTACTTGTTTGTAATGAGATACATACCTGATCGCCTCACATATGCCTCGCACCCATCTAGTCATCTCTCTAGGCGAGTAAACGTAATGCGGTTGCATATCTTGCGTGAAGCGCTCTTGTGAGGCGAGGTACAGTTTAACCATGGCCTGGGTCAATGGTTCGGCGTAACCACGAAGGGCCGGCTGCATGCGGAGCATAGCGCGTGTGAAGGTTCCATAGATCTGCAAATAATATGAAACAAATGAAAGAATGCAATGTTTTAGTCTAATTCAAAAAAAATGATCTATGACCCCGAAGTTTGAGTTGCTTTACAGCCTTACTTAAATATTGTCTGTAGTTTGCGCAAGTAGTACACATTTAAATAAAACACTTTAACGGTTTATTTTAACTAAGGCCACCCGAGACCACCATTAGAGTGTCTTACTTAATTAGTATTATAATAATTATTTTAATTAGTAGTAATATTTATTCAATAGTGTTTTATCTTAAACTAGTTTGATGTTTTTTATTCAGTTTAAAATTACAAAAATAGAAATAGTTAAATAGTGCTATCCTACTTCAATAGTTTTATGAAATATTCAGAAATAATTTAATGTTATTTTACTGTATTTAAATTAAATATATTTATACCAGATAATTAGTATAAAATATAAGTTTTTAACCTGTTCCAGGGAAGTTTCTCCGGGGTAGTCCACGTATATAACGGGCACGTGTCGTAGGAGACGATGCGATAGAGGCTTACGTCCCGGATCTGTAGGCGGGTTACAAGCGCCCACAAACTGAATACGCTCCAAGTGCACCCAAGAGTGGTCTAGAAGAGGCAGTTTATTTAGAAATTATAGGGTTTTCTTATTTCTTTTATTCTTATCTCATTTTACATATTTGGTAAAGATGCTGAATACTGTAAATACATTTATTTAAGTTTATAACAAACTTACCACTGGCTCTATAGAACCCTTTATGTTCCAGAAGTTGTCGTAAGAACGAAATGACACGTTGGGTTCCGTATTGATCCATATCGGGCAAGTTGATTTCGTCGCAGAATAATACTAACCATTTGCCCAACTGTAAGTTGAAAGAAAAATATGTAAATTGCTTAATAATATGTATAATCATTAATAATAATATTCACAACAAAAAAAAATCTTACTTGTACAGGTGCTAATACAACGCCATTCGGTGTTTTACGATACTCGCAGTAATGATCGAAGGTTTTGAGCAGTAGTTCAGGTGTGGTAGCCGAAGAGAAGTTGAGACCGACCACCTCCATATCGGGCAACGCTCGTAGAGCAGAGAATAGCGTCATCGTCTTACCGGAACCCGGAGGGCCGCATAGCACTGTTAAAAAAATAAGTCAACAAATTGTTGTTGATTGTATGTATTTTATAGCACAAAATAATATATATCTCTTGTATATATTGGTTTTTTGTTGCTATTTAGTACTTTAAACAACGTTGTTCTATAGCTTTTTAACATAAAAACCAACCTAAAGGCTTGTGTTCGGCTAACCAAGTGTACAATAATGATTCGTGGCGAACTGTATCCAGCGTTGGCACAACGACATCGGGTGCTGCCACTTTATGGGTTTCCACTTCGATTTGTGGTACTTTAGCGGACCACGGAACCCATTCACCAGTTATTGATACCTGGAAATGTATACAAAGTTAAAAAAAGAAAAGGGTTTTGGGGCGAGAAAAATGCAAGAAAAAAGTAGAACCTCAAAGTCAATAATATGTTGGTTAGCTCCACAATTTGGCAACTGCATAGTGCTTGCGGATCTGATGAAGTCTCCCAATTCATTGCGGTCCTTGAGTTTCGCATCTCCAGCAAAGGACCATAGTAGTGAGTACACGAGCCACTTCGGTACGTAGGCTTCCAGCTGGTCGTGAGTAATGGGGAAATCGGGGTGTTGCCGGTTGTAGGCGAGAATGTTTCTACGAAATACAAATATTGTTAACATTTGTTCTTATGGTGGTAAATGATAGTATAACAGACTTACTATCTAGGGAGTGTATAAAAATCATCAATATGGATAAATTGCAATCATACGATTACGACGATAAGGTATTTAGACATAAAAAACTAAAAATATTAATTTGAACTTTTTTTAATACTTTAACCGGCATCCACAGCCTTCCATGCTGATGTTCTAACTCATTTTATATAAGACTATGATGTGCGAAAAGTGCGTTTCAAACTAAAAATTTTTTTTATAGAATACCTGACACCACGGTTCAACATAGAGTGAAGTGAAGATAACGCACGATGCCTCGTGAAGTCCATTATATGATCGAGTGACACTGCCCTTTCTAAGCACTTGACAACGAGACCGTCTCCATAGAACAAGGGATGGAGAATAGCAGCAACATCGCGTTGCGTCTAAACAGAAATAATTAAGATATGTTACATTTTTGCTTCTCAGGTCAGGTGCAATAACGATTTTTATTCTTAAACACTAAAGAAATAGGTGGGTTTGTATAAAAGTGTAAAAGTATCACCTGAAGAGCTGGTGATAAAATATTTTCTGTAGCATTCTGATCACCACCAGCTGTAGGCGCGGCCACCACAATGCTAAAGGAGTCTTCTTCACCATCTTCGAGGGGTATGTTCCTTAACCTAAAATGGCGATAACATTGTGAAAAAATTAAGACGCCACTTAAATAATTTTGACTCTAATTAAATATTAACTATTACTCTTACCTTAAAAGATAGTTTTCAAAGATCATCTCAGTACTGAGGACATCTTGGGAGAACCACACCATACCACATCGAGATACTGTAGCTAGGGTCGCGTACTTCAAATCTTGTACCTACACATGAAAAAAAAGGTGTGTAACGTCAAAAAATAATTCATAAAATGATTTGTAGTTTAGAATAATTATGATTGGGTAACATATATAAACGAACCTCAAACATAACCCGGACGTTTGGTGGTAGCGACAGACGTTCACCGTTCGGTAGGGTAAGCAGTTTATTGTCGTCCAATACAGAGTTGAGATTTTCTACCCACTCGGGGTCAACATCACCGTCGAAAATAATCCATTGTCGTTTATTTATTTCACCACGTACGTTGTCGATGATTTTTCTAAAAAAATAATAATATAAAATCGAGTCATAATGTCATCAATATAAAGATGGTGGAGATGAAGTTGGAAGAGGTTTCAATGTAAGTAATTACCTTAATATGTGGGTGAACAATCCATCAGTCCATTCACGCGTATTCGGGTCTAGTACACCATACAAAGTTTCCTTCGACATAGCTTTGGGATCTATCACATGAGCCACTCCTTCGACGCCTTCAAATCTGTATAAAGATGATTACTATTAAGAACTCTGCGCACTGTCATTGAATTTGTCTTGAATCTTATTCCTATCTTGTATACCTTTCTAAAGCTTTCAATAAGACACGCCACGCAGTCGACTTTCCACTGCCGGAGGGACCGACCATCATCAAACCATGGTTGAGTTTGCAAATTTGGTACAATTGAAGAACCTATAAAATTAATTTTATTATTTAACAGCAAGGACAGATTCTATGGCTAAATACCAAACATGTAGTAAAATTACTTTGTGGATAATACGTAATTAAATTATAATTATTTTGGTATTTGGCTATGATTATTTTATACACATGAAATTGGAAACTATTACTCGGTTTAGGAAAAGAGACGTAAGCGGAAAAAAATGCATCAAATCAATCTCTAAATTTAGGCAACTACGAAATTGTGCAAAAATGAATGTTTGTGGTATGTGAGTGACATGAAGTGTATTCGTAGCGGTGCATATCATGTTCTTTCTAGTAAGTCCAATGAAATGTAAGCGGATATTTGTGCCTTTTAGTCACTTAAAAATAAAAAAAATTGAAAATTAAACAAGGAGAACAATCAAAAAACGACGAAGACAAGTAGAAAATAAAAATATAAAACGAAGACGATGCGAAAAGAATTAACTAACAAAATATGTGCATAAGCATAAACGACATTGTTTTGAATGACTTTTAAGATACGATGCTTGTACAATTCTATTTCGTTAATATCTGTGTAAACAAACAAAAAGGGAGGTGTAAATGCTAAACTGGGTAAAGCCGAAAATCTCCAAATTACACTGTAATAAGACAGAGACACACAGTTCACACAATAACAGGACACGAAGTGGGAAGGTAGTGTTGGAAGATTCCCAAGGTTGTCCACGCACTGACCTTCTCGATCCACGTGCTGTGCTGCGCTCGAGACGCCGCGCTGCGCCTCTACGTGCCGTTACGGGTTAGCATGGAAACGCATACATTCACACTCACGTACCCGTTACCGATTACGTTCGTACGCATGCTGGGTCGAGTGTTTATATTCGTTACGTTTTCGTTATAAAAAATTACCTTCGTGTTTTCTTATAATATATTGTAAACGTAAGGAATATAAAATACCATATAATAAATATATTAAATAATTGTTATTAATAAATACTTTAATATTTATATAAAAAGTATAATGGTCTCACCAACACCCTATTATTATGGTTCATGTTATGATATGACAGTTATTCGATGAGAAAATCAAAATATGTGCAGCAGCGAATAATTTGGTCGACAAAATTTTAGTATGTTAATATTTTTTAAACGTTATTTATATGGGAACGTGATAGTGTAAAGTCTATCATACCTTTTCCATCCAAGTAGTTCCCTGTTCATCACCTTCACCGCATACTAGGAATTCTTCAGCGCAGACGGCTCGGATTTCGTTCTTGAGACCTAAAAAGAAACAATTTAATAACGAAAATTATTTCACAAGTATATTATATTTACGAAATATTTCTCATTGACACCAAGACAATTAAAATTTGTACCGGTCATTTCAGCGCGCGTGTAACCGACGTTGGGGAAGACATCGTTTAGTAGGGAGAACAATAGCGGTATATCTTCAGCTACCAGTTTTGGAACCATAGTTTCGCACACTGACTGAATCAGAATATCTTGTTCAGGAAGAGATTCAGCAATTGAAGCCTCATCCGGTACTTCCGTGTCACGTTCTTTAAGATTCTCCTAGAAATAAAGAGAAATATTAATTTCAAGTAATAAAAAAATGAATTTTAAAGTATGCAAAGTTGTATTACCTTAATTTTTTGAATGCGATCACGTTTAACGTTACCAGCAGAGACGAGCACGGATTTGAGCGCTCGCAGACCGAAGTCGTAATGCGACTGGTTCGACAGTTGTTCATCACATAATCTGTTATAAAGGAATTATAACAAAATATAAACATTATTTCTATCTAGTTTTAGAATCAATTTAAAAATAAACATCTATCATTTTTGAGGCAAGTAGCTTTAACTGAATGTCAAAAAAGCAAATAGAGGAAACTAACTATCCTAATAGACTAAGTTAAACTATACTTAATGCTTACATACTATAAAAACTTTTGAAGAGCAAATATTTTTATTTTACTTTTTACAAACATAAACTCACACATTACACAAACACATTCATGATTCAAAAAATACACAGTCTCAACACAATTTTTAGCTGATCAACGTTAATCAACATAATTATAAACTTAATTCACTTTTAATGTATATAATAGGGAAGAGCGAGGCTGCTCCAACAAAGTTAGTAATAAACTTTTGGAATACCTTTATTTGTAATTTAATTATTGAGAAACAAAACAATTTATTTTTTTTATTTTTTTATCTAAGTTACAACACCAACATGTTACAAGTATAGTTCACACTTACTTAAAGAACGGAACAATTTTGCATGCCAATTTCTCAGCGGTTCTAAAACCTTGGCTAAACAACATAACTTCAGCGATTAGTTGTCTATCTGGGGTGGTCATCGCGAGACTTCTGAACAGTTTCTTGAGGTTATCCGGCAAATTGGAACGGCCAGCATAGCCTGGGTTCATCGTGATGAAGATGGCTATATCTTGGCTAACACGCACTTGTTTGCCGACTAACTCCACTGTGATTGATTTTGCTGAAATTAAAAATATTATTAAATAAAGTATATTGATACTTTATATACGATAAGAAATAAATATTGCGCTTTAAAGTTATTTTTACCTGTATTATCGCCCTCTTGGTGACTCTTAAGCGCTTCTTGAATCGTCTGTACCTGCTGCGACACAGCAGACAACATTCTCTCTTCCAGACGATTAAACTCATCAAAGCAACCCCAGGCACCAACCTTTTATAAATATTGTTACATTAAAATAACGTTGCTATAGTCACCGTATAAGACAGACAAAACATCTATTTTACACTTGCCTGACAAAGACCGACAAATATCCTTCCCATTGCTTGGAAATCAAAGGTTTCGTCACAGTTGAAGACCAGCACGAAGCGACCCAATTGATTACCCAAAGCTTTCACAGATTCGGTTTTTCCAGTACCGGCAGGTCCTGAAAATTAAATGTACATAAAAAAACATATATCTATTTATTTATTTTCATTACACACATTCTACCATTACAGAACAATATCCATTGCGATAGAAGTACATATTTGATTTCATGGAGTGATGTTTTTGTCAATTCACCCAAGTTGCAAGTACATTAAAGGATAAAATGGATATACTTCATACATTCTTTAGTACAAATGCCTAACAAATTTGTTTTGAATGCGTTCCAACATTACTTTGTATTTTTCTTTGACCGGGGCCCAAATAGAGGAGCTAAAATCTAAATAGCTTCGCACCGATGTGATATACAGTACCCGTACCGCAGCCATATTCATAAAGTCCTTGGTTTGTCGTAAGACAAAACCAAGGTTTCTATGTGCCTTTTGGCAAACATTTACAATGTGTTCACGAAACGTTACGTCGTTTGTGAATAAGACGCCTAGGGTCCAGGCGCTTATTCACGCTTGTCTCTCTTCGTATGCTAGTTGGCCCTACGGTATAATTGAATTTAATGATGAATGATCAGATTTACAGGCGCGTGTATATATAAATATTATACTTGGTTTCATATTAAAACAAACTTTCTTACCGAATGGCGAGCCACCGAGCCTAGCTTCAAGCGCTTGAGTCATTGTCAAATAACAGCGGTCAGTCAGCGGGGTCTGAACCAGACGATCCTGTACGCCGAGGTACTCAAAACCGTATAGGAATTTTGCGTTCGCCATGTGAATCGTCAGTTGTTGGAGAACCTATTCAAACAATGTTAGTATTGCAAACAGAAATAAATATATAAAGGTAGAGATCAAATATTTCAAATTAAGTTACATCGTTATTCCTGGGATCAAAGTAGAATCTCATCTCGGAGAGCCAGTCGAAGGAGCGTGCGCTGTTCACATTGTTTGCAATGAGGCGTCTAGTCACTGTACGTTTATGGACAAATTCATTAATCTGAAAAAAAAAAAATATATATATATATAAATAAAAATAATAATAATAGAGAAACTTTAATTCTGTTTTATTCCACACATACGACATACCAAATGTTCCAGCTTCTTCCTTCTCAAGGGTGGCTGTTCTTGCAGGACAGAATCGGCTAAAATATTCAGCATATTTTCAACGTGTGACAACACTCGTTTAAGGCTATCACCGCCACCACCAGTTAGTGCGGCATCAACATCTTCTGACCATAGGATTTGAACGGCCAGAACTACGATTTGAGCCTGTCAATAAGAAAATATTTGTTGTAATATTGTACTTTGATATATTGGATGAAAATTGTAAGGGTAAAAAAAAAATGTCATAGTTGAATTTATAATTTAATTTAAAAATAAAATACATTGCTACTAAAAATATAACTTACCTGATACTTATCACACCAATCAATAAATTTCTGTGGATCAACGTTTCCATCCTTAAACTGTTTAACATCGCCGACGGCGTCTTTGAGACGGCAGGCGAGGGTTACACGCATTTCTCGCTCCACCATCGATAGCCACGAGTTGATTTTGGGGTTTTCAATTGTCGATACCGGAGAGGTGAAGTAAACCTACAAACATTTTCAAGGTATATTGAAAGGCTCTTTTTAAATACTGTATAGTAATGGAATATTTGAGATCTTATAAGAAACTATTGCTTACTTCTTCCCCTTCACGAGAAGCAATACCGTTGATAATAGTGTTGTCTTCGTTCAATATGATAGCA
Organism: Leptosia nina; assembly: GCA_963661955.1. Lineage (NCBI taxonomy): Eukaryota > Metazoa > Arthropoda > Insecta > Lepidoptera > Pieridae > Leptosia > Leptosia nina. Next base: position 2,584,027 of record CAVLEF010000003.1, read on the forward strand.
GCCACTCCAGCGAACATCTTCTTGAAGTGCTTCTGTAAACGAGCTATGTTCTTGCTGTTACCAATGATCTCTAGCAGGTCTTCATCTCCAACAAAGTAGAACCTGTAGAAAAAATAATTTTATAGAAATACGCCTTTGGACCTGTAAAATGATAAATATTGATAACGATCATATCGATATTGATACCTCGGGAAGCTGCTTCTTTCTCTTTCTAGGTATTCTCCCAATGCCTTTTGAATTTTGCCAAGAAGGTCAGCCAGGCGCTCTAAGGATCTTTGCACGCCAGGGATGTTCAAAACATCCATTACCATTGGCGACTTGCTTACTTTCTTCATGAGCCCCAAGAATTCAGAGCTAAAAGATAACAATTGTAATAAATGGATTTTCTATACATCAAAATGCTAAAGATTGCAAACTTAGGAGAATCAGATGTAAGGGAATTAGTTGCTAGATTTCAATGTTCTTAATTTAATAATTGGTATGTATAATATACATATATAGTACCTAATGCTTTGGAAACGGCTAGTTTCGACGGGCAACAACGTCTTGATATCGGCTGAACCACTGAAAATGCCTTCCAGGTAAACCCATCTTCTTTGTACATCGATCCAAACGTCAAATAGAGCATTAATTCGATTGAGCTTCTCTTCCCAGGTAAGAGCTTCTTCTTCGAATACCTAGAAATATTAATAAATCTTAGATTTGTATTTTAGAAATCCTATCGCATTTAACATGATTATGAATAACTGTGTACAATAAAAAATTGTTGGTTAATACCCTCTCTTACCTTATAATAGGGCGATAGTTTCATAGCAGCAACGCTGTTGATGTGCTCCTTAACTTTGTTGAACAGGTCATCCCAACCTCGTATAATTTTGCACTTGTTTTGATAGTTAATCAAGTCCAGTTCGTAGCTCTGCCAGGACTCTCGCACCTTTGTGACAAAAATTGATACATAGAGATAGAGGACAATAGACAAATGACAATTTTATATTTTATCACCCGATTACGGCGTAAAGACAGGTATTCTTTCTATGTGTGTATGTATTCTACTCATGCTGAAAATACTAGCTGGACCAATATAAATAGGGCATAAATATATTTTGAGAAAGCAAAAAAGATGTGATAATAGATAGAGAATAACTCAAAGATATTGATAAGCTGAAAATCTATATACAACACTTTGTATCATCTTTGCTGCTTGTTTTAGTTCAATCTTTAATGGTCCTACCTGTTTCAAGAATTCTTCCAACGCCATTTCTCCCTGTGCAACGGACACGACATCGCGCACCGTGTGCTCGTTGTGAAGCAGATCCGCATCCCAAACTTGGCCCAAAGTGAGTTCAGATAGAGACCATTCTACTTTGAGGGCGCGGCAAAGTTGACGCCAATGCCGTTCTTTGAGCGCATCAGATTTTAGTTCCACTATTAACATGTTCACCTAAAATAATATATTGGGTTATTAAATATTTAAATTAGAAAGTAACTTTGTACGCGGTTGATTTACTTAATTAAATACGTAGGGTTATTATATATTAACGTAAAAAAATCATGTTAGTATACATACTACATGATATATACAAGTATTCATTCAATGAACTTGTACTAATGATCTCTATAAAAAAATAATTACCTTGGTGTACGATTGTAATAGCTTGCGTACGTATTCGTAACTGTCGTACATACGCAAACGAGCCGGAAGTTCTTTCAGCTCATTCAACATCGCTTCCAATTGTTGCCTGAAAATAAATAAAATGATTATTATAATCGCTACGTATTAAACATTTGAAAACTCAAACCTTAATACCTACCTCAGCTTTCTTGGCTGTACGGATAGCCATGGCTTATCACGAATGTCATCGATTTGGGTCCAAATCTTGCTGAGAGAAGACCACACACCACGCAAATCTTGCAACTCTTCTAACGCCACTGTCATACGCTCGTTGTTAACTGAACTACCTGTGAAACCCCGATTGTTTGATAAATATTGTATTACTTAGCGCTGTACTTATAAAAATTCAAATTTTAGTCTTGTGTTGTCTTTGTTCTATCAGAATATAAAATATAACCTACGTAAAATGTATGTTACGTACTTTTACTTTGTACCAATGTTATTAGTACCTTGTTTTAGTTTTGACCCTACCTGTATCATGTAGTTCCAAAGCCTCCTTAGCTTTAGCGACGTTGTCCCTCTCGTCCTTAAGGCGGGTGTATCTAGTCTCCATAGCGTTAAGGCGCGTCAGTGCGTCTTCCGGTCTAGTGGATCCATCTGTGGGCTTGCTGCGTTCCCACTCTGTCAGGAATTCGACTGTACGAGCTTCTACTGCTTTGTCTTCAGCTACGATTTTTTGTTGCAGGGAAGCCACCTAATATAAACATAGACAACAAATAAACAATCTGAACATATGTAATTAGTAAAAATTAAAAAGTTGTCTAACCTGAGTTTGAATAGAAGAATCCTTCCTTCTCATGATTTCATTGAATGCACTCCATTCGCCTTCGATGTTATCTACGTGTAGCCAATTCGCAGGAAATTGGAATCTAAATGCAAATGGATAAGAGTTATTTTCAAAACACTTTAAACAAATTATTTCGTAGTTCGTATTTTTAGAAATAATACCTCTGTCTCTCTAGAATGCGTTGCGCTTCCCTATAGATGTCAACTTGCTTCTCCCAAGCCAAGACTTCACGTTTTAGTTGTTGCACGTAGGTGATAAGAGATACTGCATCACTGGTTGACGCTGCCTCTGTTGAATACATTTTTACATATATTAGAATAACCTATTTAGAGTTAAGGCAGTTTTATTGTTAACTAACAAGCGAAGCCTATATATTGCAGAGACAAGAAGAAATCACGATAAGACCTATGCTGACTTGACTAGCTAGATTAACTAGTAATCTAATATCCCCTATGTATTAGTAATTTCTTTACTCAATGTGGAAAATAGAAAAGATAGATGAAATAGTAATAACATATAATTTACCAATCGTTTGCTGTTCAAGTTGCCCCCTAGACTTGGCCAAACTGCTGTGGAACTGAACCATCTCTCCACCAAGCAAAGCACCGAATTTGCCCAGCACTTCCTTATGCCACGCGTCGTATTTAAGCGCGACTTTACTTTGTACCCGTGCAAAGTCAATAACTACTGGCCCATATTCACGACGAGTATCCGAAGTGTCGAAGGTAGTTCGAGATTTTCTGAAAAGAAATAAATGTGTTAAATTCGTGTACAATAATAAGAAATTATATTTCTAAATAGATTATTACAACTTACTTGATGTCGTTAAGGCATTTAATCCATAATGTTATATCCTCTCCGAGACGGCCGTATAAGGTTTCAGGTTGGAGATCCCACAAGGCTTGGTAACTGTTGACAAATGTTCAGTAAGAATTTAAGGTAGTCCAGCACTGTATATTTGGTTTACCTTGTACTTTAATAGCTCGTACATAGCTCGACTTTGTAGTTTTATAGTCAGTTTTCTTTTTCTATAGAACGAATTCTCAAGAGCCAGGCCTATTTAGTACTTTATTCTTAATATGCATATACTTTCCCCTCCTTTAAACTCTTATCGTGGTTTATATACGTATGTAAAAAAACATACTTCTGTAGTTTAAACATGTTCTATAGTTCGGTTTTGAAGTAGATAGATAGTGTCAGCATGTATGAAAAGAAAAGGGATTGATTTCTAAGTATAAACTTTTAATGTCGTTTCTTTTATTACAGGCAACTTGGATTTGTTGTTATGTTTGTGCACTTGTATTGTATTTGTGTTAATTAGGAAATAAAACTTTTATTACAGAGAGCAACGCAATTGTTTTTCTAAAATCATAATTCCTGAAAATTGTCTTACAAAACGATAAACTTTTAATGTCGCTGACACTCTATCTGTCAACTTCTAAACCGAACTATAGAACATGAAAAAACTGCAGACGTATGTTTTTTACATGTACTTAAGAAATACTTACCGCAGCCACTCATCGACATATTCCCTAACTTGAGTAATCTTTTTCTCAATAGCCTGATAAACACTTTCTAGTGGAGAAGACCCTCCTGGCAGTTTTGTGAGCAGGTTCCTGTAGGTAGCTGTTTGAGCAGGAGCTACACCCACTTGGTATCTACAATTAAATAAAATCTTCATTAAAATATATTTTATTTAAAAATATAGTGTGCGTCGTATTAATTTTACCACGTTATAATTAATAACGGCCATGCCATATAATGCAGCAAAAATACTACTTCATGTTCGTGTGTCACATTTTGACACAACATAAGTATGTAACTGAGTTGATAAGGTAAAAAACAAATACATAATCAAGTTTTGTAATTCTTTTTTTTTTCAATAAAAAGGTTTCTTTACCTGGTGCTCTGTAAGCGATGTTGGCTGGTGACAACAGCTTGCCAGGCGAACATTTGCCGCATGAGCTGGAAGCGAGCCTCTTCCAGTGATGGGAACAAGTACATTTGCTGGTTCGTAATACGTACTTCGTGCACTACGCGAGCGATCTGAAATTATTAATTCATACAAAAATGATGTGCAATTTCAATATTTACAACTAAAAAGTCTGATATATATAATAATCAAGAAACAGTTTACCTCTGGCTCTCCACCTGGTTTGTGGGTTGGTTCGGTTGGCGAGTAGGTGTCCATAGACAAGTCCATTTCACTAGTCTTACCAAGCAACGCCGCGGTCCAAGCCTCAATACCAGCTTGTAATCTAGCTGCCAAACTTTTCTCGACCTGTAATCATTTCCCTTGTGTAAGAAGAAAAGCAACTAAATATGTAAGTTTAACCTCATACCAGGAACACTAGGCTACATATACATTACCTCTTCGTCAAGTCTCTGCACCCATAAGTGTAAGTTACTGTACTGCCTTAGAGACAGTTCATCAATAGCCCTTTGCAGCCGACTTAAGATATCGGCCAGACTCTGCGCAGAGTACGGGCAGGTTTCTAAAGAGCGTACATCAACTGAGATCTGTTCTTCGACCGCTAACAAATCTTCCACCTGGATTAAAATAATAAGGGTTACTCTTCTGTGTCCATTCAATTTTCAACTTATGTGCATATAATATAAGAAGCTTTTTACCTTTTCTTGGAAGATGAGAACAACTTCGCTTAACTTTTGAACATAGGGGTCGAGTTTATAGGACTCCCACACAAGCGCCATGCCTTCAGAAACTTGATTCAAGACGTCACATCGCAGTCCCGCTACGAGTGGTATTATAGACGCCTTGTCACGTATCTGTTGCGGAATTATTACGTTTACAAGTAAAAATAAACATTATATATTATATTACCTTATAATGTATACATCAAACTATATATGACTTCATATCATTGTTTTTCGACGTTTCGCCTCGATTACTCCAAGAATTCATTAATAAATTTTTCGAGCAATCGAGGAGCTAATAACATCTGATGATGCCGTCCGCTCGTGATAGGAAAACAACGAGAAACTCTTCTCGCTCACGTCGTCCGAACAGCCCGAAAAACAACGATATGCTGAACGGTTGCCGTGAAAGTCTTACACAATTTACATGTGACTTTTTCTAGGAAATACTAAGATATAGATACCTATTTATTTAGATGATAAGAAGCAGAAAATTATAACTAAAACCATGCTCTAACACTAATATAGTCAATAAACACTACCTTGGTATGATTCCTATTATTTAGCTGCGTGAAAAAATACGTGCCTTAGTGATGGTACACACTATTTCTTGAACATGGTCTGTTTCTAGACTATAGTTAATTTCTATTGCATTAGTAATTTAATACTATTAAAATGAACCTATTAAAAAGTACACGAAAACTTGTTTTGCATTATTGTTGTGTGTTATGTGCTTGTGTGAATGTATTAAGTGTGGGTATTATATATTCAAACTGACCTTTTCCAAGGTGCGTTCGTAAGTACGAACACTCTCAATCAGAGAAATAGCGAATGGGTACAGTTGGTTTGCCTGATGAGCCTTGTTGACAATAGCTAAGGGAACTCTGAAAAGTCAATAGATATAAGTCAGTATTTTATAAAACTTTAACGGAAACTATGTAAGTATACGAAAAAAATTATACCTGAAACCCAAGTTCTTCAAATTGCGCACTTCTTTGTACAGAGTAATAATTTCAGGCAAGAAGTTAACTTTCAGTTTCAGTATTGTAGTTCCAGTTTTGGTAGACCGAGCTCGAACTGTTTCGATCGCGAAGATACGACCAGAAACGCCGAGATTACGTTGCTGTACCTAGGAAAGAAGTATCTGTTAACTGTTATAGGTAATAAAAATATTATTAATAGTTATCTAATCCATAAACGAAATTAAATAATCCAAATGGAAGGACTTACCTTTCGAGCCCATTCATCAAACACCTCTTGAGTGTCAAGTTTGAGTCGGAAGCTGTCTCCATCGGCCTTTAATTTTTGCCCTTCAATGTGATTCTCCCAACCTTTGCCTGAAAGAGAACAACGATATTTAACCACCGATACAATAAAATTATATAACATAATATCAGTTTTTTATAAATTTCACATGTTAATAATTAATAATTATTTTACCTAACACATCCTCCACTCTCTTCAAATAAGCAGTAAGCTGATGGTCTATTTGCTTTGCCCATATGATCGAACCTGCTACAGGTGGTAAATCGCGGACGAGAGATAACCGCGAACATTTTGATTGCGGATATTGCACCTAGCAAGAAAAAAATTAGCCATGTAAAAGAGAAAACAATATAGACATTGAAAAGAGAAAGAAGATTTGGAAAGTCTAAGAATTTGAGTAATACTTGTACTACTTTCTGGTCATATCACTTGGAGCACCCCTTCCCTTTAACGATTTATGTACCTTGAACTTTTCGTGTAGCTTTTCTATGTCATCCTTCACGCGCTGAATCAACTGCGTCTGGTACTCGCGTATAGCACCACGGATATGCGGACGAACGAACAGTGCGTTGAAACGCGAGAAAATGCGGAACATCTCGTTCGCGTTCTTGGCTGTGCCCAGTTGGTCCCGCAGGTGAGCGGTAATACGTGTCTCCACGCGATCTGTAGCGAAAAAATATGCGATCTATTAGTATTTTAACGAATTTCTTATAGATATTGTGTAAAACCAATGATCTTTTTATAGTCTTATTCATGGCTGCTGTAATGTACTGTTCAGATTACTTTAATTTATTAATTATATAAAACTCAGTTCCTCAATATAAGTCTATGTTTTGTAAAGTCTCTTGACCTACAAATTAATGTTAATCTAGAAGAATACATGAAGTTATATTAAGGGAAAATACTCAAGTCACTCTTGAATTAATTATAATAATTGAAAACAATATCAACAAAATAATTGTTTACCAATTCTATCTTCATATCGCCTGACGGCTGCCTCCCATGCGTCGCATCCTTCACGCGAAATATCCAAGCAGTCCACTTCTTTCACATTCTCATACGCAAGGTTTACCTGAAGATACAAACAATATAAATGTAAAAGGTATGATAATTTAATTCAGAATAGGTCATGTTAAACTCGGAAATCATTATTTGCTAAAATAGTTTTCTTTCTTTATACATTTATTAGAAAACTCACCTCAGCGATGGCATTAGCGTCTGCTGCATCCATAGGCAAGGAGTGATGCTGAGCGGGCTCTCCGCTGCCTCCAGTGTCGGCTGCAGGCGTAGCTCGAGGGCGAAGCACCTATAGGACATTACTATTTATGTAGCAGTTCTTATACAAATAAAAAAAAATGGCTGAAAATTCACCTTTTACCAAGACTAAACTCTTTTGTGGGTGTATATATATTATATTGATAAAGAGACAAAAGTTACCCTCAACATAACAGTGCGCAGTTGTTCATGGTGCCTTCGGAATCGACGCATGTGCTCCATACGCGCCTGCAGCCGCTTATGAGATGGCGACACACGCCACACCATTTTTAGATGTTCATCTCGCTTCTTCTTTACTATATCGCTATAGAGAATATGAAAAAGTCAAAGTTATCACTTCAAAGTTAAGAATTTTATGTAGCATGGTAATAAACAATTTTAATTTTTGTATCTAATAAAATCCTGTAATGAGTCTTTCCAAGCGAATATAATCTGGACCAATACAAAGCAAATGTTAATGGGTTCCTTAAAGATTACACTTAAGACAACTTAAGCTGTTCTTTCACTTATCATGCGCTAAGACACAGACAGATGTTTGCTCTTTCTCTATTAAAAAATAATATAAGTTTAACTTACCGCAATAGACCTTGAAGTTTCTCATATTCATCGTCCCAACAGGAGAACACTTCAAAGCACTGAGTCATAACTTTCTCGAAGTCCTCAAACGGAATGTGCATCAAACGCCGAGTGCCCAAAACCTGCCAATAAGCGATTAATAAGTATTTTTTTTTACACAACAATTAATTCTAAACCCATAAGTATTTCACCTTTAGCAGTTGTTGTCCCAAGTCACGAGAAATAGCTTCGACAAGTCGTAAACCACGTTGTATGGGATACTTCGTAGACCGGATCTTGCGAAGATGTGAAAATATTTGCTGCACTGCTAATCTAATGATGAAGATAATAGAATTAATATAACATTTTGCTTTTATTAAAAGCTGTAGCCACATGAAACATAAAAAAAAAAATATTTTTAGCAAGTTTACCTTATTCTCTCAAGTTCAGTAGCACTGAGCAAATCATTAATCGGAAAATCTTTCATTAGTGGATTGTAGTCGGAGACAGTAGCAAGAGCTTGTTTAAGTCCAGTGTCCGTATCAAAAGAGACTGTAGCATGGAAACGCTTGCCATACTTCAAAATCTCTAGTGTTAAGGCAACCTAGAGAAAACAAAATGATTGTAATAGGTAGTAGAGTTCAATGAAATACCAAAACATACAAGCATAATTATCATCTATTAAAGACATCGGTAGCATGATAGACTCACTTCAATACTTTCTCTCTTCTCTTGTATGCGATGCAGGGCTCTTTCTAAATTAAGCCAAAATGATATTTCCTGTAAAGCTGTTCCATTAGATGGGTCTCGATCTAGCTTGGTGACCTGGTAGAAGATGGAAGGATTTATATGATATATGTGTTAACCATCATAATAAAATTTCAATAATCATAGTAAAGCTGACAAGGCAAGTACAAGGCTGACTGTAGTTAGTTTAAGAAAATGCATGTTTTAATAAACACTAACTTTTTGTATCTCCTTTATCCATCTGTTCACTCCATTTTGAAGTTGGTTAAGAAAAGTTGAATCTTCCACTTTGTCACCAAAGTCTGCAACCCGAGGCTTACGGCCTTCATCTGCTGCCCTAATAAAGTAAAACGATTTTTATAAGTCTACAATCTTTAACTTTTTAATACCTATACTTAGATTAACAGCCTATTTAGAACAACATTCTTTCAATAAAAGTTAATATAAATCCCTAAAACTGTAAAAATTCTTTTCACTGCATGCAATGCTGGGTCCTTATTGTTAAAATGGTGGTAGCACTAGAGCACATACTACATCAAGTGGACTAATATTTTTACAACTCACCTTTTAATGACAGCAGCAACTAACGGATGAACTGGAAGTGTTATCTCAGGAATATCAATATTCTGCTGGAGATGCAAGAGACCCATTTCTAGCTCAGCTATTTTCTTCTCAACTGATGGTGCCATTTTATCTCCATCTCTGTTAATATAGTTTATTATACTCAATTTAAACAGTACATCTACATATTATTGTTTATATATTCTTAAAGTGCAATAAACAGATTATTTTAATAAAGAACAAGAAATAATGTTACTTAATACTTTACGAGAAGGTTCTAATAAATACCTGTCTGCTCTCCCACTCTCCTTAACATAGCTTTTGAAGAATGGTGCCATAGTTTTACTGATAAAGGCGTGAAGTGTCTCATAAGGTGAGCCATCAGATAAGTTAATCAGACGTAGCTGACTATGAATAGATTTGTCAGCTTCAATGACTGCTCCTCGCTTGATACAGACAAAGGCAGCCACTCTGGGTGATGTGAAGTGTACCTATCAACATTATATTACTTAATTATTAAAAAAAAACATATTAAATATTTCAATTCTTTTTATTTAACACAACATTATATCTTAATTGATAGACACTTGATATGTTATTGGTTATTCTTACTGTTATGAAACTGTTTTGAAAATGTAATTTTATAAACATATAAAAATAATGACTCACCTCATTGCTGATCTGATAGGTGACTGCTTCTTTTTCTTCTTCACCTTCAGTTGGCTGTTCGCTGTCATCTTCTATTAAACAAAAATGTTACATTGTGTTTAGTCAGTACTGCACATAAAATAAAGGTAGTTAATTTGCATAAACTACGTCATCATTAAATAGCTTGGAAATTGTAGTTACCCTTCAACGAAAATCTCTGCACGTACAGGGAGCAGACTTGTGAATCGGAGATGAACTTTCTAATGCAGTCTTGATTCACTTTATCCTCCAATGCAGCGTTAAGAGTCGGCGGTACGATGTCATCGTCCGGTAAAAGTACCGTTGCAGCTCGTCGAAGATAATTCGCAAAATCTTGAAAGTCGACAACGACGACATTTTGCGCTTCTGGAGCATTTTCACTCCCATCGAGGGAGTCCCCCATGGTTTTTAAAGATAACGCGACGTCTTATAGAATTCTAACAAGAGAATCAATCAATAATGGTTAAAAACTACGCAACTGCACGACGTAAAGCCGCACCAGGCTATCAAGTACCAGCTGCAATGTAGGGACGTTCCGTTGCTTGTGAAAAAATGAGTACTCTGAGCTATTATTACAGGTACAATACAGTTATAGGTACTTCATACGGAACGATTTCTTCGGTTTTTCTTTTATTTTTAAATATAAAAGTTACTAATGTATTTGCTCAAAATATTATATAAATTATTGATCAAAATTCGTGTGATACTGATGATTTGTATTATGTAATAACGCTACATGAGATAGACATCTGCCGTTCTGTAGTATCTAAACGGTTATACGGAATACTAAAATAAATTAATGAGTACTGAATAACTTGGCAAAAATGTTTGGCACATCACTAAAATGAAATTGCAATGACAGTTGACATGTTATTTTTGGAACCAGGTGTTGCCTGAGCACTTTTCTTAAAGTCCTAATATGACCGGGATATGAGTTTATTCGCTAAATAATAGTTTTTATTTCATAGAATCTAGTCCATTGGCTAAGGCTTTGTCTTTTCACACAATTATAATAAAGTAGAATATTTACGAACAATATAATGCCGCATATTATACACAATTTATTAATATAATGCCGGTTATTATCGAAGTCAATATTTTAACGTACATATGAAATGTATAAGAATTATATGTAAATATATACGTACATAAATTAAATTAAGTTATCAGTTTTTAACACTCTTGATGAGAGATTTTTTTTTATAAAACCAATCAAATATCCTCCAAACATATTATCAAAAGACTTATTACTTCTAACGTGTCTTCACAACCTCGTCTCTTTAACGAGATTTTCAATGAAGTTGCCTTTCAATGCTTTGCTCTATTCGTCATAGTCAACAAAAAATCTGCCTATATTTATTTAGGTATTCTTTATGAACACTGAAAACCTTATCTATAGTATATATGACATAAGGTACATTTTCTATTAGCTAAAGTTTCATTATAAACGTTCACGGAGGTGAATATCGGCAGCGCAAGCCATAAAGGCAGTGATTCGAGGAGCGTTTCGACAGTTAACAAGCTCGATGTAATAAGATATCGGACGCTCTATCATCGCAGAACGGCAGAAAATGTCTGTATTATGTGCTCAGAAAGAATGGTTAGAAAAGTTATGAGTTAACTGAACCCCGTTCTTTTAATATGACTCTTACACCTTTACAGTTTAAAAACTTTAATATTTGTTACATTTGATTGCACATGAAGACATATTATTCGGTATATTTGCGGTGAGAGTTGTATTTAAGTGGCTAATTTTAAAATCGTGTGAAGAAAGGTAGTCATTGGGCCTCAACGAAAGATTGACAACGGTGCTATTAAGTATCTATTCACTTATAATTTAAAATCGAAAATAAATTCAGCGTTCCGTGCTGTTGCTGTACCAATTGAGCTACCGAGTCCTAAACCTCATCGTCGAATTTTTTCAACTTATTGATACATGCATCTCTCGCGCAATGTAATTTCAACCTTAACTTTTTCATATTAAGGGTCGTATGCCTTAAGAAATCATTGAAGATGACATTACAAGGTTTTAACGTTTAAAAACTTTATTGCAACCTAAGTGCCTTCATGTGCAACCTAAATAAGTTTAGCAAAACGTGTATCGCTCAGTCGTAATTTTTATTTTTCACGGAGAAACACGAAAGATGAAAAGTGTACGCTGAAATTCCGTTCAAACTCATTAATGAAGGTAAACAACATTGGCTAACTTTGCTTTCATTAAACCTTTGTAGATAAAATAAAATAGAAACCACTTAACAAGTTCGTTACTTAGAAAAATACTCGAAACTTTCGTACCGCACCATATTGGGGAACGAATAACGATTACAGCCGCGTATCCCATTTTAAGTAAGTAGTTCTAAACTTTCCTAGAAGGGGTGAACGTTTTCGGGTGGTAATTTGTCGCTAAAATCCTTATTTATTGCAACAGAGAAGTTGAATCGGCCCCGGGGGCCAACTCGCGAAGTTAGCTCCTTTACGTTCGCTTCAGTGAATATAGACACCTTGAACACATATTGAGGTTGAATCCTCGTTTTGTTTTACTTGAAATATGGTGCGATGAAAAGATTTCCTCTAATACGATTTCGACGGAACTTTATCCGCACGAAGGGCATTGGGCAAAGCCCTTAAAACTTTACGATTCACTTACATACTTGTTATAATAAAATCGTGTTGTGTTAAACAAGAATCTATTGATAGAATTAAAAATAATAGTCAAAAGGTTAAAATGTTACCATTTTGAATGTTCAATGCTTGCATGGTGCTTGATAATTATACTAATACACATAGATATATCTACACCTATATTATAAAGATGCAAAGTTCCTTTGCTTGTTTGAACGCGCTAATCTCAGGAACGGCGGATTCTAATTAAGAAAAATATTTTTGTGTTGGTTGAACCATTTATCGTGGAAGCCTTTAGGCTATACAGCATTAGGTCAATAGCAGCAAAAAAATAGAGGAAAATGTAGAAAAAACCGGTGAAACTTATTCATGTTTGATGGGGTTGCGTGCGCTGCGAAAAGTATTCAAGTTGCCCAACAATCGAATAAATGTTTATCGTTTAAGATTATTATCGTTTAGATAAGAATCGTTTTGATGGTAATCAAATATCGTCGAAATACTTCATATGGCATAGAACGCTTGCCAGGTCAGTTAGTTCTTATATATAACGTAGATAAATACGCATTAAGTAAATATGACGTCTTATTTATGGTTGGATATTTTTCTTTTTAGTAACTTTTCTTTTTAGTAACTAAGAAAGAGTATGATTTAGTTTTGTTTTACAAATCTTACTTTATTATAATATAACTGAGAAACTATAAACACAAGCTTTCAAACGAGAAATATATTATATCATTTATTTTTTTATTTATCTTAATTATGACTTGAAGTTTCGAACGCTTTCCAGCTGCAGAGGTCATTGGGGCGGAAGATCTTATTTTACTTTCTCCTTTTGCATAACAACGATTTTTTGTAATATTTTAAGCTACGATGGTTGAAAATATAATAGTATAAGTATTTAACGTTCAAAAAAATCAAACAAAAAATTAATAAGAAAGTTACGATTATTTGTCATTAGGTATACATATATAGAATTATACTATAATAAGCTTCACAGTAAAAATAATCAGTGATGAAAATTTGCAGTGAAATGTAATCCTTAGATATAATTAGATCCTTGATTATTCTTTTATAGTCGTTGACAGGCAAAACATTTTTGAATATTTCTGGCTGAAAGTTGGGACAACTGAGTATAAGTGTAGCAACCCTGAGAAACGGTCGGATGAAATTGGGAAAGTTGAAACAGTGCGGGCTTGAATTACATTTGGTTATATTGATACAATAGTACGTTTTACAAGATATTGTAGAATGTCTTGTGGTTTAGTGATTGCTCATTGCTTACTAACATAATTACTAGTTATATTAAACATTACTAGGATAGAAAATCGTCTCAACTAGATGATATTATAAGAATAGATACAAAAATAATTTTCGGCGCGTGTCTGCGTAAATTTTACTTCAGTAGATTTTGTCTGTAGTTTGTGAGTATGCTGCAAATAATCTCGATACGTCGGACCGTAGTTCATAAATTGTAAATAAGTAAACTAATATATTCCGCGTTTTAAACCGTTAATAGTGTTTTATAAAATGTAAGTAGCTTCCTAATTTTTTTATTATGATAAAATATAACATACAATTTGTTTCACAAAAGAGACCTAAATGCACGTTTTATGTAGATTCAGCATTGTATTTAATTTAACAATTAGGTTCGTTAGGTTAGGTTTTAGGCGCCTAAGTACAGCTATAACGAAGTTTCTTCTGGCTGTGTAACGGAAATGTCCCCAAATTTCAGTGAATAATATAACTTGGAGCTAATGTTATTTAACGCTCAACGGCTACTATATTAAGTTGTTACCAATCATTATTATACGAATCACAGTTGGATAAACTGCAACACACGTTTTGGCCCCGCCTTTAGCGCTAAAATAGATATTATTTAAAGTTAGTGCGATCGTGGTTAGTAAAAGTTAGGACCGTATTCACTCTAAATTATAATTAAAAGCGAAACAATAAAGCACTTCTAGTAGGTTGTAATTTCATATTTTGAACCTATAAAGTTGTTTTTATTAAAAGTATAGTTTTTTGTTAATAGTAGCTCATATTTGTTCATGACAGAAAAGGACAGAGACTTCACTCGATGGAAGATGAAATACTCCAGCCACGTAACATTTAAACGAGATACCATGTCGACCTATTATGGCTTAAGATATTCAGAATTTTTCATTAGTAGATGGGGGTTCGTGAACTAAGTTGTTAAACTAAGATTATTTATAACATTGGACCAACGGTATCAAGTTGTAAAGGATATATTAGATGTGCTAAGGGCAACTGCCTTAGGTGTGCTTTCATACTAGGTACTGCAAAACTATAGAACTCAAAAAAAAAACTTTTTTTTTGATAGAGGAGAACAGAGAATCGTTTCACTTGATGATTACCCCAGCCATATAACATTAAACAATGCTGTCTACTTTATTTGGATATTGGAAGGTCCACAGACTGAATGAACTTGACGGCTTTTTTGTGCGTCTGACCCGGAGCCAATTCCTACCCCGATGTTCCTACCACCAGTACACCTACATTTACAGTTTCATTATTCCTAATTAATTGACATTTATGGTTGCCTGAACATCAGGCCCCTTTTGGCAGATATTAGTTTTTAAAATTTAATTTGGTGGGTAGTAACCGCTAAGGATAAGGTCCTCCTGGAGCAGTTATGCCGCTCACGCCCGTCTCTCACTTTCCGGTCACGTCCTAAGAAGGGGTAAGTCCGCGAATTCAACGAGTTTTCATAACTACCGTCATCACACTGTAAGATATCGTTAACTAATATTATAAGTGCGAAAATTTGTATGGATTGATGACTGTTACTCTGAAACTGTTGAACCAATTTTGATAAAATCTGATATCAAAATAGAAGGACCAGTGGCTTAGTGTGATTTTTAAAGCTGTTATAAATGCTGTAATTAATTTTTCATTGATAAAATCTAACGAAATATACAAACTAGTACTAAATTTTACGATTACGCGAACCTAGATCTAACCATTGCAACTTTACTATAATTTTAAAACTATTTAAACAGAAAAAAATAAAGGTATTCGAAACCGCAGCTAAAGTTATTTTATTATCTTGGTAAGATAGTACCATGTCGTACGTAAACTTAATTAAATTAGAATACAATTTTCTTTTAATATATTCTTTGACAGGCTTGTTTCTTTGTTGTAAAGTAAATGAAATAAAAAATAAACGTTCCCTTCAAATGTATAGATTCTAAATTTATAATGATCACGTCCACCGATATACCTTAGTCTATATAAAATACGATGCTTTGTTAAGCGTACTGATTTTTATTACTTTCGCAAATACAACAGACATGTTCGGGACGAGTATGTGAGGGCGCGCAGTTATAAATTTTACGATTTTTGGAATCCGTGACTACCTCTCTCTACGTAATGTTTATTACAATAACGTTCGACTTAGCCGCAAACGTTTGGAGGCAGACCCTGTAATATATTTTCATTATGTTCCATTTATTCGACTGTCGATCCATTCTTATGCCTCAAGTCTTTATAACGTATTTCGCCCTAACCCGTCTCGATAAGTAAGATTTACATAATTCAGTAGATAAGAAGCTTACGATTTTACATTATATATAAAAAACAACATTTTTAGGCCAAGTAATAAACTTATATATATTTACAAAGGAACCGGACTAAACCAGGAATATACTAATAACTCCTACTTGAACAATAGTTTCACCTTCTTCAGCGATAGAAACAAATGTGTTACAAGTAGTAGACGACGGGCGTTGCGTAAGGCATGTTTAACAAAAGCATAAACCAACACAGAACGTAGGACGTCGCGCAAATTGCATCGCGGTTCTTAAAAGTACGTACTCTACGAAATTTAGCGTTCGCTACACCAGACCATGTGATATTTCGATAGATTGTAAAATATATAAATTGTGTTTCTTTGATAACTATGTAGCTAGTAGTTGTATTCGATACTTTTAATTTGTGTCAGTATTTTTTTTTATCATTGTTATAATTTGTGTTATCACAATAGGAAAAAGTTTGTATTTTTTATAATTTAGCGGAATGTGCAAGTATTGTATATTATAGTAATATTTAGTCGAGCTAGTTTGTAAATTACTCGTATACAGATTTATTTTTTTCTTTGTTTAATTTTTAACTCTATGATTAATTACGATAGTGACAATTTAGATTATGTTTCTCTCTCGTCTTCCGATGAATGTTCGTTCCATAGCGCCGACTCCTCTACTCTTCTCTCATTAGAAGTAACTCTCTCCTCCCTTTTTGATAACTTGCCAAAAAAATTTAATGCTATTCACATCAACGCGCAAAGCATTCCTGCGCATTACTCAGACCTACTATCTTCGTTTATTTCAAATAACATCCATGCTGTATGTGTTTCTGAAACATGGCTTAATCCCTCTCTTCTCTCTCATAATTTTTCTCTTCCTGGGTTTAACTTAATCCGAAATGACAGAGTTGGTATGCGCGGTGGTGGTGTTGCTATCTACTTGCGATCGCACATCCCTTTTACAATCATAAGCCAATCACCCCAGCCGCCTCCATCGAACGCGGCTGAGCATTTACTTGTAGAAATCCTTCTTGCTAAAACTAAAACACTGCTCGGGGTCTTTTATTCGCCTTCAATGTCGGTTGATTACTTTGCAAGTTTCGAAAGTACTCTTGAGAGATTTGTTCCTTTGTATAATAACACATTACTCATGGGTGATTTTAATACTTGCCTTATCAAAGACGACCATCGATCAAAGAAGCTGCTTTCGATTTGTAACTCATTCAATCTTCATAATTTACCACTCAGTGCGACTCATCTTTCACCTGGTTGCAATCCCTCCTTACTTGATTTAATTTTTACTTCCTCTCCTCACCTTATCCACAAACATGGTCAGGTTCCCGCCGTTGCCTTCTCCCTTCACGATCTCGTGTTCACTTCCTTAAATATCAAACCACCGAAACCTAAACCGCCTATTGTTCTTCGCCGCAACCTCAGCGGAATTGATCCGCAAGCGTTATACACTGATGCTTCATTGATTGATTGGAGTGGCATGTATTCATGAGAGTCTTTGGACGCGAAGGTTGATTTGCTTAACGACGCTATCACCTGTCTTTACGACAAACACGCACCATTGAGGCCCGTTAAGTTGAGACATTTACCTGCTCCGTGGCTTACCGAAGACATCAAAATTCTAATTAATAAAAAAAATAGAGCTAAGGCTAAAATGAGAGCGGCTAAATCTGCAGCTGAACGTGATGCTTACAAGAAAGTGCGTAATCGGTGCAACACTCAGTGTCGTGATGCCCAAAGACGCCATATTCACGAATCTGTGGCCAACGGCGATACATCCAAAACCTGGAAGTTCCTAAAGCGCCTGGGTGTAGGCAAACCCTCTCAAACTGTTATTCCCTCCTCTTTTGATTTAAACAATTTGAATTCCCACTTTACGTCTTCCTCTACCCCTAAAGGCTTTAATTTAGATTATTCTTTGCAAAATATATCATCGCTGCCTATTCCTGATTTTGTTCCTTTCTCCCTTACTTCTGTTACTGAAAAAGATATCGAGAGGGGCATTTTGTCAATTTCATCGAATGCTGTTGGCTGCGACTTGATTAGTCGTGCTATGATCTTACCCATTCTCCCAATCATCCTTCCTATCCTTGCCCATATATTTAATTATTCTATCTCCTGCAGTACATTTCCCAATGCCTGGAAATCCGGTTTGGTTGTCCCTAAAGTCGAATCCTACCGATTTCTCTGACTTCCGCCCCATCACTATCCTCCCCTTTTTCTCAAAAGTTCTTGAACGTATTGTCCACCAGCATCTTAGCGAATTCCTTAATAAGAACTCTATCCTTGATCCACTGCAGTCTGGTTTCCGTCCCGGTCATAGCACGTCTACTACTCTCGTAAAGGTCGCCGACGATATCCACCAGGGAATGGATGGTAGGCAGTTAACTGTATTAACATTATTAGATTTTAGCAACGCTTTTAATGCTGTTAATTTTGAGCTTCTACTTGGCCTTCTCCGTTCTATTAACATTTCTCCATCTTCCATAAACTGGTTTTCGAGTTATCTTTACGGTCGTCGCCAACGTATCAACGGGGGAGGGGATAATATTATTTCTGAGTGGAACAATGTAACGGCTGGTGTTCCTCAGGGAGGAGTCCTCTCTCCTCTTCTCTTTGCGATCTTTATAAACTCCCTAACCTCTCGTCTTGCATCTTGCTATCACTTGTTTGCTGATGATCTTCAAATTTATTCCCAATCTTCACTTGAAGATCTTCCTCTTACTATCCAGGCGACAAATGATGATCTTCGTAAAATAGAAGAGTGGTGTAAAGTTTTTGGCCTCAAAATCAATCCTTTGAAAAGCCAAATTATTGTTATAGGAAGTTCTTATTATGTCTCGAGAGTAGATTGGGCACAGTTGCCCTGTGTTCAAATAGAAAATGTAGCTCTCAACTTTAGTAAATCGGTAAAAAATCTTGGTGTGTACTTTGACCAAACCTTCTCCTGGGCGTCGCATGTTGAGCAAATCAGTCGTAAAATATATGCCGCTTCGAGTATGTTAAGACGACTCAGCAATTTCCTTCCCATTCGGACTAAAACTACTCTAGCACAAACCCTTCTTTTACCACTGCTTGACTATGCTGATGTATGCTCTACGGATATGAATGAAGAACTATTAGATAAGCTGGAACGTCTGCAAAATTTCTGTATCCGATTTATATTTGGACTACGAAAATTCGACCATATTTCTGCGTTTCGTAAAAAGTTAGGGTGGCTGTCCATTCGCCTTCGGCGAGACTCACATGTTCTTCAGCTCCTATACTCTATTCTCTTCGCCCCAAATTCTCCCCCTTATCTTAAATCTAATTTTAAATATTTGGGTCCCTATGGTAGTTATAGTTTACGATCATCGGACCGTCATATTCTTGAGGTTCCTTCTCACAGCTCCAATTTCCAAGGTAAATCCTTTCAAATTACTGCGATCAGACTATGGAACGCCTTACCCGTTTCCATACGCATGGCTCCTTCTCTCCCATCATTTAAACGGCTGCTTTATAAACATTTCCTGTCATCTGAGTAAAGTCACTATCTATTTATTTTAAATATATTTAGTCCCTTCGTTTAAGTTAGTAAACATGTAACCTTTTTAGATCTGTATATTTTTATTTCAAGTTCTGTGTTTTTTTTTTTGTTTATGATTATTTATTGTTTGTATTAATTTGTTTCGCCTACCTTGCACATCTCAATTTCTTAACATTTCATAACTTAAGGTTGCCTGGAAGAGATCGCTTGTTAGCGATAAGGCCGCCCATTGCTCTCCATTCTAGTATATAGGTTTAATTTGTAATATTTTTATTTTTTTGTGCAATAAAGAATAAATAAATAAATAAATAAATAATGTCAAACCCATATATTTTACGTTCTATTCTACTAGCGTTTACAATAAATGAAAGCCACTTGTCTCCCTAGACAAGCACGCAAGTAAGTGTTATAACTCACGATATTAAACGTTCTAGTTGCTAATTGGTAATCTGTGTAAAAACACATACGTAGGTCCGTATTACAAAGTACGTCACCCGCCCTAGCCAATTAGGATGCATTTTAAATTACCCTCGACATAATAATTACAGACTTTTCATCTATTCATCATAGAAATTACACACGTTTTGACAACGTAATACCTCATAATTGACCTTTGACGATCGTTACTCACATTTACGCTCTTCTAACCGGATACCTTTTAAATGAACACTGGCCGGTTCTACGTATTTTTAACGCGGAGTTTCTATATCGTGACAAGTATAAAATTCTAAGATTAGTAGTTAGGTCAAATAATCCCTCTTTAGGAGGTCTTAAATAGGTCATATTTGATATAATCTTAGAACTTATAAAATAAATATAGTTATAAAGAATTAAAAATGTGTATAATAATGATAATAATATAATATTAGAAATAATTAGTATATATACACAAAATCAATCAGTGAAACGGACACATAAATGTGTTCGCTCAATGCTTTACCTACAAGGGGAAACGGGATGTCATACTATCCATAAAAAAGGAGTAGAACAAAGAAAAGCATAAGCCACGAATAAAACCATACTTAAGTAAAAAAAATGATTATGACACACAGCGAGGATAATACGATTTTCTTTATTAAATGACGTACGATATAAATCATAAGGATGACATATTGTGAGAATAGATAGATGGCGTGCATTATTCGTGAGCGATAAAGAGGTCGACAAGACCACGAAATAATAATAAGCATTACTTAAAGATAATATTTATTTTGATGAATAGCATGTATTAAGTAACAACGATTTGTAAATATGTTTAACTAATATATTTCGCGTTTTTAATCGATAAAAGTGTTTCTTTAATGTACACTACTAGCGTAAACTACAGACAGTGTTTGTGATCGTATAGATTAAAAATCTAGATTTAAATCGAAATAGATTTTGAAGTCAGTAAAATACTAATTATTGATATTAGTAATCATTCCTAAGCAATTATCGCAAAATTCTCCGACTCTAGCGATTGAAAGTTTTACAAAGATAGTTTGGGTTTTATTTGCAGAGTAATTATTTTGAAGCAAGGCTCTTTCGTTTATGGATCGATATTAACAAATAAATATTTATGTAAAATGTAAATGAATCAGATTTCAGATAATTAAGGAGGTCGTTTGCCCAATTAGAATTGTATATTCAACATGAATAAATCATTGAATCACCGAATGAAAACATTAGGCAGTCCTTTGCGCACCTCGTAAGGAAATTAAAGTAGTTCTCCACATTTTTCTTTTCAGCGCTCGTAAATTAATGTCCGTCGACTAGTGGGCTTTCGAGTTTTACTAATTACTCGTCTCGCTTTTAACATCTTTAACGAAATCTTGGAACGTAATAAAAATCTCCTTCAAAACTAGATTTTGCAATTTTTCACATATAATATCTAAAATAATAATCATGACTAGTCTTTATAAAATTTACAACACTAATGAAATATGTATAAGTATTGTTCGCTTTCGCTTTAAACACAAAAAAAAAATATTAATCCTTCGTTTCAAATTAAAACAGCAGGATATTAAAATAACTTTGACATTTTTTTCTGAGATAGAAGAAGACAGACATGCATGGGGTTCTCTAATGCAATCGCCAATTTCTTATTATACAATTTTTGTTATAACATCGCCCTGTGAAGCAAAGCGAAGACCTCTAATACAAGCGAGAAAGGTGATAAAACAATTAAGAAAAAAAGAAAATTAATCATTATTGTGGATTTCCGCGGCGTAAGCTGCAAACGGTTCAAAAATATGTATCAGAGCATGATTCCTCTTTAAATGATCTAAAAAAAGTTGGCAACGCTATATGCCTACCTTTTAAGATTAACTTGCAAGAAAGACGGGAAGGGACGCGACCGACGTCGTGACCGACGAGCTTAAGTTTATAAAGATGCCCAAAATAACGATTCTCGCGGACGAAGTCGCTGGCACAGGTAGTAGAATATAAGTAAGGGTGAAGCCATACACGACGTGAAGAGTAATTATTAAGAATGAACTAAAAATCATATATATTCCTGAAGATTATATTTAGATCTATGAGAGCTTTAGTGAGACTTTAGTTATTTCAGTATATAATTACTTTGCTCTCCTCGTTCGTGGAGTATTTGTGTAAAATCTCTCTATATAATATATCATTATATATCTTGTGCTATTGATGCTAGCGTTCATTGGAGTTATAGGTATAATTAACCGGCGAGAACGCAACGGCAGCAGGAATTTGCCGCTCCAAAGTAAACGAACATGAATTGGATTCAGGTCTCCCCGTGTGTGGGCTATGAATGCTGAAATGAGAACATCGAAAATTACTTCTGTGAGTGACGCAGTTGAAATGAATGAGGCACAGTAATAAATTTAGAGCCGTTTTAATTGCGTACGGGCACTAGGAAGTCGATTATACCAATTGTTGGTAGTTTGTATGAAGACGAATGGGAAGTTTCAGTTTGCAGGTTTAGGGTCACATAAATTATATCTAATTGAACTAGTATTAAGGTTGAAATTACATTGCGCAAATATGTGCAGGTTGAAAAAATTCGACAATGACGTGTAGGATACCCGTTCAAGTCCTGCCCGAGTCGTAATATTTTTCAATTGCTTATCGATTTTAAATTAAGATTAAACTATTTTCACTGTTTTAAATGAGAAAAATATCAGTTATATAGTAGGCATTATGAACACATTTCAATTATACACTTTAAAACTTTAAAACCTGACAACTTTAACGTTATCTACAATCTTAAATAAGTAAGTCTGTAGTAGCACTCATTTAAATAAAACAACTTTACCGGTTCAAAACGCGAAGTGTGTTAGTCAACTTAATTACAATATATTGTAACTATGGCCCGACGTCTCATGCTTTGCAAGAACTGTGTTTACGGGGGAAATGAAGATGAAAGGTGTTCCTAACGTCAAATTCAACTCAGATAAGTTACTGCCATTAGTTTACTCGTAGTTGCTATGTGAAAGAACTATTTGGGCCCGTACAAAACTTGAGTTTGGTGTTAAAAGTGTAGGTATTATTTAAATAAGAAATAGTACATTATTTAAATACATGATGCACATTAGTTTGTGTTCGTTCGTCGAAAATAAAATAAGTACTAAAACAGGTAATTAGGTACTAGAACAACATTGGTTTTTAAATTAGAGCAAAGAAGTAGAGTAAAGGGGTTTGAAAAAATAAATCCTCGATGCACATATTTTCAACTCCGATGAGGTTTTCGACTTGACAGACACTTCAATTAACTTTAAGCCAACTCCGGACAAACTTAATGCTTTCTACATTATTTGATACACCTGCGCTTATAAGCAATAAACTACGCCTGAATTGCCCTCATAACTTAACTTTGATATTTTCCTTATACATTTATACTTTATTGTATCTATATTAGGCAACGGGGTAGAAACGTTTTTGTGTGTTCTACACCAATCGATTTTATATACAACAATGTAGAGGAAATTATTGTAAGACAGTAAGTTATGCACATTACTGCATAGATTTTTGTTACTTTATGCCTGCTTCTGTAGATCTTGTATGCAGTGTTTTGTGAAGCAAATATAAGGAATGTGTGTATTTTTTCTAAGTTAAGATTTTTAGTAAACAAACACACAATCTACATATACGTCTAAAATGTCGAATTAAATGTCGTGGGTAACAGCATAAATTTATAAAGATGAAGAATAGGTTCACAAAGAACAAATTTGGATGCCCCAAATAACTATCCCACGCAGACTAAGTCGCTAACGCAGCTAGTAATAGATCCCTGTGGAATCTGTGTCAACAACTACACTCTATAAAAGGTGGTTTGACATCGGCCATATTTGTTGGGTTCTTTTCTAAAGAAAAAAAAAATCTTGTAATGACTTGACAAATGTGACGCTGTCCTATTACAAGAATTTAAAATAAGGGATGTTTAAGAATCCTAATCTCAAATGGTTATTTCGGAACAGATAAATCAAATTGATGCAACGTCGTTGAACTATTTCTATTTTTAATTTAAACAGTAAGTTAAAAATTAAAACAGCCGAGTTAACTTTATACGCAAAAAGGGCTTAAAATATTCAGAACCGGGATGTTGGTAGAGCCGAAGCGGCACAATATTAGCCAACTGAGCACCCTTTTAAGGCGATTTCTCTAATTTCCTCTCTTTTGAATCTCATTAAGTTTTATAGAGTACATGTAATTAACATTTTTGAATATATTAATAGTATAAGCAGCTTAGGCCTCGGTTACTATGAAGTCATTTTTTAACATAGGACAACCAGACAGGAAAGGATTTCACTTTCAAGTGAAGTAGGTACCCTAGAACATCAAAAAAATATGCGCTATAAAAAATACATTTTATTTTTTCTCCATTAGAAGACCGAATTTTCGACAGTCTTACATACACACTTAAAAAACATTATAAATGTTAGCTCCAACACTCTGCATCAAACTCATGGCCTATTGGTTCTTAGCAATACGTCGCTACCATGAAACAAACACGCAAATGAAAATATTATATTTTAGTTCGCAGTAACTCGAAAACTCGTCAATCATAATATTATGTGCAATGTAAATGTAACAAAAGGATTTCAAATTTAAAATCCGCCAGCTGGTCGGAAAATAGAAGCGAAAATTGTCACATGTGCGGCCGTCGTGGGCTGTCATGCGGCAGAACAACCAGTTTATCTAAACTAGAATGCGGCAATATTTAATTTAAATAATCGTATTCGGGAATATTTTAAAACGTACAAGTTTTCGTCCCTCGATTTATAGCTTAGAAATTTTGAATTATTGGCGCGCATTATTCAGTAACGACGTTCAGTTTTGGAAATCAGTTTTTAGATGCCTTGCACCAGCCGTGGTCACGGGGAGACACGGGGAAAGTGTTTTATTTAAAGTGAGTTACTTGTCTATAGTTTACGCGAGTAGTACACATTTAAATAAAACACTTTAACGGCTTAAAACGCGATATATTAGTTAACTAATATATCGCGTAATACTAATTTAACTAATATATCGTGTTTTAAACCGTTAAAGTGTTTTATTTAAATGTGTACTAGGTTACTAGGTTAAGTAACTAGATTAGTAAAGTAATTTTAACGAACAAACTGCAAACTCATTATTTAAAAAGTTATTCAGGCTTCCCTTAGAATACAAATAGTTTTAGTCAATTTCTATCTATTTTAAACACTTGAAAGGCAGCTTCTTAACTAAATAAATTTTTAAGTTTTGATTGAAAGAGACTTAAGAATCATTTAAATAAAACACTTTAACGGTTTAAAAGCGATATATTATTAAACTTATTTGAAAATATTTTTAATGGCCCGTTCGATTTTGAAGACTCCCGTACCACAACACACAATAAGTTTAACTAATAAGCGTTTTAAACCGTTAAAGTGTTTTATTTAAATGTGTACTACTCGCGTAAACTATAGACAGTATTTGACTTAAGAATCACTTGGAAGATTTTGATAGATAGATTCTCCTTCTACTATTCACGGTTAATGATAAATAAATAATGGTAAATGCGGTGTCCAAGTCCAAGGGTCGACTCCCGGGAAAGAATAAATATTAATTTTAGTAAGGCAACCTACAAAAGTCTGATTAAGAATTTAAGCTTTCACTTGCAATATATCACGGCGTGGACACGGTCATGTATACACATGATTTGATATAATTTAAATAAAACACTTAAAAGATACGGTTTAAAACGCGAAATATATTAGATAACTTATTTATATTTGTCTTAACTATAGCTATATATATTTATTATTGTTATTTTATTATATTTTTAGGGTGGGTACATAATCTTTTAGCCAGCTTTACTATGTAAACCTAGGTATTTAATTATTTTGTAATCAAAATGAAATTTTCGAAAGATTTCATTTTGATTACAAAATTCAATATGTAGACTAACTCGTATTCAAGTCCAAGAGACGCGCAAATAAGAATTAGATAAAATATAGAAATAAAAAAGTTCCGCGATTTGATTTTTAGGGTTTTTATTAAGGAAATTGTAAATGGACGAAATTGGAGAAAGTCTTCGGTAAATATGAAGGGAGGTGGACGCGTAATTGGAATCCTTTCAGAGAAATTGTTTAGAGAGCATTGCAAGTGTATTGGGCCGTCGCGGTTCGAGGATTGGCCGCAGTCCAGCGGACGCTGCTGAAAAGAGACAAATTGTGTACTTTGTAATATTACTTATTCGTTACGTGTACTATGCGATACGTATTAAAGTCTCATTGGCCGGGTGATTGGTACTCTATGGAGTACTGGATCCGAACTCCGAGTCGGGTAGAGTGTTATTTCGATATTTGCAATTTTATAGTGACATTAATTTAAAACAATATTAGACTGGAAAATTTTTCTGAGAAATTATATGTGCCTTCATGTGCAATAACATGTGAAAAATATTGTTTTTTATGTGACATTTTCAATATTAGCTGGTTTTCTGAGAAGTGTATTTGTAGTGTAGGTAGTTTTCTTTGTAATTCTTTCACAAAAGATAAATGTCTTAAACCCTAAAATTAATATTTAAGGGTAATTATTTCCCATACAAAAACATTTTTGATAATTATATTAAACTGACAGAAATGCGATGTGTATATAAATATACATCGCATTTCTGATGTATATTGAAATAATATAAGACTATTAATGTTAAGTAAATAAGCAAGCCCTATAATTAAGGTTGAATACTTAAATAGGCAAACCTCAACATTATCCGCCGAGTTTAGGCGATAATAAATAATCGAAACAGCTGCCACACTAGTGAGCTATAGGTACAGAAGTTTCCTCTTTAAACGGGGCCAAAAGTAATTTAACTTGATAAAAGTACTATTTGCTAAACTCGTGTGTTTTACCGTGGCCCGCGCCGCTAATAAAACATTCAGTTATTCGCGCTGTAGTTTCACAGCCTGATATCATTACGGGCTATTTCACAAATTAGAAAACTTTTAAACGACTCATATATTTTAGGGACAACTTATAAAAGGCAGAGACCACAATAAGCGGACGGTTTTTTCCCTTGAGTTTCATTAAACATTCATTAGAAGTTTTCGCGGAAAATGACTACATCAACAAATCTCTCTGCGAAGTAATAATAAGATTAAGGTAGATAACGTTTCCTGTACTAAGTACTGCCTATAGTTTATGTGCGTAGTACATGTTTAAATAAAACCGTTTTGACGTTTTAAAACGAGAATGGATTAGTTGATTTATTAACAATTTATGTAATTTTGAATTTAGAACTGTCGGGCCGTTGTTAAAATAAATTGTAAATAACAAGATTTAAATCGTCAATAGTGTTTTGTTTAAATGTTTCCTGTTTCAATATATAGTACTTTGAATATAGCTTGGGAAAATTGTTCAATAAAAATCGGATATGTTGGGTAAATGATTACGACAACACATCCCTTTTAAAGAGGAAATCCAGTTTCTGTCAAATGAATATATATTTTCTGAAAACACTAATGAAACCAAACCAACGACTCAGAGTGGAAAATATATAATATCCCGCAAAAGTCGTTAAATAAATTACGACTTTATAAGTCAGAATAGCCCCCTAATTTACTCTTCAACGAAAAACTATAAAATGTCTCAAATGAAATAGTCACTGTACTCGTACAGTCGTTTCATATAACGAACGATACACTATGAAGAATTATTACATATTGAAAACATTTTGTAAAAGAATCTTCTTCGTCGGTTCAGGGAATTTTTGGTACGAAAATGGCGAGATAGGCGACGACTCCGGTATACGTTACAGAGCGTTCACCTCGATTTTATTCTTTGCGTATTGTTTTATGACTCTGCTGGAAATTATGGCAGCACTGATAGGTGACTTTCCGGAAGATGAGACTCGCGATTCGATTACGTTCTCAGTAAGCCATACGATCGTGATGATAAAATTTTTCTCGATTATTTCCAATAAAAGACCGATTAAGAAATTGATGTACGATATGGTACGCGTTTGCGAGTTGTACGAGAAAGATTGTTTGATGAAGGAAAAGTACAGAATTATTAAGATTAATGTTTTAGCGTACTTCGTTATTGTTTACGGTTCAGTCGCTTGTTTTGTGATGGAAGGTCTGAGAAAAGTATACTCTGGTTAGTACATGAAGGTAACGTTTAATATTATTTCTTGTTTTATTGAATTATACATGTTCTTGACTGATTGAAAAGATACTACATAAGATCTTCGCGTTTGCGTAATTTTCGAATCAAAGAAACAATTGAAAAGAGAAGTCTGCATATGTTGGGCAGAGACGATCGCGATTGTGTCTAGTATCTACTGATAAACTCTATGCCTCCTGGAATCAGTGATTCAGGTTGATTTGTACCCAGGAAGCACAGACTTCAATCTACAGGCAAGTAGTTGATCAGGTTTTAAGTCCACCAAAAGAGCATTTAGTTAGCTAGGGAAATGGTAAATTAATCAATTAAATATGTATAAGCTATATATTATCCAGCGCGTGAGAGGACTAAGCTTCGTCCCTATTTTTCAGGTTCTCATTTCGTGACGATAATAACTTATTACCCAAGTTTTAGCAACGATACCATATTAGCAACAATTATAAGAGTTATCTGTACCATGATTCTATTTCTGATGATGCTCAGCATGATTATAACCGTGGACGCGTTCACGATGGTTACCTTGATTATCTTTAAATACAAGTTCGTTACGTTGAAAAATTATTTCGAAGATTTGAAAGAGGACGTCGAGAGGATCTGTGCAATAGGCAATTCAGAAATGGCGGCCGAGAAGCTTGCAATTGGACTTTTAGAGGGCGTTGTTATGCATAAGGAACTTCTTAGGTAAGCATTTTAATGTCATTTAAAAATATGTTACTAGCGACCCGCCCCGGATTCGCTCGGGTGCAATGCTGATATTAAATTTACTATAGAAAAACTGTGAACGTTGTGTATAAAAAGCTTCCTCTTGAATCACTCTATCCACTTAAAAACCTGCATCAAAATCGGTTGCGTAGTTTCAAAGATTTAAGCGCACATAGGGACAGAACAGGCGACTTTGTTTCAGACTATGTGTTTACAAGAGTATGTGATTTTGCCCAATCTGGTATAATTTAAGTTTAATACATTTCAATAAAATTAGTTAAAATCATTTTCACTAATATGTATCGCGTTTTAAACCATTAAAGTGTTTTATTTAAATAATTCATATTTTCAACGCTCTCGAAGCTTAAAAAATTCGCCTTCAACCTAGTAATATCCAACTACTGTATAATGGGTAAATACTGGGTAATGGAGCGTAGAATTAACTTAGACACACCATGCTACGTAATTCTTAGAAACAAAAAATAATTAAAGTGTGTTTAAGTCAAATGTACACATTGCTAGACAAAAAAAACTCGTATGCTCTAATTAAATATGATTTGCAGGTTATCAAAAGAAATAGACAAGGCCTTCGGTACCGTAATGGCTTGTCAGTTGTGCCAGAGTTCTGGATCAGCTGTCTCTCTTCTGTTGCAAATAGCGGTAATAGATAAAAATACACAGAGAGTCGTACGACAAATATTTCGCATTTTTAATTATTCTTTCGCTGATGATTTCCAAATATGCACGTGAATTTGACATCTAATAAAAGTACTCTTGTCTAAGTGAAAACAAAAAATTATCGAAAGTAAATAAAATGAAAAATACTACTAAATAAAAAAAAATACACCGAACGTTTTAATTTTTTAATTATATAAGTTATTTTATCTCTCATAGTAAAATTCACCCTTTTATCACGCGCTCTCATAAATAATAATATATTTTAATAGCTTTCAGAAAACCTAACGCTTGTTGCCACTTTGAAAATCATCTCCTTCGTTGCAGCTTTGTTCTTTCTACTCGGTCTGTTTTTATGTAACGCTGGCGAAATTACATATCAGGTAAGCAATTCTTCATTTCATCATATTAACGTTCTCTTGCTAGGCATATATGTCTCTTCTCTCGTAAGAGAATCGCTTTAAGAACTTGGAGCAACACACTGTGCGACGTGGGTGGGATTTAAGAACTACCAGCATATATCTTAGATAATTAGAGACCAATGGCTTACTAGCCCTCCGAGGTTATAAAACTACTTTTACATTCCGTGCTGTTACTAGAGAGAAATTACGACTACTAAACTAACAATTAGCCGAACCCAGGAGTCGAATCTGGTTGCTCGCGATATGCTGTCGAGGACAAACAAGGCATTCCGATAGAGATTAGCTATTAAAAAATAGCCACAAATACAATATAAGTACATTCTAGAAGTACCATATGCTTCAGTTTTCCTACATATGTTAAACTTTACGATATTTCAGGCATCATTGTTATCAGATTCAATATTCTATTGTGGCTGGCACATGTGCCCTACCAGATCTCGAGGTCGTAATCTTCGCAAAATAGTCTCCATAGCGTGCGTCCAGGCCCAACGTCCTCTCGTGATGAAGGCGTTTAAAATGCTGAAGCTAACATATGCTACTTTCCTTCAGGTAATTTACTTCGTGTTTGTGCATATTGTTAGCAAGACGATGTTTGGAACAGGATTTGTGTTGTATACTCCCTATTTAGTTTATATGTAAAGTGTACTTATAGTAATAGTAACTTTATTATTCGGACAACGTGTGTACTAACACTAAGCACTTGTAATGAGACATAAGACAATTAATATTATATTAATAATCAGCTACGCCGCGACTTCGTCCGCGTAGCAGAGTTATTTCGGGCATCAAAAATTGGTTTGTAAACCTCAACTCTGTAAATTACCAAGTTAACTAATCTGTTAAGCGTTACCCACGAGTTCGGTCGCGTTTTTGAATTCGAATTAGTAGTTCCTGAGATTAGCGCGTTCAAACAAACAAACTCTTCTACTTTACAATATTAGTATAGATAACTATACATTTTTTGTCTTTATTCTTAACATAAGACAAATCGAAGGCAATGTTATGTTTAGAAAATAACATACATATTTTATTTGCAGGTCATCAGAGGAACATACTCGGTGTTCGCATTATTTTACGCACAAAATAAATAACATATCATTACTATGATATATACTATGAATAAGTTCAAGTATCTTATCTTATCCTTGATAAAGACCAGAATATTTGAACCTTCTGCCTATTTCCTGTTTCCATATAAACATTTTTAATTAAAGGACTGGGGTTATCAAAACGTTTAATAGTTAATTATGAAATAAAAAATGTTTTCTATTCTTTGTATATCGCAGCGCTTAGCTTTACTTTAGTAAGTTAAGGAATTATAACAAGGATAAATTAATAGAGTACAGTTGACATTACCTTTTTATAAAGAAGCTAATGTCAAATGTGGTCTAGTACAAATTTAGATAAAATACTTCTACACCGTTTGAAACCGTTATAAGTGTTTAATTCAAATACTTTTATTTCACAGTAATGTTATAGTCGACTTATTTCGGATAGGAAGTGGTATCCCTCCGTATCAATTCCCTGAATTAATTTTGCGCTGCGATTGAATACCCTTTGAATTGTAAACTGTATGGGCTTATCGATAACATCAAGGAGTAACCAAGAAACACGAGTCACGCACGGATATCGAATAAAATATCTATATCATAATAAAGGAATGAAAATTGTTTGTCCGTATGTTTAATAAAACATCTATGAGTATTAAAGGAACAGTAATTTTATAGAAAAATTATAAATCTTTTTTTCCTGAAACTATAAATTTGCCTGTCTGTATGTTACAGTGATTAGCGTATGCATACATCAAGCCTGTAAAGTAGGCTTTGTTTTCTTTATATCAGACACAATTAAAAAATAAGCAATTAGAATGTTTTCTATTTTTAACAACGTAAAAACTATAATAATCTAGCAGTATTAAGAGAGTTTAAAATAGTAAAAGGTATTTTTGGTAATTAAGTTAAATGCAGAGTTCAGTCCAATCTTCGCAAACAAAGTCGCGGGCGCAAGCTATTATCGAATAAAACAAGATTAGCGATACTGATATACGATCGAAGCTCATGTATGCAAATCCTGAATACACAACTTATGCTTTGCGTGCTTGATAACAAGGATGTTTTACGATCACATACATACATAATTACTTAGATCAATTTAGCAATAACTCCAAATTATTCGACGGAACAAGCGGCATAATAAAGACTGCATATTCAAAGAATTACATTCTATTACGATTATGATTATTTATAACTATTTAATACTGTCTATAGTTTACGCGAGTAGTACACATTTAAAAAAGCACTAGATATTAGTAACTTATTTAAAATGAATCATAAATTCCTAGACCTTAAGCAAAGTTTCGATCTTTGCCGCGGTCGGGGTCACGGGGACCCCGTAACTAATATATCGCGTTTTACCTAAAGGAAACCTTATGAAACATTGCTACGAATGTTTTTCTTTTAAAACCGTTTGGGTTTCCCAAAAAAACCTCCAATTTTTTAGGCCCCCCCTAACGCGGGGCGGGAGTCTAAAACATATAATATTTATATATTGTGCGAGTATATTATGTATAAACTAAATCATAAATTACAAAGACTTGGAGAAAAGCGACACGAAAACCTTTGGGTTTTAGAAGGAGTCGGCTCGACTGTGGATGGCTAAATAATCAAATAAAAAATGTAACAGTAGTATAATTTAAGAGTTCTTCTTCTTCTATCTGCAAGGAAGTAGGCTGTTCCTTCTGTTTCGGAAGCTATGTCTTACAGATAAGAATAGATATTACCAGGTTTAACTGTACGATGCAAGCATTGATAAAAGCAAACCTTCAAATTATATATAACAAGACTGTGTCCGCAACTTCGTCGTCTTCATGAAAATTTGTTTTTGCAAATAAATAATTTTCCCGTTTTTTGCCATTATTTATTTGCTTCAATTGGTTGCAGCGTGATGTTTTATAACCGAAAGCGTTTCTCAATAAATGATCAATCCAACACAAAAATAAGTTTTCGAACTAGTTGTTGAAACTAGCAAATTAAAGAAAACAAACACAAAATTTATGATACTAGTTAATATTATATATATGGTATATTAATAGGATCATTTGTTCTAAAGATATAAATATTTTAAACCGCTTTTATACTTTATAATATAATCTACGACTAGCTGCTGGAAAGCATGCAAAGTTTTGAATTGAATCTGATTAAGAAGTTTGAATTAATATATCACTTGTGTTAATTACAAATAAACAGATTATATATATACTAGATATACACTAGATATCGGATACTGAATAGAGATATGGTGCTAATATTAACATTAAAAAATCTGGAATGCTATTAAGGAACTCTGTAAGCCAAGGTTCCGCCCAGATTCAGAATCTTCGTGACGAGAATAAAAACTTTCGCTGCCATAAAAGTATATGAGTTCGTCCCAATACTGCGTCGATGACTTCCAATTTCTCCGTAGCGTGTCCCGACCCGACCCCGAAGATTACTTTTTCTCCCTTATCCACTGAATTGAATTAAAATGAGAAGCAAACGTATAAAGAAAAGGGTACACGTCAATTTTCACAAGAGTTTCGCGATTAACGTGCCTTTTTGCGTAATAACCATATCATTTTTCCTTTGTTTTCCCTTATTTACCCAAATGTAGAATTCCTAATTTACAAATATACATTTTTAAAAGTGTATAAGCATACAAATGGTTAAGTGTATTGAGACGAGGAAAATAATGCAAAATTACAGGTCGGAGAATTATTATTTGAATACTTACGTACTTACTTAATACAGCAGTCTCCCCGTGACCACGGCTGCTGCAAAGCATCCGAAACGTCGGGCCGAAGTTAAAAATCATTTTCAAATAAGTTTAACTAATATATCGCGTTTTAAACCGTTAAAGTGTTTTATTTAAATGTGTACTACTTGCGTAAACTATAGACAGTATTTACTTAGTAAATTGCCGCCATACTGGCGGAATTAAGCATAGTTTACTCTGTGGTATGTCACGGTTAAGTGGCAATCTGTCAATTTTGATGCGTTTTTTTAAATATATTATATTATATTATATTATATTGTGTTTCAAGAAGATGGTTTTTATATACAACGTTCACAGTTTTTCTGTAGTGTATTTAGTGTCAGCATTGCACTCGAGCGAAGCCGGGGCGAGTCGCTAGTTATTCATAAACTATATCATCTGAGGTTTTATTTAATTACTTTTTAAAATTAATATACACCAATAAGGAAGAATAAGAACTTCTACACCAGAAAAAGTCAATGACTTAATATAAGGCCAAAGCGGCGTTGAATTTAATGCAGGTTATTCTGATAGAAGTTTTCCTTTTACGACAAAGTTTTATAGCGTGGATTCGGCACTGGCCCACTATATCATCTTAAATAGAAACGTTTTCTATAAATCACCGAATAGACTTGTCAGTTCTACATTTACGTGGATGCAGAAAGTTTAGTTAAGTGAATAAATATTACAATTCCCGCACTATCAAGATAGGCGGGTAGGAATTGTAAATTTATTAATGGTGGAAGTAAAAAGAACCTTTACACTTTTATGAATGAATTATGTGCGACCCTTCTTAGGAAAATAATATAAAACAACTTAAACTAGGGGAATTCGCAGGAAGTGCAAAACTTAAAATCTAAATGATTTAACGTAAAGGAATACATACACTTAGTATACGTATTACTTAGTTTGAGAGTTGTAAAGCGTAAAATATTTCACAAATTCTCGTGATAGATAAAATAGCGAATTGATTTATGATATCTCCTCTAGGATATTGTAAGTCCATAATTATTTTTAGCACTTAGTAATACTTTACTGGAGGTCAACGATAAACTTTTAATATTTATTTGTTTACCATCTTTGGTTGAAAGCCATGGATGTTTAAAGACCTCCAAAACATAATAGTTAAACACGTTTGTATTATAAATATAATAGTTTTGATGAATCTACTTGATCGGTACTTAAATGAAATTGACCATTCAAGCCAATACTTTATAGGCAGAGGCCAAGGCAGATTTTATAGTAAATAATGTTTTTAAGAAAGCACCAATAATATGAATCTAATTTACTTAAGCATTTACATTCGTCATTTTCGTTGAATTATATTATTACGATTTTAGTCTAGCTATAAATACGGTAATTAAGACGAGAAGTTTGAGGACATGCAAGGCAAGATTGACACTTGAGGTAAGTTCAAACAGGGACGTTAAATTTTAATGAACCAAACCTATGAAGTACCTATATGTAGGGAAATCTTTTATATGTGGTATATACGTTGACTGATGGTGAAGGGATGACGGATTATTACATAATTGAATTCCAGACGTATAGTGGCAAGAATTAAGATGGATAGTCCTAGAATACTTTTTTATGATAGACGAGGACTGTCAAGCATGGGGTTTACCTGATGGAAGGTGAAATACCCCAGCCATATAACACCTTACCAAGATGGGCTGTCGACCTATTTTGGCTTTTAATATTCGGAAATCAACAGATTGAACCCGAAACGCGATTAAACCTCACGGCTTCTTCAACTTAGGACGGTGTTTCGTGACCCGGTCGAAATTTCGATATTTCTACCACCGAGATTTCAAGAACAAACCCAATATGTTTCAGAAAAATTATAACTTGATTAGAAACATGTTGGACACAGTAGGGATCGAACCCAAGACCCGTTCAGCTATGCACTGCTACCAAAACTAAGGTACTTCGCTGCGTATTTATTATTTAACAAAAATTCTGACGTTGTGACGTACTTTCCACCTCCTTTGAAGTACTTTTGACCGCCTCTGTAGCTAAATGGACAATCGCGCTATAACTACTTTAAGCATGAGAGGTACTGGGTTCGAATCCTGGAGAAACAATAGTTTGGTCGGGCAAAGTACTAGAGTCAGATCAGCTAACCGACACAGAAATGTGTTCGCCCCATGCGCCACGGGGGAAACGGCCTTTCACTTAAGGAGTATTTCTAGCTTTAATTAAACTCGATCTTTGATCTCGTAGTCGGTAAGAGTGTATTAACCCATAGGCAGTGTCTTTTAGATACTCTATAAAAATATTATAATGGAGTAATCCTCAGGATTATTACAATATTGTAGAGAATATGGATCAAATTAAGCCTCCTGTTATGGAAAGTAATTTGGGTAGTCGTTAAAAGTTTCACGAGCGATCAATGCCTCGATTTGGTTATCGGTTTTCACTATAAGTACTTTTTTATTTTCCACTCTTCATTTATTTATAACTAACTGAGCCTACGACTTCGTCCACGTCCTGTCGTTCTTGCAAGCTAATCATAAAAGAAAGATATACTAACACAGACATGTTATTAGATAATTCAAAGAAGAGTAAGTCTTTCATACATATTTTTGGGTACTTCATACATAGTTTAGGTATCACTAAACTGAAAAACACTCGAAGTAAAATTTTAATAAAACACTATAACGGTTTAAAAACGTGGTCACTGGAGACTGGTCTCCCCGTCACCACGGCTGCTGCAAAGCATCCGAAACGTCGGGCCGAAGTTAAAAATCATTTTTAAATAAGTTTAACGAATATATCGCGTTTTAAACCGTTTTATTTAAGTGTGTACTACTCGCGTAAACTAAAGACAGTATTTACTCTTAGTAAAAGTAACTAAACTTTTGTTAAGACTAGTTCACTATAAACTCGTTGGAATAATGGTAGAAGTGTGGGTACATCACACTGTCGTGGGTTCGGCTCTCACCGGCTCCATCCATTATAAATAGATGTTTCTAACCTATTTATAAGTTTTCTGAAACACCGAATGTGTTTCAGAAACATTTTGGAAATCTAGATGATAATAGGATGATAAACGAAGAAGTGATGAGAAGTTTAATCGCGATTCGGTTTCAGATCTTGGATTCCAGAATATAGTAAGCTGTTATAGGTAAATAGTGCATCTCGTTGGGATGTTACATAGCTGTCACCGACCATCAAATGGGGGTTCATATGATGGTTGGTGACAGCCTATCTGACCTCCTCTATCATAAAAAAAATAGATAATATCGTTTTGAAAATCTCAATAAAGCAAACGTCTTTCCCCTAATATATTCGTGTATCTTCACAGAATATCTTTAGCAATGTTTTCGCAATATGTGTCATTACGTAACCCTGTGCCCATAAATAATTCCCCGTTGAACCGATATCATAAAGTTTGTGCTTGTCACGTAATCCGGATTTATAGGGATAATCCGACACAGTATCGATGTTTTAAGGATGTTCGGCGACAAGCAAAATATTGATAAATGAAACATCAAAGTGTATAACTGGGATGAGGGCGTCGTGTGAGTAAACGACAGATACGCATTGGGGGGTTAATATGACACGGTTTCAAAAGGAAGGCTTTAATTTGTTAACATATCTTGATATGTTTACATTTTATGTGATATGTATATAAAAGCTTTAGTGTATTAAAACATTATACATCTTATCTATACTAATATATAAACATACAGCGGGATATGTGAAGAAAATTGGGAAAATTATTCATCATTATGGGTTTCCGAGACGTACGCTGCAAAAACGGTTCGAGATACCAAAAAAAATGTATGAGAGAATAATTCTTCTTTAAATGATCTAAAAAAGGCCCCGACGCTATATGTCTATCTCTTAGGATTATCTTGCAAGAACGACGGGAAGAGACGTGACCGACGTAGTGGGTAAAAACGAATTTGGAAGTCGCTGGCTCAGCTAGTGTAATACACAAATGTTTTCACAAAAATTTACGACACGGGCGGGACTTGAATCGACATCCATAGTTCCGTAGTGCTGATCTTACTAATTATTGTGTCCGTTTCAAGTCCCCCCCCCGTATTTTTTTTGCAATCTACATTGATTTCTAATTCATATAATGCCATCATGTGCAAAATATTATTATTTTTTTCAACACAAAAGCTTAATTAATTTTGCAAACAGTCTTATTGTCTTATTCAGTTTATTAAATGCTTTAAAAAAGAGGTAAAACACGCTTAATCGGTTTTTTTGAATACTATTTAAAAATAAATTTCTACAAAACAAACGAAAGAGGTGTACAATGTTTATAATGAAAATATTCAAAGCCAATGAAACAAAAACGATTGTCTGATTTCAATAGCGTCGGAATAAAATTCTATTCGATATGAATGTACAAAATGGTTCAATAGTTTCCACAATTCGTGAGCCTAATTTTATACGAGGGATAATCTCAGTGCAGCGTGTGCCGCCGACTGCTACCAATTCAGATACAAATTACGTACAGATTGTTTCCTATCGCGTTCGCGATAATTGTTTTCCACTTTGCTAGATTAATGTTGATGGGTATATACTGGTACATTAAATGAAATCCGTCGATGTATACAATTTCTAGGCAATGTTTATGTATATTTGTTTTATTTATAACATACTAGCGACCCGCCTTCGCTCGGTTGCAATGTTGATACTAAATACACTACAGAAAAACTGTGAACGTTGTATATAAAAACTTTCCTCTTGAATCAATCTATCGTACAGTTGCGTAGTTTTTAAGAATTTAATCGCAAATAGGGACAGAAAAAAACTTTCTTTTATAGGTATTATCTAGTGATGGTGATACCACAAAACCCAAAATATCAAAGAAATAAATGTAATTCATATATTCGCACATAAATGTGTCAAATTGTATTAGAGACATTTCATAAGAAATGTCTATTATTTTATTAAAATAATTATAATTTCCGTTTTCTATTTATATACATTCTTGACAACATAACAAACATGTTAAACATCTAAGATACCAAGTGAGTTTTGGCTAAAACTGATGATGAGCTTCGTTAAATTGGTACGGAATCTTAAAACAATTATTCTTCTCGATCATAGATTGTTTAGTTTTTGTGAGACACGATTAAACTTTACGGCTTTTTCATCTGTGGACGGCGGTGCGAAACCTGGATGGAATTTCGAACTTTTCTTTCTTTCTTTGCTTATTTAGAATAAATAAATTGCTATCATTAGGCCAACGTGCCAAAGTATTCTTCTTAATGCAGCTTTGATGATTAAGAGTACTTTACGACATGATTGAGACACGTTATCTTAAAAAGTGCTTTAAAAAATTATTTTTCCGATTTTGTAATCATGTTTTATCACAGACAGCTTTATTTTTATACATATTTATACACATAGCAATCCGTCTCCTCAGCTCATTGGTGAAAGAGCTGCTAAAGCATAACACTTACTTTCAGTCGCTTAATTTGATCAATATCAGGACTGTATATTCAATTGAAAAGGACAATGTACTATAGGGGTAAACAGAATTACATTTATATGCTTAGGCATATTAAGACAATGTGAGTAAAAGATCTACTTTTTACAGCTATAGCTAATACCTTCTCCAAGGTTTTTATTTGCTAAGCTGGCCTAATACATTTAAGTAGATATTTAAATAAAACACTAACGGTTTATACTAGTTAAACTTATATGAAAATTATATTTACTACTGCCCGACGTTTCGGATGCTTTGCAGCAGCCGTGGTCACGGGGAAACTAATTTTCATATAAGTTTAACTTATACATATTGCGTTTTAAACCGTTAAAGTGTTTTATTTCAATGTGTAATACTCGCGTAAACTACAGACAGCACGATAGATGAAAATTGGTTTTCGACTGTGATATAATTACTTATTTTTTTCTTTTTACATTTATACAATTTTGTACCTTTAAATAAAAAGTTGTAGTCTACGGCTCGCTGTAAATTTGTGACCTTTTTTGTAAACAAACAACAGCAATCGTAAAGTTTTGCAAAATTTAAGGTTTTCTGCAACTATAAATCCTGACCATCACAAGATAATGCGCGCTGTATTTTTATTTAGCAGTTTTAGGGTTACCAGTAAAGGGTGATATCTTAAAACAATATTTTTGGTAGACTATTATTTTAGGAATAAAAATATAAATTGGCTATATTTACTTTCATTCAAACACAATATGATTCTAAATAACTAACTATATTCTAGATTCAATAAAATCACTGTATTAAATATATTATTCTCTTTCATTTTTAAAAGATATTTTTTTTCATTATGTCTATTATTATCCACCTAACACGTGTCAGCAAAGGTAGCGAAGAAAGCGGAACGTCTTATTTTGAATCAATCAATATTGTACCCAAACGAAGTATTTTTACCTTTTATATCGACGCTTATATTTAGCCATGATATATACGTAATTATATTGTTCCCTTTTATATAGGTGTATACGATTTTTATATATTTTTTATTATTCAGAATACGAATTATACTTAATTAATATATGGCGGTATAGGAACCGTTTAGTTAAGGTTGTAGTGTGGCTGAGGTAAGTTTAATACAAAAAAAAACCTTTAAGTAATCCAATGCCTATTTAAATAAAACACTTTAACGGTTTTAAACGCGAAACATATTAGTTTACTTATCTATAACATATTTTAATTACGTCCCAACATTTTGCATGCTTTTATATTCTAATACATTTTGCTTATTTAAACCGTTAAGAGTCCTTTATTTAAATGGGAACTACTCGCGTTAACTACAGACAAAATGATTTTTATACAATTATTATTAAATTCATTTAAACCTTTAAATTTTAAGTACGTTTTCTGTGTTCACAACCCAATGTTATCTTTTGCTAAGTGGAAGTATTTTTACAAGTAAATCTTACATTTAAAGCCACTTCACAGACACCGTTCGTAACAATAGTTTGACACCCCGGCAACCCTGTTGGGGTGTGAGTTATTTAGAGTTCGCGGGTCGTTGCACTTAGCGTGCTAAGGAAGTGTTAACAATGGGGCAGTCCACTATCTTGCATCTCGCCTATAGCAATTGCACTTGTCAGCTTACACTCGCCTACCTAGTGCAATACAATAATTTCTAGAAACAAATGAATCGCTGTCGGCAGAGATTTGTATCGCGGTATTTATATCACTGTATGTTGTAAAATACTCACATTAAAAGCTTGTCGGTCCTTTAGAAGAAATAAGTAGTGGATTACTTTCCACAGAGTCCTAGAACTAAATACTTTTTTAATTAATAAACATTTATAAAAAAAAACTAAACGGTAATGACAGTAAACAAGACATAATATCAAAACCCTGGCCAAGTTACGATCGATCGACCACAGATAAGAACTCATTACCAAAGACAACTGTGCGAGAGCACGGAACTATGGATGCCAAGTCCTGCCATAGTTAATAGCCATAATGTCATAGTTTTTTAAATTTATAATAATATAATAGATTTTTAATAAAAAAATAACTTCTTCACTTTAGGTAAATAAATAATACCTGTGATCTGTCGAAAGTATAGTGTACTCGTTTAGTGTACGTGGCTTATATTAAACATGAGTTATTTCACTTTAATAATACCTACTCGCCTTCCGAGCGAGTGACCAGCATTGAAAATAAACACGGGCTCTAATCATATTATGATTATAAAGCTTAATCCGTAATAAACTATCCATTTACTAATGAATGTTTGTTATTGATAATAAACACTAATAAATTAGGCTTAGAATGTCACAATATTATACTTTTTTGTATAATACAGTACAGGTATAAAGTGAGTTTAGTACTAAGAGTACTTAATTTTTTAATACAATCTTATGTTCATTTAATATGGTATTATTTTCAAAAAGAATTATCTTAGGAACTAGCTTTTCCCATTTGTGTTGTCTTCGCTTAAACATATGTATAATGTAGTTATAATTTAATAAGTGTCGGTAGAATTCGTAAGAACAAAAATTTAAAATAATTAGAATTTACAAAAATTGCTGGACTATAATAATCCGCATACCTCAATTACAAGGTAGAAGGTTAACGAACTACAATCCGCAAGAAGTGTAGAGTAAATATTAATCAGAAGATTCCAGAAACAAGCTCTAATGAAGCCGAGGTCCTGCCGGAGGGCGCCGCAAACACTTTTAATCCGCATCGCGGCGCATAAATTTCAGTTCCCGGATAACGTCTCTTTTGTTTTTCTTCACGAAAGAGATATTTTTTCGTTAAATTTACAGCGTCCGTGCTCGGCCGTAACATTTCCTTTTATTATCCGGACTCATACTCATCGAGTGTTAGATCTTATGAAAGCCTTTCCACCATTGACATATATTCTACAATCTCCGCAGGAATCCTTTTGTTGGAGTTTCATTTTAAACGTGGTTTCATTTCAGTGTTCGGATTCAATGTTTCATAACCATTTCGTTGGCGCTTTCACTCTATATTTATAATGTACTTTTCTTTAGACTCATTTAGGTTTGTAACTTACTATTCATAAATATTATAAAATATACTTTATTCTCTGTAAAATTATAAAAATTATTTAGATTCGTCAAAAATATTAAATAATATGTTTGTCTGTCCGTTCGTCGTGATTCTACACAGTGTAAACAAAATGTTTTGATTTTTTAAAGTCCATTATTTCTGAATTTATAGAATACTTCTGTTTGGACATAAAAATACAATTGTGTACACATAACAAAGTTACCGTGTCAGGTAACTTGTGTAAGTGTGTATCATAACTTTGTAAGTTTGATTTATTAAAGGTTTCAGTACGAACTTACTGGATACAAGTTTAATTGTTAACAAGAACTTTCAACATTGTTGTACTGATATTGTAAATTAGTAGTGAGGTGAAATTGTTTAATACAGGCTATCAAGTAATTTACCGGCTCCGAGAAGCAATTCTTATGACATTACGTTAAGCGGGAGAGATTCCGGGTTTGAATCTCGGGGAACAAGGCTTTTATTGCTTGCACACAATAGTCACAAACAACTAAAATATAAATTATTAATTAATTACTCCCTGACATTAAACAATTTGAGCAAAGGTGGCTTTTTCACTAAATGGCGATTTTTCCAGGTAAGCTTTGTACTTCTACATCACAAACATTACTCATAGATCATCTTAACTGTTGTATTATAGTTTGACATTTTTTTTACTAACTGCATTCAAAGCCTTACTCATAGCGCCCTGTTTTATTCAGTCAAAAAGCTTTACACATATATTTTAAATAGTAAGTGTAGCTAAATATATTTTGTTTTTATTTACCTAAAAGCGGTCCGTAGTGAGCTCAGACTCAAAGTTGGAAATTAAATATTCGCCATAAAATTTCTTGTCTTAGCCCGAGATTGTAAATGAAGTTCTTCATTGTACCTATTTAAAAGTAATCTACAACTCTGGAGTCAAAGAAGATAAAGTCATGAAACTAGGTTACTTTAAGGCTTCAAAACTTGTGAAACATTTATCTAGTGAAGGTACATCGAAGTTCTCTGGTAAAATTAATCTAGAATATATAATTATATCAATATATACTTAATAATCAGATCCAAAAAAAATATATATTTATGGATTTAATTCATCATTAAAATTATGTTCGTTTAAATAAAACACTTTAACGGTTTAAAACGCGATATATTAGTTAAACTTATTTGAAAATGATTTTTAACTTCGGCCCGACGTTTGGATCTTTGCAGACGTGGTCTCCCGTGAAGGCTGCTGCAAAGCATCCGAAACGTGCCGAAGTTTAAAATCATTTTCAAATAAGTTTAACTAATATATGCGTTTTAAACCGTTAAAGTGTTTTATTTAAATGTGACTATGGTATATAGACAGTATTTAAAATTATGTTCGCTTTATATTACTAATTTTATGTTCTGCAAAGTTTAATGCGAGAAGTACTGTTTTGTATCTCGGGACAGTTGGTTAAA
The DNA here is from genome assembly GCA_963661955.1 of Leptosia nina. Lineage (NCBI taxonomy): Eukaryota > Metazoa > Arthropoda > Insecta > Lepidoptera > Pieridae > Leptosia > Leptosia nina. Next base: position 2,628,044 of record CAVLEF010000003.1, read on the forward strand.
CATTATTTCGTGAAAGCAATCGATGTTGTCTGGTTCTATTTGAATGCATTAAGAATTACAAATTACAAAATCTAATCTGTCTAACATGGTTTGCTGGTCAATATTGTTATTAGGACTGTATATTTATTTTAATGACGCTATTTTTATTCAAATCGTAAAATTGCAATGCAAAAAATTATAATTATATAAAATTATAAACGTATACATAAAAATTGTAAACGTTAAGTTCAAAAATTGGAATATGTTGTAGATAGATGTTTACAAAGAAGATAATTAAAGGTTCAGAGTGAGGGAGCTAAACGAATTATTGTATTACTACTACCAGTATTGTAGTTTTATCCACATTACGAAAGCAGCTTACAAACGAGCGACACGACTTCTTTTGTATCGAAAAAGTTACCGCAGAATTCCCATTTTCACGATAACGATCTGTCCCACCTTATGCCATTAAGGGTCAGGCGATGGCCAGATAGAGAACAATTTATACATTGCACGCTCAAAACTCCGCGTTCCTTGTATTTACTTTTATGAAACAAGATTATTATCCCCATACGATTCGATCGTTTAGCTCTTATTAGTATAAGAGGACATATGCTCATTCTTATAATAGGAATCGATAAGGTAGGATTCGTTAAATTCGATTGTATTCGTAATCTCTTTCAAATCGTTCGCGGTTTGGTGTAAATGTTTATTTGCTAAGCTTCAAATACGTGACTAGAGGCCATAAAGCACCTCTCTGTGGTTTGGAGACGGTGATAAATAATGAGATACGTGCCGTGTTTGACAATTCCACGTTAATCGATTGCAAATTAAGGGTTGTATTGAGGTTTTTATGATTTGTTAACGTTAAGTGTATATAAGACAATTATGGCGCTATAACTTGTGTAATATGACATGGTAAGACGGTTAATAAGGATGGGGTAGCATTCCATCTTTCTTGTCGATTATTATCATGTCTAAAATTTAAATAATAAATATATTAGTTAATAATTTATTTTAATTACGGCCCGACGTTTTCGATGCTCTGCAGCACCGTGGGGAGCAGTCACGGGGAGACTAAAGATGTAGTGTGTCCGTAATGTCTAATGAAAATAAATTTACTAATATATATCGGGTTTTAAACCCTTAAAAGTTATTTAAATGTACAAGTCGCGTATTCTATACACAACAATGTTTATAATTTAATGAGAATCTCCTAGACTGTTTTAATGTTATTATTTCTATTAAAAATAAATTAGCAAACCTTTCATTGTTGTTTTATTAATTTTATATCGATTTTGTGTTTATTTGATCGCACTTGGCACGAAACTAATTGTAGAAGACCCGTCAATAACGTACACAAGAAAGGACATCTATTATTTGTTCTTTTTACTAAATGTAATGTGTAGGCGTGAACTGTCAAACTATCAATTTGTGTTAAACAAGGTATAGTATCTGTTGCTTTCTCTTTGTTCTTGTACAAAGAGAAAGGAAGATTCACACTTGACCGGTCACAGATTAAATAAGGCTATATATCTAAACGTGTCTAACATTACAATTAATTTACATTATATTACAATATCTACGCAAACTTCTACAGTCTATGACAGGTTATAGAATGTTTAAATACTGTAACTGATATTAAAACAAAACACTTACACTGAAATCTTAGACCGTAGTTACAAGTAACTTAATTGGTAAATGTTTTCGTAGACTAAAAATAATACTTAGTATATAAATTAGTGGAATCTTTCTTACTTCTATAGACATTTTTTAAATTATAAAACATTAACAATTTGTAAATAGTTATCAACGGGCCAGTCTCCCTTTATTTTTCAAGATATTTTTTAGGTCACCTCTATATAATTTTTTTTGTTATGTTGCTAGCCTTGACGATACATAATTTCTATTAAAATAACACAATTAAACATTGCCCTTTGTGTGTGTGTGTGAGATTTGTTTTTTATGACGGAGGGGGACAAGACAGAGAAGCTTGATATAACATCTAGCAAGATTTTTGGCATAAAATTCTTTAACCTATTTAAATAAAACACTTTAACGGTTTAAAACGCGATGTATTAGTTAAACTTATTTGAAAATAAATTTTAACTACACGTTCCGGGGGGCTTGCGGCAGCCGTTGTCACGGGGAGACCTACTAAGAGTACACGTTAATAATTAAAAAAAAATACAATATAAAGATAAAATGTAATTTAAGATTTTTCAGACGCCATGGTGCGAGGTTCCGCTTCAAGAAAGTTCAAAGTATACCCGTAATCATGTTTTAACTTTACCTCGTTTTATTAACATATGTCGCTTTCAAATATTATGCAAAAGCGGAATTAGATTCAGAGCAAGATGAAATTGGGTCCGATCGGTGAAGTGTCCTTCGCAGAGTCGCTCTCGATTACGCGCGATGCAACCATTCGCATAACAGTCAAAAGCCAATTTCTTTCGAGCACCCTCACAGCCCTGACATTTATTGTGAACAAATAAAATGTTGCGCTGCCTCTAAATCATGGCTAAGCTTACGATTTTAGTGTTCACGTACAAATCACGACCTCGGAACAGGTATTCGCATTAAGTATAACTGCGACGTTTATTTCTCTCGTAAATGTATACGAAAGTCAAGCTGATTTTAATATGCTAATATATAAAGCTGAAGAGTTTGTTTGTTTCAACGCGGTAATCTCAGGAAGATGTTTGAGTTAAAAAAATATTTTTGTATCGATTAGAGTATTTTGGGCTCTACTATAAAAACATCATGTTTTAACTAAAAGAAGAAGACTAGAAGCGAAGAAACAGTGAAAAAAATTAAAAAAAAAAAAAAACAGGAAAACAATATTCATTTTTAAGGGTATCCAATGCGTGCGCTGCGAAACCGGTTCGAGAAACCTAAACAATATGTATGAAAGAATTATTCCTATTTAAATGATCTAAAAAAAGGTCCGCGACACTATCGGCCCTATTACAAAAAATACTTAAACCAGAACTGGGGAGTCTTTGTTTGACTCTTAAACCATGGTCTAAATGAATCTAAGTTATTACCACACTTCCTTTTGTAATAAGGATTTTACATTGAAAAAAAAAAACAATTTCAAAAGCCCTGGTTGGGTTTAAACCAGGTTTCAGAGTTAGTCCTTGTATTGTAATAAGAGTGCATATTATGTCTATCTTTTAAGATTAACTTGCAAGAACGACCGACGTCGTGGTTAACACTTAATAGATAATATATAAACAGACGAGGAGGTTGGTAAAAACAAATTTTTTAAGGTAATCTACGCGGACGAAGTGGCTGACACAGCGAGTGTATAATTTTTCTTTTACTTACGTTCTCCGTACGTCAGTTGTAAAAATATAAATATTTTTTTCGCACGGATAGGGATATAGATATTATCAGGGGCAAGCAAGTACATTCAAAAGACATTTTACTCACTTATTTAATAAAATATTAGGTTTAAATATTTTTTTAGTTTTTTCTTATCATGCCGTTTTGTCCTCTTTTAGATTTTAACGCATTTTTTATTAATATTATAAATATTTCTTTAAATCATTTATCACTTATTCAGTAATATGTATAGATAAGAAATTTCGTAGTTTATACATACATATATACTTAATAACGCATAAGTTTTAGTTATTTTTATACTTAAAGTAATGTTGTACAAGATTAATTAAATAAATAAACAGACGGGCTAATTGGTTTAATGTATAGCTAATTATTAACGGGCCGTGGGTGCGATCCCCACCGAGTCCAACATGTTTATAATTAATTTATAAATATATGAAACTGGAAATCTGGATATTAAATGGATGGTACGAATATCGAAATTCCGATCGATAGCGAAAGCTGTGAAATTTAATCGCGTTTCAGTTTCAGTGTTTGGATTTTCGAATATCCAAAGACAAGGCTAGTGTATTATCCCCTCTATTAAGTGATTAATATGCTTGTCTCTCGTCTTCTATCATACAAATAAATGAGATAAAAAAACTCAAAAATAATTTGTTTGGATCGATCGGATATAATTTGAACTGTTTTATGCTCAAAATAAGGCAATACGGAATTTGCATACGGTAGTTCGCGTTCAGTGTCATGACGTCTAGCCTTTTACTAAATATTATCTATAATTTACGCAAATAGTAAACATACATTTAAAAAACGGTTTATAATGCGAAATATATTTGTTTTTTATCCAAGTTTTGGTACGGGGGGACGACGGCTGCTGCAAATCATCCGAAATTTCGGTCTGTAACTTACTAAAAACAAGTTGCCTTATATATTTCGCATTTTAAGCCGTTAAGTATTTTATTTAACATTTTACTATCGTTTTCAGCCTCATATGTTGTCGGTCTTAGTCCGTAACGCATACGCTTTTCACTACCCCTCTAGTTTAAAAAAATAGTGACACTAGCTTTCTTAGTTTACTACCATAAACAATAGGATTTTATAAATAGCACTTCGACGCAATCTATAGCGCTTATAGTATACCGCAGCCTTATAACCACAGGTCACTCACGTTGCTGGCAGGAAAATGATCGCTTTGGTTTCTTAATTTAGAGCATTCAAATCATTTGGCCGCACGCTGACTTCAGAAACACTAAATCGAATCGACTCTCGCGACCACACAATTAGTAGTGCACCATCTAGTACCAGTTAACTGTAGGGTGACAATAATTACTTGAAAATCAAAACAGATTTTTTTATAACACGGTTGCTTTTATTATTATATAATTATTTATAAACGGCGTGGCATTATAAAAGTGAGTTACGTAATATATGTACATATGTTGCATTTAAAGCATTGCCAAGTGCAAAGTGCTTTAATCAAAACAGCAGTTAAGACGCTTTTATGTTTTACTAGCTGAGTCAGCGACTTCGTACGCGTAGAATAATTATTATAGATGTACATTTTTGACTTTCAAACCCCGTGTTCAACTCTATAAATTCGAGCTGTACCCACGATGTCGTCCGTCTCCCGTCGTTCTTGGCAATTTAATCTTAGAATATAGAATAGTTGATAGATTATAGTTATCTGAAAGAAGTGTCGGGTACATCTATTTCATTCGTGAAACCCCTTTGCGATCGGGTCGTGGATTTGAATCGGTTAGATAAGGCTACCTATAAGTATATAGTGAAACTACATGAAATACGGTTACGACTAAACCGAAGTCGCCTATGCGATCTTTAAAATTTCTCCTTGATATTATTATAGATATTTCTAGACGTAGACCTATTTTATTCGCACACAAGATTTTTTGTAAATAATAACATACAGAGGAGGTCAGACAACCGAGGAGTTCAGTTAATGGTAGGTTTAGTTATAGGGCTGGGATATTTCATCCCAGCCCTATAACTAAAGATAATGTGCTGTCGACCAATTTAGGCTTCCGATATTCGGAAATCCACAGACTGACGGCTTTTTTGTCTATTGATGGTGGTTAGTAGAGATGCGCCGATTAACATTTTTGTCAAGTAACGAGTACCGAGTTTTGTCTCGGTTCAATTTTTTTTCAACCGAGTAACTCGGTTTAGTCAAATTCGCATTACGCGCGCGTAAACAGTAACGTAACGTAAACAGGTTCGCGCTGATCAAAAAGTCGGCTTGCTTTGATAGACCCCTCAGCCCGCCCACGCCTTTCAAGTTGATTGTTTGCAAACACGTTTATCAATTGAGATTTTCAAAGATTTCCTAAATTACTAATAATTACTTTTAGATTAACACTGTTGTTTTAATTATATCTCCCCAAAATATATTGCTTTTCTTAAACAAAGTTAATGCGTTATCACATAACAAAGTATAACCGAGTTATTCGGCCGAGTACGAGTATCTAAAAATCCGCCGAGTACGCAGAGTAGTATCAAACGAGTACTCGGCCCATCTCTAGTGGTTAGTGACTCTGACAGAAATATTCCTACTCAATAAAATCTAGATTTACATACACGCTACGACAACGAGCCGGTCAAAAATTAAACAACACTAATTAACACTTTTAATGTTTTAAACGCGAAATATTAACACTGCATTTAAATGTATTCAATTATTGTGGTCTAGTACTGATAGTACTTAGAAGTTAAATAAATACGGAAGAGAGTATAAATAATATATAGTTTATCTGTGGCATCGAGCACTAGAATAAATCTCTTTGTTCCAGTAGGCATACCTGTACTTACTGTAAGCTAAATATGTGCATTTAATACATTCTAACTTAACGTAGGAAGTTGAAAGCTCACGTCATAATATACATAGTAAATAAGTTCAACAATATTGATAGCTCTGCGAAACGGATTCAGATTGGAATATGTAGTTTAGTATTTATAGTCGAGTTTCCGGATCCAGCAGAGCTACCTTCCGTCTGCTCGCTCCAATCTAACTGTCAACACTTCGATTTAGTTTTACTAGCGGAGAATTCATTATAAGGATTTATTATTGACATTCACTGTGCAGTATATCGTGGTCGCTTCACTTGGTAGAGACACGCACTTCGCTGGAATTTGTAGGCTTTTGTGGTTCAATGGAATCTGGAATTTCTACTACTACTTTTACAATAATGAGACCTCTTAGTTTTTTTTTTAAATAAGAGCAACGAAACCGTACGTCTAAGCTAGTGATGATAATTTAAGCGGCCGTCAATAAAACGCTACGAAACCAGCCATTCGGGGCGCAAATCAATTTACCGCACCTATTGCACGCAAAAAGCTTTCCGTTTTATATACACTACACAGTTATTGGTTTACGAATATATTTTCACCTCCGTTTCTGCGTTTCGATAGCTCTCGAGCTCGAAAGTTGATACTTTTACCCTTTCAAAGTATTTTCTAATATGTAAATGCTGTTCGCAAATATTTACCTAAATTTTTTGATATTATATTTTTACCAGTGCGTTAAGTAGGGTTACTTGTAGTTTAGGCGAGTAGTACACATTTAAATAAGTAATTCTAACGGATTAACACGCGATATATATTAGGTAAACTTACTTGAAAATATTTAACTACGGGCTGACGTTTCGAATGCTTTGCAGCAGCCGTTGTTGCGGGGAGACTCTCTCGTCTCCGTGAACGCTAATATACATTAAATTAAATTTAACGGCTTAAACAGCGAACTACTTTAAAACATTAAAATTATTAAAAGCATTTGTAATGATATATGATAATAGGTAATTATCAGATTCGTGTCCTACAAAAAATATTTCGAGTCTCAACTAAATTTGTTATTGTTATAAATAGCGAATCCTCCCTTTAATTTTCGCATCAATACGCGAACAGGAAATTGTTACCTTTTCACAAGTCAATGCCGCTTAATACCCTTCCTGCCAAATAAAAGAATCGTTCTTTGAAATTGTAGGGATGAATGGATGTTTGTTACTAACCCGAGAACAACTAAATTGATTTTAATAATGGCGCTATACTAAGTAATACAGCTTAAATAATAGAATAATAAGTTCTTTTAAACCGTTAAAAGTGTTTTATTTTACCAGTAAAGCATTTTAAAAATCTTTTAGTGGTCCACTATTTAATATACTCCGCAAGCTTGATAAGCCTTCGGTACCTACATAAAAGTTTTACGAAGCATAAAAGACGACATGTCGAAAATCTTACGTCATAAAACTTGGTGCGTGCATCGCCTACGACATTCGATGTTAACGTGATGTTACTTCTCAAGCAAAATTATTATGATATGTATTGTCACTTGAAATTATCAATTAATGTCTCGCTAAATAAATTTATATCATTTTTGGAATAAGATGGTTTAGACTTTCAGTTATAGAATGTTAAGAAACAAATTTGTATTACAAATAAAGATAAAGATAGTTGTAGAGAGTCTTAATTCTCTTCGTTTCCACCTATTAAAGTCCAATGCGTAAAGGGCTCCTCTCTTTGGGGAAGGGTTTATAAAACGCGGGCCCACCATATCGCTCCAGTTTGGATTCCTGTATTTACCAAGATTATTTTCTCTAAACGAGTGACTATTGAGGTTGACGGATTATTTCGTATTATTTCAAACTACAATAAACTCAATAAAGAATATATTATTTTAAATTACAAATTCTGAAGTTCGCCCGTTCCAGAACTAAACCTCGGTCCTTAATCTAGAGTTGTACGAACATAAAAACACGAATATTGCTTTATAGAAAAAACAGTACGAGATAATGGGTCACGGAGACATTTTTCTCTTGTTTATTACAATGGAAAATATTTAAGCGTCGCTCTGTCTAAATCGGAATTGAAATTCTAACATAAATGCGCATACCACTTGATGGCATAAATTTAATATCGTGACCGAGAGCTATCCAATGGAACTTTTGTAACAAATTTAATTTATCTCCTCGCCTCTAAGGAATTTCATAAAATCGATTATTATCAAGATGATTTAAAGGTAGCTTTTAATGAAAATTTGAATCCGAATTTCCATTGTCAATGTTTTCGTTCATAACACTCGTTTCAATGCCTCCGTTTATCCCAACATTTTGCAAGTTTGGATGATTTTTATAATGGGTTGCCTTTTACCCGTTTTGTAATGAAATACATTATGTATAGAATGGCAGAGGCGAGTTCTGCCTGTCTCACTAAATTTTCATATTAAAAATAAATATTATAAAGTTTAAAATTATAAAGATTCGATGAGTAACGATTATTTCTAATTTTATTGGGATTATTATTATTTAACAATTTAGGTGGTATTAAAAATATCAATCAAGCAACTAGTACACTTATGATTATAATTTAAATTATAGTGGTGAATTTTATATTTACCCCTTCTACCCTACATTCAGAACGTTCATATTAATAAGGGCACAATATTTAACACCTTATAAAAACTCAGTTTTTATATGAGTCATATAAAAAGTAGTCAAAGGCATCTGTAGAAATACCATCGATCACGACTCGCCTTGGGACTGAGTGGGAAAAACTTAGATTCCAACTAAAGTCGAACGCCCATTAGGATAGACGTAGACAATTTATTCCTTCCATCTGCTCGTATAGTCATGTGGAAGACGCACATATATCTCAATAACTATTTCCTCAATATTAGAAATTATTTCCTCTACTCTTCCAGAACAATGCCTATGTTTCACTATTTATTATTTTTTCCTGAGATTCGAACTTGTGATCTGCGCTAAATCCAACGCTTGGTAATACGAATACACATCTCTTCTTCACCAAAACACTCAGGTGATTCATCAGGATAAAAGGCAAACATTTGTTACCAAGTAAGCAATGTTATTTAAAGTTAATTAGATATTTATAAAATCATAAATGAAGCCTTAAGTTGTCTTTAATTGTTTGTGTCCAATATATAATTATAATGATTTGATCCTTAAGGCGTTAGAAGTAGACGCTACAACTTCAAAAGTTTCATCTTCATTACGTTTTTATCGACATTGTAAATCGGTTTTCTACGTCATAAATCTCCGGGGTAATTAATCATGGGCCTGCCCGTGATGGCGGACCTACACCTCCCGAGACAATGTTTTTCTAACCATTCTTTGTCTTCCTTCGTGCGAGCGTCTCTTTTGTTCGTTTTAAAAGAATAAAATACATTAATTGTTTTGTTTTGCGCCGTAGGCAAGAACCATTAACGTTGCTCAGAAGTTATCGTTCTTTACTGTTACGTTTCTAATTTCAACCTTAACACTTGCAGTTATACACAATTATAAATTGTGTATAACTGCTGAGCAGGTGGATTGCAAAAATAAATATTTTATGCGGACGAAGTTGCGGGCACAGCTAGTAAGAAATAAAATCCAAACAACGAATTACATATTTTGTGTTGTGTTGTGTTCTTTTAGGACGCGTATGCGCGTAATATGCTAGTTCGTCGGGAGAACCCATTGAGGGTTTTTATTTATTTTCATACAAAAATTTTAATAATTTGAACTACTGCTGAAACCTAAGAGAGAACGAATGTTTGAAAATAGTACGTTATGTAAGTTTCATAGGAATTTGTCTATGCTATCTAAATCCAAACTAATTTGATTCTAATCTATTTAGATGGCAAGATTTTTTCTTTATTCAGCCCAATTTATTGTTGCTGGTATTTTGTGTCTGAATTCAAAATTTCAGCTTTTACAATATGCGATTAAAACTAACGTCTCCTATTGCGGGTATAATCAACATGTTTCATTTCTATGCACTATCCAACAGAAACAGGTTGATTTTAAAAATTTAATCGATTAAACAAACGACAAACACAAAATATGTTTGCCTCATACCTAACGGAGGTAAACGGTATTAAAGCGGGATTCCAAATACACAGACACACTTTCAAATGTCGTTGTGAAATAGGGTGTCAACCAATTTATTGGCGAACAGAACAAACAGAAGGCTTTAGGTCTTAGTTACTTTGACAAATAGTATTGGCAATCGATCATGTATCCCTTGGCTGCTGCCCAGCAATCGCTCACGCTACCGCGCTGAAAGATCGTAAATATTTCACCTAGTCTATATGAATTACGGTTATTTAATAATTCTTGTTTCACCATATTTTGTTTTAAGAAAAATAGATATAAAGAACATTATATTATATATATTCCAGTTAAATACTGTCTATAGTTTACGCGAATAGTACACATTTAAATAAAACACTTTAACGGTTTAAAACGCGATATATTAGTTCGATATTAGATCGAAACGTCGGGCCGAAGTTAAAAATAATTTTCAAATAAGTTTAACTAATATATCGCTTTTTAAACCTTTAAAGTGCTTTATATAAATAGATTCCAGTTATTAGAAAGATAAATAATTAAAAAAAAAACGAATGAACCAGATGTTCATCGTTTTTTATTTAATTTAAAGTAGATTCTTTATTCATTAAATTTCGATTGTAAATTGACCACAAGTCGGGCAGAACTTTAAACGGCATACGCAGTGTTCCGTGCTGTTGCTCTAACCAGAGTTAGATTTTTTTTATTGAAAATTGATTTTTAATTTATATAGTGTTTGTTATTATGTTGCAATAACATGTAAAAATAAAATTTACAATATATGTATTATTATACATATTCTATTTAGTATGAAGAATCGACTGAAAATTATATAGGTCTCAGTGGAGGAACTAGATTAATAAGATTCGTTTATCATTTTGTAAGGCACAAAAGTTATCTGCTGCTATGTATTTATACTTCAAAGAGTACCTTGAAAGGCCAGACAAAAGTAGATCGTAGATATATTTCCGTTTACCCGACGTCTTTATCTACCGATATCCATTACAATCCTGAACTCGCAATGAGACGGGGGATACTTTAAAGAATCACAATTCAACAAAGAAAGCAAACCAACAATATAAATACACCGCCATTGTAAGCCCGTTTTCTGCCTAACGATTGACAAGATGTTTTCTCTTTGGCAACTATTTGTTGCTGTTTTCGTATTCTGCATAGAGGTATGCATTTCTATCAATCTTTGTTTAATTTGTGAGCCTATATACTATTTTTATATAATCTTTTTAGAAGCTTAAGAAATTTTCAATAAAACACTTTTACGGTTTAAAACGCGATGTACCTATGTTAGTTAAATTTATTTGAAAAATAATTAACTATAGACGTCGTGCTGCACTAATGGTAACTAATATATATCGGGTTTTAAACCGTTTAAGTGTTTTATTTTAAATGTGTACTACTCGAGTAATTGACAGACAGCTTACAAGTTTTGATTTTTTCTAGAGTTAGGATTATTTAGCATAAATGACTTTATAAATAGAACAACGACAACTCTGTAATTTTGAGAAGAGTGTATTTTTTGAATTTTTATAATAGATAAGGGTTAATTAAGATTGCTTAACTTATTTTAACAACACACTGAGTATGGACTATTGGTACAAATATAATTAATGAAAATGAAGTAACAAAACCGAGTTCATAAGTATTCACGTCTGCTGTCAAACTTTAGGTACTCTTAACTCGTTCCCTAAAGTACTTCTGAAACACAAGTCACAGTGCATTATCTAGATGAACATTTATTTTAATCTCCACAAATTCCAACGAAAACTTTTACCGATATTTCATATTCAATTGTGCGGTAAGCTCGGTTCCGGTGGGCGCAAGCGAAAGTGGCTAGCATGAATTTGAACAAACTTAGCACAAGCGGTTTCTAAGTTGGCTAAGACCGTGCTGTAAATTCGAGCACGACTCACGTCCCATTTATATTGTTTTATGGTTTCTTTCCTTCCCGCACTCGACTCTAGTCGCCCGGAAAACATATTCTTTTCGCCGACTTCCCTTTGTTACGAATTTTCCGAACTTATGTGATTTAGATTCTGCGGTTTCCTTTATTTGCTTCTAACAAGATTAAGAAGTGGGAGAAGTAGAGAAGCTCTACGATGAATGTAATTAAATTTCTTGGAAAGAAAATAAATACTGTCTATAGTTTACGCGAGTAGTACACATTTAAATAAAATACTTTAACGGTTTAAAACGCGATATATTAGTTAAACTTATTTGAAAATGATTTTTAACTTTCAATAGCGAGGACGGCCTCAAACTATCAAACACCTGGGATCCCATATTAAAAACTCTGGATCCCAATAAACAGCATACCAGCAAACGCGAAGACACCGTTAGTCAATTCTGTAAGGACCCGGCCAGTTTCGCCAAATACCAACTTCGACGGAACAGATGGCGCTAGCGTAGCAATTTTTTACTTTGACGTCAGAGACATTGTATTCATTTTTCTTTTAAAATTTTGCGTTTTTTAATTCTTTTAGAAAAGGTAACATAATAACTATACTTCATATTACCATGAAAATATTATCTTACATCAAAGAACCCATAAGTAGGTCCTAGTTCTCTTTACGCTGTATTAGTATTACCTGCAACAAACTATATTAAACCATAACTTACAGAGGTTTATCTCATTTAATTGATTACAATAATCCAATCAATTAAGTTACTCTAACTCTCGCAATTAAGAAGTAGTGTCTGTTATAATTGTGTACGCAAACACAATTTCCTGTAGTGGCAGAATGACGGATCTCTCTTCATAGTTTTAGCTTTAACATACAATAAGGAGAAAGCTCAAGCATTCTATACATAGTGGCGTGGGTTAGTTTATGCAAATCTCGGTCGACTTGCACACTGCACAGTTCAGCTATGTTGGTTAAGTAATCTTTGTTTATAAGACAAATATAACTATTTAACGCTGTGCTTGCTTTACCGCACAACGTTAAGAAACTTTCCGTGGCTATGCTTTACTTACACAATGTAAAAAGATTATTTTTTATTAAATGCTCTTTGCTTACAATAATGCAGATAATAAGCTAATATTGACACAACTCGTCTCAAGTTATGTAAACTTTGAATATTATATTTGGGTTAGTCTATTTGCGCTCAAAATCATCTCTCTTCTATCTAAAATGCCAATGTTTTGATTTGAAAGAGAATAGAATTTATTTTAAAATATAAAAACTAAAGTTCTGATTCTTTGTTTTGTCTTTTATAGATCTCCGCAAAATAAAACTAATGAATATGAATTTAATGTTGGCAACATTTGTGTAAAAATTAAGAGAGTAAAATAAATACATTTGGCTATTAAATTAAAAATAAGCAATGTAACACTATTTGTATAAGGCAATTATTCAATTTACAATTCCCAGCTAGTTTACTCTGTAGATAGCATTAAGTGATAACTTTGCTACCCATAAAAGTTTCATCTTTAGTCGAAGCCATTCTTTACGAGTTGAATTGATTTGATCGGATTCAGTTAAGTTTTCAGACCTTACGTGGAAGTTTGTGCAAAGTTTTACTTTCAAAATAGCTCCAGCTATGGATTGAAGGTATTTCGCAAAGAAGCCATTCTTCATATTAGTTGATTGCTGGGATGTGGACTATGACATTGATTTATATAACTGGCAATGGCGGAGTTGCAATTTGAGAAATTCAACCAACGTAACGTGCCACTCTGCGCATAAACATTAAACATGCTTCCTTCGTCCGCTTCTTGCATCCAGAAGTTAAATTACTTGCAAATTGCTAATGTTACATATACCTACATTTTCGCAACACTCGTGACACAAAAACAATACTTATAACAAAGAAAACATTTCAACTGTGTAAAACGCGAACTATATTACTTGCTACTCTAGTCGTCATAAGTTTTAGTGGTAGTAGGTAGGTAGTTTTTGTACTTGCAAAGTCGTTTACTCGTTTTTTTTTAATGTTTATATTTTAATGCAGTGTATATATACAGTCTAGTAATTTAATAAGATGCTAATTACAAATACCAATGACAATCATTAATTTAAAGGTAATATTGTCTCAACTATAAATCAGCCTTTACATAATAGAAATAAAATAATCTCCTTCAGCCTACGAAAACGATATTGCAAATTTTAACATTCCAAGGAAGAACTCTGTTTTTTCGACCCATGAATAAATCTCGTTTTTGTCTTCACGCCCATATGTGGAATGAAGAATAAATCAAAGCCTTCTCAATAAATTTGGACTTCGTGACTATTTCCCGTTTTTTATCTCACTGGAATTTTTATATACTTAGAACAACCTGATATGTGAGAAAATGAAGCAGAAGAATTCTGCCAATATAGTGATCTAAAGGTATTTTTACTCGTACGTATACGTAAATAGCCTGATTATAGATTGATTTTTTTTTACCTTTTACTAATGACATCATAATTTAGAATTACAGTATGTTTTATAACACTACTTCAAATTTCAATGTTAACCTGACTGAGTTTTAATGTAGTGTTGAATACGAATTTATGGGCTTGATGGAATGGATGAAACACAAGTATTCAAAGTAGTTTAGAAAATTAAAATCCTCTCTGCAGGTTGGTGCTAGAATATGATTATTATGTAAAACATCTAAGATAATTTTAGAGATAAGCTAAATTCAGGATATCCCTTAATCGTCTTCGAAGGGCATAATTTATTCATGAGTTCGGAAGAACTAAATCAATCTAAAATAAATTAGTTGATATTGGCGTTCGATTAGGTAATATTTTATAGGGGTACATGGGGGATGTTTTGTACCCCGGTCACGTCACAGGCTATTCATCAAGTCGTTTGGCCATTACTGGCCGCCACCTGCAAGCTCTTCATTTCGTATTATGCTAGATTATTCTCGGTATTCGTTTAGCGCTAATAACCTGTTGAATTAGTGCGTGAAATTGATTTTGGACCTTGAGGTACCAAACTACATTACGTTTGCTGTGACCGACTTGATTTAGACTAAATATAGATTAACAAGTATAAGTCGGTAAAGTATAGACTTGACATTATAAAACTAGAGTTTGTTTGTTTGTTTAAACACGCTAATCTCAAGAACTACTGGTCCCAATCAAAAACTACTAGTGGTTTGAGCATTTATCGAAAAAGGCTACAAAACATCATGCTGCAGCTAATAGGAGCGAAAGTCCGGGGGAAATGTAAAAAACAAAGGGGAAAATTATTCATCTTCGTTCCGTTGTGTGCGCTGCGAAAATGGTTCAAGATAATAAAAAAAACCTATGAAAGATTGATTTATTTTTAAATGATCTAAAGTAAAAATATCTATCTTTATAGATTAACTTGCAAAAACGACGGGACGCGGAACAATTTAAATTTATAAAGAAGACGAGGAAATTTGTAGAAACAAATTTTGATGCACAAGATTGAAGATGTATGAAGTCTCTTAAATAGCTAGAATACAATATAAATATTATTTACTGTCTCATATTTGATTTATGATATTTCTTTACTTATCTCCATGGGATATGCTTTACGTCTATTTCAAAAAGATTGTGTAATAAATAATTATATTAACGAAGACGTATACTATCGTAGACTTCGTCGTATGTTTAGCATTGTTCGTGAAAATCCGTTGGAACATTACCGCACATAAAGAAATGTCGAATAATAGTATTGGAAGACGGATGTACCTACTATTGAAGCGAAAAGCAATGCTTTCTATTTCAATAGACAAGCCCGAGACGTGTTTGCCGAGTTACTGGCTTCTATAGAAAAATAGGTTCGATACATGAATAGATGTACTAGGTCTCTGAATGCTTTAAAGAGATTACGGAAGCAGAGTGAGTAAAGAAATGTAGGAAAACTGCTTCTTGATAAAACGAACAATCAATTAAATTAAACTAATCTTTTTAAAACGCGATATTGCATGTAATTGTTATTAGTTAACTTATTATTTTTTGTCTCTGTAATGTCAAAGTCAAATCTTTAAAATCTACGCTAGCGCCATCTGTGACGTTGTTGTTGATATTTGGAGAAACTGGCTGGGTCCTTAAAGAACTGATTTATAATGTCCTCTCGTTTACGTTAATTAAATCACGCCTTGTAACCCATTAAAAGTTTTATTTACTTTTGAATTAACGTATTAGTAAACATCATTAGTGTATCGTTAACATCTATAAGGAATCCGTTAGAATCATCTAAAGCATTTTGTATAAATAGGTATATTATACATAGAAAATTATATAGTATATATAAGTTTTATTACACGCAATAACATGTTTTTGTGTGTAATAAAACCATGGATTCTGACAACTGAAATTTCGGGTTACATAATGTTAAGAGTTAAATAATAAAGCTCATTTAAAACCGTTGTATAGTGTTGTATTTATATCACTCTCACTAACATAAGTACACATTTTATATATAAGTTTAGTTAACATACAGTGTAACATCTAACATTATGTTTTATGACGATAAACTCTAAACCACACTGATATTCAGTTAATATAACAGAACAGTGTTATAATCAGTCTTCTGAGCCCTACCAAAACGGTTTATTGATTCCCCGGGAGTCAAACGCAGGATCGACTAGATTTGTGGTCGTTAATCGATATTATTTATAGGCAAGTATATAGTAGGAACGTAGGAATTCTTGTACTAAAAACGCTAGGCAAAGCGTTAACCATTGAAGTATCGAGGTGATATACTAGCTGTAAAAATACCTGCTAAATTTCAACACGTCCCCGACTTTAAAACAATTTACGCGTTCCACTCTTCCGTCGATTCAATTAAGTGAATACGAACGATGATCGTGTGTCATCCGGGACGTTATAGAAACTAGCTTCCTGCAATATTTCGCACCGGAGGCATTGAAAGCATTTTCATTTTCATACACTTTAGAGGGCCTATTACTCTTGATATACGTCTTATCAATGCGGCTTCGAGGAAAATGTTTTAAAGATAAACGCGAATATTATATTCCTGTTTTAAGTTTTTAAAATGAATTCATTGTTTATTTTTAGATACTGTCTATAGTTTACGCGAGTAGTACACATTTAAATAAAACACTTTAACAGTTTAACAGTCTCCCCGTGACCACGGCTGCTGCAAAGCATCCAAAACGTCGAGCCGAAGTTAAAAATCATTTCCAAATAAGTTTAACTAATATATCGCGTTTTAAACCGTTAAAGTGTTTTATTTAAATGTAGTAATAAGGTTTAACACCAGCTCCTGTTCTAAATAACTACTGATTTGATATTTAATTTGTGATGTAACAACATTGTAATAATAATAATAATAAAACACTTTATTGCACAAACACATAAAATACAAATATAGTTATACTAAATTAATTATTTACATAAAAGAGTTAGCGCAAAGGCGGCCTTATCTCCTTTGGCGATTTCTTCCAGGCAACCTTTGTATAAAGAAAAGAAAATAACAATAAATTAATAAAAGCCAAAAAGAATGAGAGAGAAATTTTCTCAATTGTAACTATTAACTTTTTAACTTACCAAAGTTTTTATAATTCTATCTCAAAATAAGTTTCGCCCTTTAATACGTGGGTACATGAAATATTACGAAATAACATTAAATTCAATAAAACACATAAAACAAATATAGGCAGTGCGACCGTTTGTCACGAAGTAGGCAATACTGGGAATACCGCTCGCTGCATCCGTGCCACAATATATCGCCTCGGCCGAGTCATTACCGCACCCTAACACGTTAGATTAAAATGTAAACGAGCTCTTGATCTTGCTATTTGTTATCGTGTGCAACAAGCAAATAATGCAGCAATACAGTACTACCATTTCCAATAGGTTAACTACCAATAACAAATAGAGTTCTATAAGGGAACAGTGAGCGAAATTTTTTAACACAATTCTTACACAAACAATTTTTATTTTCCCCCTTATCATCATGTTTTTTTATTTGGCCACTCTGCCTCTAACAGCAGCATATCTCTGCCATTTTTACTATTTTCAGGCGAGTAGTTGATCAGAATTCGCATCCCTACCCTTACGAAAGGTATGTTGCCCTTGGATTCGAACCCCGGAACTCTCTGTTAAACCATTAAGACGTAGTCAATACAAAAATTACTTTCTTCTTACTTAAGTGAAATTCGCGCCTTGACACTTCTTATATTACAAGATACGTGGATATGCATATTGTCAGAATAATTACCATTTTCTTTGGCTGGTCTCAATTTAAAAAATGAACTGGGTAATGCACGAGCAATACAAAGGCCGCATATATTATCTGAATTGTTGTTTGGCCGTATTAACGCTCGTTATCCTCAACTGTCTTGATAAGCGCCCGCAGAGTAGTAAATGTGGGTTCCTACCTAGTGTACATTTAGTCTCATATACAGAATTGCATGCGGAAATTATAACAGCAGTGTACGTATTATATTTCAGAGGCAGTTTTTTGGTAAATGTACTATAACATTTTCGTAAATCACTTTATATGTTTAAAGCATTCTTTGCGTTAAGCGTAAGAGGTCCTAGACTCAAATCCTAGTGAAATTTAGTTAATTGTTACGGTAAGTTTTTTTTTTCCCGACGTTATTTGCATTACTGATACACACCGCCGTAGAAAAGAGCAGGACTTGAATCAACTACTGTAAGAAATCTATTAGTTAAACTAATATAAAACATGTTTTTGTTTCCTGTAAAATAATGATAAAGATGAGAGGCAACGTTTAATATGTGCTTTTACTAAAATGTTTCCTATTGTAATAAATGAATATATGTGGTTACTTAAAGATCTATACTATAAAAAAAACAAAAGCTTACCTAATGTTTGTGTTTTAAACATTACAAACTGAATTTGGTTGACGTTGCCGTTGGTGTCGAATGTTTTTTTTATGTAATATATTTTTAGCTCTAACAATATTGAAATTCGCATATTGACCGTGAAAGATGCTTCATCGCTCTGCAAATGACGAATGCACCTATTTTTCCGTTGCTATCGTGTATTCACGTTCAACTTTTATTGCTTTTTCTGCGCAGTTACAAATCGATTTGGCGTTAAGCCAATCGCGTCATTTTTAATAGTTCCTCTTTGCTACTGACAGATCATTCATATATTTCATCATTTACATAATCAGGTATATACAGGTGAGTATGGATATCGTATTTTATTCGAGGTAACATGTAGTAATATAGTTTTTTTCTTATTGATTTAATGGATTTCCCATTCTTAATTTCTAAGATTCTCTCAATGTCATGGGTCCGTGGAGAGTCATACTTTTGACTAAGGAAAGAGAGAACCCTTCGTCCTTAGCTGTTTAAACACTATGGACAAAATTATAAAAAAAATATATCTTTATGGTATTATAAAGATAAAGAGTTTGTTTGAACGTAATAATCTTAAGACTTATTGAAAAATATCGCGGAAGGCTTTAAGTAAAAGCTAAACGACCAGGGTGCGAGCAATAGGAGCGAAGAATCAGAGGGAAATGTGGAAAAACGGACAAAATTTTTTATCTTTGAGGGTTCGGTGCGTGCGCTGCGAAAACTTTTAAACAAATTATTCTTCTTTAAATTATATAAAAAATTGTTAGCAATAGTATATATCTTTTAAGATTAACTCACAAGAACGACTTTTAGTGGTAATCAAATTTCGTCGGAAAATATGTTATGGCGAAAGAACTTTTACCAGATCATGTTGTAGTTTATAAATACAAAACGTATAATGTAAATTTGATATGGTTTCTTACAAATAAACAGAAACATAAACAAATAAGAACCGAGTTATAGTAGTTGTTTGGTCAATTTTATTTAAATTAAAAGAAAAAAGTTGACAAAGCTACGTGCGAAAACTTTAACATTTTTCACATGTTATTGCACGTGAAGGTACTATATAATTTAAATATCGAAAATATATTGAAAAAAATTTCGACTCGGGAAGAGCTCGGAACGCTGACGATGCCGGTTCAAGTTCTGCCTTAGTCAAATTTATTTTTAATATATATTCGATTTTTAAATTATAAAGCTACGTGCATACACTAGGTGGGTTTATCACTAGTTATCCGATAGTTGGGTTTAAATATAACTTTTTAAATTAATAATTTAGTAAAATAATTATAAGTTACTCTACGAGCTCTGAAACTTCGTCCTACAATAACATTGCTCATTATTTCGAGTATCAAAAATTTTCGAAGTACATATTAAAATGTTGATTACTTTGCAAACATCGTTTTATAAATGCCTGTCTTGACACAATATCTGGGGCTAGGCCAGAATAGGCTTTTAATTTAAACTGGAATTCATTTGTGAATAGCTACTGCTTAAATTTCTATGTAATTTTAGCACAGCAACGAAAATGAGACATACGAGTATAATGTAGCATTGGCAAGATTAAAAAACAGCTAAACAATTAAATAAAACACTTTAACGCTTTAAACACGATATATTAGCTAAACTACTTTGCAGCAGCCGTCTCCCCGTCTCCCCGTGACCACGTCCGATTATTACAGTTGTCACTTTAATCTTATTTTTGTATTAAGTGAATAAACAAATTCCTTAAAATCTATAACTCTTTTCATAAAAGTTATGTTTGATTTGAGAAGGAACCATTAGAAATTATGTATTCTTTTGGTTAATAGTAGCAGAACGCAAAATACTGCGGAAGATACTGGGACCGACACAAAGCGTTAGCTGGCGGCCGCAAAAGAACGAGGAGCTCGAAAAGCTGCTTGCCGCCTCTAACATCATGGGATAAGCTCGAGCTCAAAGACTTTGCAAAGACCGACCACATCGAAAGAATGGAAGAGCACTGAAGCGCCAAGAAGGCGTATCTCGGAATCCCGAATGGACCTGGAAGAACACAGGATCGACGGAAGTGGCGTGCTCTTATTGTGGAGGCCAAGACCCACTTTGGGTCGCTGCGCCAGCGGACTAGGTAAGTAAGTATTCTTTTGGTTATTGTTTATCTAAGTTACCAACAAATACATTTTTTACTTGAATATTATCTATTTTCACTATTATAAATATCCCTACAACATACATTTTATATATACATTCAGAGTCGCCAATTGATCAAGAACGTTCATTGATCTGATTTCGAAGTAAATAGTTTTATTTGCTTGAATACGAATGCTTGTTAGCTATCGAGAAGCTAGTAAGCTCCAGGGATTTTAATTAATAATAAATCTATTTCACATAGGAAGTCTCGTGTTTAGTTTCATGATTTAATTTCAATTTCATTATAAATCGAAGAGCAGAAACAAAGTGTTATTTACAAATACAATAATGGATTCTCGGTGACATCAATGTAGTTTAAGATGATAAAATTAAGCTAGCTTATCATTCCTATATTTTCATTTAATTTGTAATTCATTCGTTTAATAATTATATCCTAAAGCAATTGTTATTCATTTAATTAAACTTTGTGACGAATATTAATTTGTTAAATAAGAAAATATCTTAATTCCATTTAAGTCAACTTGGCTTTAGTTTGATAATTTTTTATGTCAAAAACCCAGTTTAAATCGACAACGCATCCTAACACGATTTTATAAGTAGCTTATATTATCAAATCTTTGTCCGTCTTTAAGTCTTTAAAAAAGGATAAGCAACGACACAATAAATAAAAATTATAAGTCAAAGTTTTTTCTAAACAAAGGGCAAGTATAGCCATGTTAAAAGGTGCCTCGTAATAATGTACAGAACTTGGAAAATATTAATTCCGAGCTCTCAGGTTCCACCCGCTCGAGGATAATTCAAAGGGCTTTAACAAGTTTTAGTTAGTCATGCTGGTCATGCTGTGGCCGGTCTCCATAGCAAACACACGGGATTTACATCCACAATATTACTTTGTACACAATTTCAAACGAAAGAGAACAAATAATAAGAAGAAGTGGTATTTTGTGCCTTCCGTTTATTTACTGATAATAATAAGAATAATTAACTAAAATAATTATTAGGTTTTATAGATAAATTGACGATTGCAAAAGTGCCTATAAATACAATCTATTGCATATCACATAATAGGTCCTTACTGACCAAAAAGTTTACTTTTTTCAGGAATGAAACGCAGAAATTCTTCTCCCCTCTACACCGTAGCTGCGCTAAATTACATTTATGCTACGCCGTAGCCCCACTACGTAACGCTACGTGTACTACGACACGGATTGCAGGTTTGCTACAGAGGGAGTATAATAATAATATTTTAATAGTGTAGTATAATAATAGCATTGACGTCGCAATAATAATTATTAATTACTATTAATTTATATTATACTTCATAATATTTAATAACGTATTCATATCATTACATTGCCTACAATTTACCTTACCAATTTTAACTTTATATAATTATGTGTATACCTATTTCATGATATGTCCCTGCGCCTTACTAAGATCTTTAAATATCACTATTGTGACTTTCGTTAAATTTGATGAATGAAAGAATAATCCCTTTGAGATGAAAAAAATTTTAGGTTACTCCATTAAAATATTGTTGATTTTACATCAGGTAGGGTTTAATAAAACATAATATTATATATACAAACGTGCCCTTATATAGAAAGGGGACGTAATTCTCGTTCAATAGAAAATTACAAGCCGAACAGACCCTTTTGTTTGCACACAACTAAGACAAGGTACCAAAACATCTCTATTAATCTGCCCGCACAATACTTGAGGAGTTCAAGATCTATCGTATGGTGATCGAGATTCGAGACAACCGCCTTGCCGGTTACAGCCATTGTGTGACCAACAATAGATGATAAATTACAGATGAAACTTTTCAATACGTCCGCTGAAGCAGGGCAGGATCTATCTTGGATGCTCATCGTTGAAGTGTTTCTTATTATCATTGACATTGACTTAAGTAGACAAGAAAACGTACTTGTTATAAATGTTTTATGAAATAATTACGTAGTGTGATAATTAAATATATTACACGTCTTTCTCGTAGTTGATGTTATTGCAATTATGATGTTGTATTTTATTTTAATTTAACCTACTTATCGTTATTTGTCTTTTTAATTTATAATCGATTTTTAGTTTATATAGTGCCATCAAGTGCAAAATGTGAAAAATATTAAAGTTTCCAATCGTATAACTTTTTAATTTCATCTTAAATTATTTTGTTGAAATTGAAAAAAATCGACGATAATGTGTTGATCACGGTAGCTCAATTGTTTAGATCCACAGCATAGATCGCTGTGATAGATCGATACCGATTCAAGTCCTGTCCGTGTCGTAATTTTTTTTCATTTATCATCGATTTTTAACAATATATTTTATAATGTTTATGTATAGAATGTGGGTTAATAATGTCTTGTTTATCGAGAATTTAAATATATTCAACTAGCAATACTTAGATGACTGTGAAAAGCAACAAGCTCCTTGTTAAGGAAACAACTAGTGAACGTAATAAAATGTTAAGAACGATAAGAAAACTGTTCTGAAACTACTGTGCTTTGCAGATACTAGAAGAAATGTGTGAACATTCTTTTGTTACAGAAAAGGCTCGTAGAAAAAGGTCACCTTTGTTTACCGAGAGTCTTACACACTTTAGAAAAGTAAATATTGCTGTTCTGGTAGAAATAACTGACGCGTTCACCTGCGTTTTCAAGTGGCCATTAAGAAATTTATAAACGATACGTTAAACGTAACTCGGTATCATAGAAAAACGTTGCACGTTACATAATGTTGTCTAGTTCTAATTACTATTGCAGTTACGTCCAGAATTTAATTTTTGAATCGATTGTATTTTACTTAATAAAATACACATAATTATTTTAATTTACAACGTTATCGTCATGGTGAGGTAGAGGGGAGGGGGGGGGGTGTTCATATTGAATATTTAATTGTAGCTTTCAGTTACAGGAACCTAACTGCTCAGTCTCTGTATTCTCTGATAACTGTATTTTACTCTACAAGTATCAGATACTTAAATACAATTTTTCTAGCAGCATAATAAAATTTAATATTGTCGGTAGACACGCAAGCTATAGATAACGCTTATAATTAAGTCCCAATACAAACTCGAATTAAAAGCTTATTAAACGTCGCCCTAAATTAAACGACACATGGTTTACAACAAATTATCATTCAAATGTTTCCCTGACACAAGCAGTTACAGGTGTAATTATCACAAGCGCGCCTCCATAAATTATTTCGAACATAAAGCGCCTCACATGCGACGCAGAATCAAGCAAGAAATGTGCAAACATAGTCGGAATATTCATGTGTGTTAATATTCATGGCCGCGACGGCACCTGCCCCACTTCACTTGAGGACGGTACCGTCCCGAGTGTGTGTATAGCACCTCACGGACTCGCCAACACCCCGCGGCGCAATAAAGGGTGCATTCGTGCAGTCATTAAAAGTATGATCGTAATCGAAAAACGATTTGCGAGGAAATTGATAGTCCCCATCGCTAAATCTCTTTGTTCTCTTTATTCCTATAGTATTATTTAAAAATCGAAAATAAATTGAACAATTTTTCGACTCGGGCAGGACTTGAACCGACATCATCAGCGTTCCGTGCTGTTGCCCTACCAATTGAGCTACCGACTCCTGCACGTAGGGCAACAGCACGTAACGCTGACGATGCTGACGAATTTTTTCAATTTATTTTGGATCTTTAAATTATATAGTGCCTTATTCTATAGTATTATTGTAATATTTGACGAGCTCGTTAGTGTCATGGTAGTAATAATGGTAGTAAAAATAATGTATTGTTAATAATCAATAAATTAAATCTTAAATATTTTTTAAGCTAATTCTACGTACTTAATTATGTTCATGTGTTCAGTGGGCGAACATAGAACTGATGTTTCTCCCATTCTAGGTTCAATCAAATAATGTTTGATGACTGGATAGTTATTCGGTCAGTTAACAGTAATCTGAGGAAGTTCTCGCCTCAAATGCCTGCCCTCCATTGCTTGCCGGCTCGCTTAATGGCCTAACCAAGCCAGGTGAACTATGTGGGTTTGGGCAAAGTTTAATAGATTTCCGATTTAGTTTGAATGAGGATACAAATTTGATATTATAGAATTTATGCTGACGTGAGATCCTTTTTGCATTACTTTTCTCTGAGTAAGATAATTATAATAATTCACTATACGTTTAATAAAGTTATTAATTTGATATTATATACTCGTTACCGTAACGTTACATATAGCATAAGTTTAATGTTAATTATGAAAGGACCGTTTTTTCTAGCTAATATTAGTTTCGTAGCACAAGCAAAATACGTAAGTAATTTTAAGGAGCTTAAACGCTCACAGTATCAGCGTATTATAACATTGGATGGCTGAAAAGAAAATCTGTGATATCTGGAGTTATTTCAGGAAGTGATCAAAACTTCTATTGAGTTAAGGAACGTGCTTGTCATAATGTACGTTAGATCGAGAAGCACGCGCCAAGTTTCGTTATACCGTAGCTTAAATTGTGTCTAAATAAATCTTTGAGTAAACCGATGAAGGAAAATTGTGTGCTTACTTTGACGTTTTGTTTGGTTGGGGATTTTGACAGTACACTGTGCAACCCACAGACTATAAATTAGATGGTGGAAAGCTGAGAAAAAATAATATGTACACAGACGTTAGATTTTTTTTTCAAAAGTCAAGGACGTAGTGTTTGAAGTTTAACAATACATCTTAATCAATTTTTTAAATAAGAGCTTATGTTAATTTAACACCGCTATTAGCGGGTAGACAGAGCAATATTTTACCATAAAATACAGTTTAAATGTTCACAATATAATCATATTGTTCACGTTTTATGTACAAATATTTTAACTTGGTGTTTGAGATCGCTCTCAGCTATTATGTTTACTATGATAAAATTTTGTTTGAATAATAATTATTCCCCACGTGGTAATAAATATGGAAACTTTATAATAGTGTACACCCAATTAAACTGAAGCTAAACCAAAGTTTAGGGCGGTTCCTGTTTAACTTTTTAATGTTGTATACATTACGGTATTAACAAAGCGTTATGTTAGATACCGAAATTAAATTACGTGTTTGAATTCGCGAGTTTTGTAGCATCACAATTTTACGGTACAATTTTATGAGTGGTCTGCATATTGGCTTAGTTAGGTTTTAAGGGGAAATATATTTTGCTATAGCTATATTTGACTTTTGTGTTAAAATACATGTCTTTCCTTAGTACGGTGTATTTGTATAATGAAATGAGAATTATATTTAATTATATTAATATTTTAAGATTGTCTTATTTTACAAAATAAGAAGAAACTTAAGTGGGATAGTTACATAACTAAACAATAATCGCCCCAACTGGCTGATGACATAAATTTATGAAAATCTAAAAGTATTCTATCAAAAACGTCGGGTTCGAGTTAAAAATAAATGGACTGTATCATAATATCGATCTATAGACGGATGACCGCCTTTGTAGCTTATTTGTTAAGTGTGTTGCATAACAATGCATTAAGCGCGAGGGGTTCTGGCTTCGAATCGTGGTGAAACATTAGATTGTTTGTTGTTGGGCACAGAAGTCTGATTACCTACGCGCTTGTATAAAAAAATCGATCAGTGAAACGGACACAAAAGTGTGTTCACCCATGCCCGGACTTAATTAAAAACATGTTTAAAACTAATTAAAAATTATTTTTATATTGTAATTAGATTAGAATTAGAATTTTCCTCAAATAGTTTAGTAAAAACTTTTAAGGGTTAAAAAGTGTTTTATTTATTGAACTGACTGTTCGGAACTGTAAAACAAAATTTTAATACTTAATATTTTCGCATGTTATTGTTGTACATGATAGTAATATATAAATTAAAAATATCTTAGATTTATCATTGTTTGCCGGTCTATTGGGCCGACGTCAGCGAGAAGACGTTCTTGATGTTTTGCCATCACGCATCGAACGGTATCATCAGGAGATGTTAATTAAATTAATTAATTCTTCAACCAATTAACGATTACCATGAATGCCTTACACAATTTAGTAGTATGTAGCTAAATTGGTCAAGTTATCTTAGAATGTTTTAATGTTAATAGATCTTAAATGTAGAGTGAAAGAAAATAATATTACACGCAAGATTAATATATAAGTAATTTGAGTATTTAAATTATTCTAACATTTACCACACACATGGCTCGTAGCGACTACAAACATGCATAGTGTCCTTAAATCCAAGCAACACAACATGCGGAGAACAAATTAGAATAAAGCTATCAAAAAGGTATTCTCATTTCGCGAAATTAAGCGGAGATACGAGTGGAATGAATTGAAAAACATAAAGTGAACGCTCCAGTATATCCGTCAGACTCGAGACCCGACATTTGTTCTCGCGAGTAATCTGCGACTCGACGTGCTTCTTTAAACTGATTACGAGTCCAAATTAAGTCGTAAACTCACACAAATTACTCCACATTAAGCAGATCGCGATGTTAAAGGTTATTTACGGCTTCAAGTTCCTATTTATGTCCCACTACTGGGTACCTTCTCTCGCAAAAGTTTCGACCCGTCACACTGGTCCAGTTTGGATTTGGATGAATCAATAACTCTCAACATATATTCTTTCTTATAATCTCCCATGGAACTCCTAGAATTTTAACACCTTTTATAGTATTTATTGAAACAATTAGAAATGTTATCCACTATTATGAATTGCAGGTGATTTATTATTAACTTTACTAAGAAATACAGAAAGTATTATAAGTTCATATTTTTTATTAATACTGGAATTGTTTTATGGCAATTAGAAAGAGCTAGAGAGTGGGCCTGACAGGTAAAGATCTTCGATCTAAACCATTTTTTTCACGAGTCGAGATTAGAACCCAGGGCTTCAAGATCTCCAATAAAGTAACACCTAGACTGACAAATTACGACGATTTTATTTTACACCATAACTATCTTCCTTTAAGTTGGATTGTATTTAAAATACAGCCTTCCCTCAATTCCGTTCAAGAATGTTTATATATAGTTTGAAGTAGATTGAACCAAGGGATCACGCTTTATAAACAAACATTTCTGCTCCTTTTTCCTTCTAAAAGATTAGGATTAAAAAAACCCTTTTGCGTCCTAAAGAGAATACGTCCTTCAAGTTTTGGGTCTCTTCGTTGGTAGGGGCTGTACTTTGATCCATCCGTCAGTAACAGACAACTTAAATTTGTATGGCCAAGTGCTGTTATAAAAACTAGAGCTAAATGATGCAAGAACTTGATAACTAGCATTTGATTTATTTATTACTACGTGCATACAGATAATACATTGTCTAGGAAACTAATTCCTTATTAATTAATCCGCTTAAGAGCTTTATCACTCTATCTTCTACCTTGGATAAACATCGGGGAAAATGAAAATAGAATTAAATTCGTGTAATCTAACAATAATGAGATACTAATTATATGTAATTTTAGTAAGAAGCAACGTCTATAGTCTACGCGAGTAGTACACATTTAATTAAAACACTAACGGTTTAAAACGCGATATAATAGTTAAAATAATTTCCAAATAAGTTTAACTAATATATCGCGTTTTAAACCGTTAAAGGGTTTTATTTAAAAGAATCAACGTTGTTTGGAAAAACTAGATTTTAGTAACACAAAGTTTTGGAATAAATCGATGTTTATGATAAAGTATGTTTTTAATAGTCGTTCACGCAACTTAGTATTCTCAAACTTTTGTTAGTTTCAGAATATACCAGTTTTGTTTCGCTTTTGTGTTTTTCGTTCTAGGTTGTATGCTGAGTGTTATTGTTTTAAATCTAAATCAAATCAAATCAAAAGATTACGTTAAGTCCGAACCGGTTTTATATTGCATTTTCTTATAAGAATGTTTAGTAAACGAAGTATCCAACGATTGAATAGAGTTTAAATAAAACATTTTTAGCGGATTTAAACGTGAAATGTATAAGTAAAGTTATTTTAACAATGACCCAACGTTTTAGACGCTTTACAGCAGCCGTGGTCACAGGGGGAACTGGAGAGCCTCCCAAATGTCAGAGTAAAAATGCTACGCTAGCGTATATCTAGCTATCGCTATCTGTTCCATTCTAGTTGGTATATGGCGAAACTGGCTGGCTCATTGCAGAACTGACTCACGGTGACCTCTCGTGTACTGGCATGCTTTTTAAACCGTTAAAAATGTTCTATTTCAATTTGTAACTACTCGCGAAAACTACAAACAATACTTGGTTTTTTAAACTATTATAACGAGTTTTAGATATTGTTTCCGATTATAATATAAAACCATACAACTTTACAGCTTTACAATTAAACTATTCGTCTAAAGATATTAACATTCTCTTTGTTGTAGGGCAATAACTATTACCCCAATAGCCATTACCTTCTCATAAATGAGTTTTATTTCTTCGATGGAAAATCTTAATGAGACTTTTCGTCTTTACTCGTTGCTAAACTCTTAACGATTATTATCATACTTCTAAGAAGCAAAGCACTATCGGTCGCTTCAAACAATATTTTTTAACGAGATAATTATAAATTTTAACTAGTTTTTGCTCGATATTACAAACATTGGACCAAAAGATTCTATTAAAAAGGATGGTCAAGAATTAGGCGAAATTTTTTTAAAACAAAACAGCATATTTAAGTGTTATATTTTTTTATTAGACGGTTTTAAATGTACTAGTTAACCTATTTTTCACTACGGCTCGACGTTTTGGACCCGTGTAGCCGTGGTCACACATGACTTAGTTTTAAACGCAATATATGTTGTATTGCGTTTAAAACTGTTAAAAGTGCTTTAATTAGAATTAAACAACAGACAATGCGTATTTTAGTAATTGTTAATATTTGTTTGGCGTAAATTGTATTACAGGGTGTTATTTCCTAATATTATATTGCAAACTATTAAAAAAACGTATTTTAACGATTCGATTGTTGGCATTCTATGAATAAAACCTGCATTCATTTTCCATTTTCAAATAAATTGTTTTACAATCGGTTTTCATTGTAACAAGAATTCGGAATTTATATTCCTTACCATCAGCGTAAGTTCAAGTTAACGCAAAAGTTACAGCGCAACTCAGTTCTTATTCGTAACGAGGCAACAAAGCAGTCAGAAACGAAACAGCTCTTTATAAAACCTATTTTGCACTTATAACGCTTTATAATTTCTTTAAACCCGCCACTCATTGTGTTCCAAGCCTTTGTTCGAGTATTTTTTCCACTTGTTATGATCGCGCTCTATTGAACGACTTTGTTTTTATTCGGAGACTATAAAAGTCAGTGATTAAAAAAGCGCACATAAATAGTCTTTATCATTTTGTTGTTCTACGAGTATTCGATCTCTCTATATTATTGTATATTTTACTAGAGACCCGCCCCGGCTCCGCTTGGGTGATACTACTTACACCACAGAAAAACTGTGAACGTTGTATATAAAAACCTTCTTCTTGAATCGATCTATCTATTAAAAAACCGCATCAAAATCTGTTGCGTAGTTTTAAAGATTTAAGCGCACATAGGGACAGAAAAAGCGACTTTGTTTTATACTATATACTAATATATCATACATGTATATTGTAGTAATATGTATATTTAATTTGGCAATTTAAATTAAACTATTTGCCGTAGACAACATTGCGATTAGGTGTCATTTACGTTTTATTATTCCTAGTCCGCTGTCTTTAGGACTTGTATTCTCTTTGGAATATTACTCCGAATATCCAAGGCCAAAATAGATTGATATGGCATATTGTTTAGATGTTATATGGCTGGGGTTACCATCAAATGAACTTCAAACTCTGCTCTATTTTTTAGCCAAATTCGTGCACCGGTTCTTACAATTATTTTTTTAAAATAGGAGATATACCAAAACGTATCCAAACAATATAGCGAAACAGCTGTCAACATATATTTTCATTAAATTTAAATTTTCATATGAATTTCCCGTGCAATACTAAGGCTCTTAAACATTTGAGTTATATAACGTTGTAAAGAGAAAGGTGTCGACTATATTCCGAATGAAAGGATTTATGATGTTCATACATTTAATTCACTTCAGTTCAGGTAAGTACTAAAAATGGTAAAATGATTTGATATGCCTTCGTTATCACGTCGGTATAAAATCCCATGTAGGACATCAGGCAAACATATTACTGTATTGTTTTGCTTTTTAAAATGTAAGAAGTGTATTGGTTTAAAATATTTTTACCTAGCTACCCGCCCCGGCTTCGTTTGGGTGATACTAAATACACTACAGAAAAACTGTGAACGTTGTATATAAAAAACTTCCTCTTGATTCGCTCTATCTATATAAAACCGCATTAAAATCCGTTGCGTAGTTTTAAAGGTTTAAGCGCACATAGGGACAGAAAAAGCGACTGTGTTTTATACTATGTAGTGATTACAAACTGTTTGGGTCTTACTAATGTATATACAAGTACAATACATCTGTACTCCGTAACTCGAAGTTTGCTTTCAAAAATTCAATAATAGACTGAATACAATCGAAACCCCAATGTAAAAAGATTGTAAAGTAGAAAATATTGGTGCATACAAAGTGAAATTAAGGTCGGAATAGTAACCTGTATTTTCATTATAACTCACAGTTGGCATAAAGTAGGTACAGTGGCAAAAATGTAAAATGGAAACGATGCTCTAATTACGCAATCCTGCTTAATGAGAGTGGCTCATCACGAACTTCCTGGGGTTATCACGGTTATATTTTTAGTCGTAAATCAGAGGGCGTGTTCCCACGTAATGATATTACTTGACTCTACTGGGATATGCTGAATATTTTGTTATGAGCCACAATTGTAGTGACACACTTTCCGCTGAGACCGGTGGATGCAGCGCGGAGAGAAATTATTTTAGCGTTTCATATTTGAGTAAGTAGTCTGAAAACGAAATTAAAACAAATTCTCGAGATACGTCTATTTACGTTGCGACTGTACACGTCGACAATGAAAAAAACGTTAATATAAAAGTACTAGCTTTCGTCTACGGTTTTCTATGTGTGGGAAAGTAGCTTTTAAAAGCATTTTAATTATATCAAAACTAAATTTAAGACTATAACTTTAGTATTGCTTTTACAGGAGTTCTACAATTTTAAATAAAACACTTCTAAAGACTGAAAACGCGACATGTATTGGTTAACTGATTTTTAACTTTATGTAACTACGACCTGACGTTTTAAATACTTTGCAGCAGCCGTCTCCACGGCTGTGTTTATATGGCTCGTTTTAAACCGTTAAAATTATAATACGTTATATATGTATACGTACCTATGTGTAAATATTACCTAAACCGCTGCTTAAACGCGTTGCCTTTTTTACTATTTGTGTTCAGTGCACAGAAGTCTATAAAAAATATATAATAGGAACAAAACATCAAGCAATGAAACTGCCTCAGCATTGTGTCCAAGCCGCACATGGAAAATTGCATTTTAAATAGATCAAAGGAATAGGATAATATTGTGCGACAGATTTATTTCGGCCTATGCACAGCAGTGGCCCTTTAATATGGTAACAGAAACTATATTGAACACAATTATTCTCTGTAACCTATCTCTTCAACGTTAATTCCAAAGCAATGTATGATTAAAAGATCTTGTTAATTGATGAAGATTTCGTAAGAAATCTGCGAGTTCTTGCAACGTGCCCGTCTTATTAAGTTACTTCACAGAAGCAAGTAACGTTAACTGAAGGAAACACGTTAACATATTCTACGGCGTGTTATATTAAGAGATAACTTAAGTAAACGACACAATTATGCGTTATTTTAAAGACACGTAACTTTATGTTACTATACGGTCATTATTCGTAATCTTAGTAGTCTCTATTGTTATAATGTAAGTTGAAAAAACTATAGAACATAATTGTCCGTCGTTAATAAAACGGTTTATAATATGTGCAATATTTCAATTATTAGGAAGCGTTTTTATAAAGCGTAAAAGATGTATAGAGAATAAACGCTTTTAGTATAACGCAAACAATATTTGGAACCGTGGACAATAACGCGTTACATCATAAAATAATTCAATAAAGGACTCGCACAATCTTGTGAAATTGTTATTCCACGGATTATGACCTTAAGGATATTAAGTCAAGAAACAAAATAACGAGTGGAGCGCGGTTCGGAGCGTTCAGCAAATTGGTTAATAAATTAAAAGCGGCAGTCTCAGTGCCGTCGCCGACAGATGGCGCCTGAAATACGACAGGTATTTAGCGTGTTGCAACACCGTCCGCTGATCCACGCTTTAATTTTATGCTTTACGGGCAATTTTTATATCAATTTTCCCGCGGCATACTTTGCATAATTCCACCGCGGCCGCTATTGACTGCGCCATTCTCGAGGTCGACATGGCAATTTTCGGAGCTCCGCTCTTTTGTTTCACCCTTTATTCCGCGACAAATTTCGCATACATCAGACGAAAATGTTTACCGTTTTAATTAAGTTTATTCCAGAGAAACGATAACTATGCTCTTGTTATCGTTTAGTGCTATGTATATTTTAATTATGCATCCTATGTTATTAAACGCAACTGTTGTGTTTTAAGACATCACTAGCCAAAGTTAATAAACTAACCAATTCAACGAAGCATATGTTATGATAGACGAGGACAGACAAGCTTGAGACTCACTTGAGGAAAGGCAAAATACCTCAGCCATATTGGAACTGCCTGAAACCGAAACGCGATTCAACTCCACGACATTTTCGTCTGTGACTCTGGGTCCCGTGGAAATCGAACCCGTTAAATCTTTTCTACTGTCTATCGGCTATCGTCGTTCTTGCAAGTTAATCCAAAAAAATGTTTTTTAGATTCTTTAAAGAGGAATAATTATTTCATAAATATTATTTGGGTATCTTGAACCGTTCGCAACGTACGGATTGGAAACCGTCTAAGATTAATAATTTTCCCCGTGTTTTCCACATTTCCCGTTGTTTCTTCGCTCCTTTTAGTTACATCGCAATGTGTTAAAGCAACACAATAAGAATTCAACGCGAACCAGTAGTTCCTGAGATTAGCACGTTCAAACATACAAATAAACAAACACATTTAACTTTATAAATTAGTAAGTATAGATTAATCTAATTGTAATTTGCTAAAATTTTGAACATTTATTTATTGTACAATCGCCCAAGCTCTCGCCAGAGACTACTTAATTTGCTAAAAATATAAGATTTAATTTTATGTCTATATAAGTATTATTATAGTTACGGAGCTGGGATATTATAACAGATTTTTTCAAGGACAATTTTAGGACAACCTAATAAAAGTTTTCTTTATCTCTTTAACATTAATTTAATTTAATATCGCCGACACTACTTTTTACAAGAAAAGGTAGTTTCCAAATTATACTCTTAGGCAAATTCGATTATTAATAATAATGTTATAATATTTGAAAACATTAATATTTTTTACATGTTATTACACTATGTTATGCACATGAAGACACTATATAATTTAAAAATCGAAAATAAATTGAAAAAATTTCGACTCGGGCAGGACTTGAACCGGCATCGTCAGCGTTCCGTAGACTCCGGACTCGGTAGCGCATTGGTAGGGCAACGGCACACACACAGCACAGAGAGCTGACTGAATCGAATTTTTTTTCAATTTTTATTCGATTTTTAAATCTTATAATAGTCTACTTTATTTAATTCTTGCTTCAAATTAAACAACGCTTACAGATTGTGGTATATTCTGTTTCGGATTGTGACTCTATATTGTCTTAGGATGTCGATTTAGTGAGTTATTTCAAAGCAACTGTTGATCAAAGCAAAGAATGCTTGATATCGGCCCGGCTTAGACTGATAGAGTTGCTCTGAATGCTGAGTGTCACGCTCGATGGAGATTGGAGGATTTAGCGATTTTCCAATACAACGCCAGTCTTCTATTTTCCGCTCTGCGGGCTCCGATAAGATTACGCATTATGTGCGAAAACCTTCTCAGTACATTTCGAGCGACGCCTCTACAAACTGAAAAAAATGGCGTACAGTTAATTTACTTCGTTTCAAAATCTCTGTTTTAAACGACACGAATTATTGAATAGAAATAATGTTGATTTTTAATATTACATTTATTAGTAAATGTAAACATCACATTTGATATAAACATGTTTCACACTTACGATTACGATTTTTAAAATCGATTATAAATTGAAAAAAAATACTTAAACCGACATCCACAGTATTCCGTGCTTGAAGAATGAAATTAAATTTATAATTAATTTTTGATTTATATGGTGTCTATCATGTGTAAGAAAATATTATTAAGAAGATATATGGCCCAGATATTTAACCCTACTATTAATATAATGTGTATGAATATGTCTATCATGAATACATAAATACGACGGACGAATGTTGAACAATGGACCGTGGCGGTCCGCAATATTTTCCTCAGAGACGAATTTCCTTTAGTAGAGCGTAGGAAATTAACAGTTAGTGTAGCCATAAAGCGACCGACAAGACTTTGTAAGCATTGAGTGCTTTTAGCTATTACGTTAACTCGCACATTTACCGCGCTCTCGATCGGTGTCTTTTGTTGACTTTCTTGAATTGGTTAGAGAACTCGCCTTGATACAGACACGGTTCTCAGAAATGATAGCGGTAATTATTCAAGTGTTATCTCAAAAGGCTACCTTTAGCGCTCCGGCAAAAGCGAATGCAACACTACTATTATAAATCAAATAATTTTCCGTTACTTTGATATATCTCCTTCATAGCCCGCTACGGTGCTTTGAAGGAGCTCTGGGACCTGTTTGTACGACTCCATACTTTGCTATAGCCTAACAGCAAAACATGTGACCGCGCGTGTGTGTAAAAAAAATGCCATAATGAGAACTATTTTCCCTCCTATCTGTCTTGCTGTAATTTACAAAAAAGACTATATTTCCTAATTGCGTAATGACCTTGCACCATAACAATGGTCTTTTTGCCGTTTCACTAGTGCGCACAGTACTAGTGAAACGACAAAAAGCAAAAACGGCACTAGTCATAGTAAGCGACGTGCAAAAGTATTTTTTTTTAAACAACTATGATAAAAAACAAATGCTAATTCTATCATAATATTGATAATTACTATTAAAAAATATTAACATGATGCCGAACCTTGCTCTTCTTAGCGGACATTATCATTCTATGGATAACATATACATATATTGTAATTGTAAAGTTATTTTGTACAGTTTATGTACGTAGGGCATGTACACCCCAAAAAGCAAACTTAACACAAGCCTCGCTCAGGTAACAGGCTAGAGCACGTCGTTTACTATTGACGACTAAATTTCCTGTTGCCATATAACTTCGGTTATTTATTAAAATTTTGATTAAATATTTATTACCCTGACCTGCTGGCCGGAGCAGAACTCTATCGATTTTACTAACACGCCGTCATTTATGGCTACACGAAACGTCGGCGTACTTGCCAAATGTTTGCTGCAAAGCTGCATCAAGTAAATATTTAGAGAGCCAACAGACTTCACACTCTTTACCGAGACATCCACGTCAAGATCTCAAGTCTGTGAAACGGGGAAGGATAAATAAGAACATGAGGATCTGAAAGATACGTGCGAGCGCAGTCAGCAAATATTCCATGCATATTGTGTAAATATTCTCGCTTCGTTCCTGCTAAGTAAATGTTGTTGTTCTGTTTTGTACCTAACTATGCCTATTTGAATAAAAGTTATTAATATCTAGAATTACTGAAATGGATGGACAGTTCCAGATGGTCCAAGAAGGTAAGTAGACTAAGCCGATATAAGCGAGCAAGAGTATCCCAACGTCTGAAGGGATTATAGTGGACAAGAATAAAGCATAATACAAACAGTTGGGAAACTCTATAGAAACAAGCTCAAGGTATTAATATTATTCTTTAGAATGAAAAAGAGAAATATATGCATGCGTATTTCGCTTACAAAACAGAAACAAAAAAAGGAGATTTTTTTAAATCAGACACACATTACACTTTCTTTGTTTGCCCCGCATTATAGGGTGTTATTTGTGGACATTACTACCGGGCCAACAGTTGAAATGATTTTATTATTAGGAGTAATACCTTTTAGACCAACTGGTAGTATGTAGCAACTGTGCCGAGGGCGAAGGAGAAGGCGGGCAGCAACGGGCGGGCAGACGGTTCGCGTGTCGACCGCTTATCTTGTTACGCCTGTCGCTGTCAAGCACCGTCGCCTTGGGTTCCACTCAAATGCTTGGCTTTGTTAGCAAATTCTCCGTTGACAATTATAAATTATAGCCGACAAGAAATGTAAAAATTGTCCTTAAGTACATGATAATTTATATTAATTTTTACGTTTATAATAATGTTGTATAGAATTCGGTAAACTTCGTATCTCTTCCAAGTCGTCATCGTTTAGTAAACAATTTGAAAATAGCTGTAGATATTGAAGACCAGACCATATCTGTATTTGATACAAGATGTAACGGAGACGTAATTTTTTGTATGATAAAGGAGGACAGCAAGCATT
The DNA here is from genome assembly GCA_963661955.1 of Leptosia nina. Classification (NCBI taxonomy): domain Eukaryota; kingdom Metazoa; phylum Arthropoda; class Insecta; order Lepidoptera; family Pieridae; genus Leptosia; species Leptosia nina. Next base: position 2,665,595 of record CAVLEF010000003.1, read on the forward strand.
ACGTTAACTTGATGGTAGGCGAAATACCCCAGCCACACATCTTAACCACATGCGCTGTCGGCTTATTCTAGCTTTGGATATTCGGAAATTCACAGACTGGAACCGAAACGCGTCTACACTTGAAGGCTTTTTTATCTGTAAATAATGGTTCGTGACCCGGGCTTAGATATGTTTACCACCTCTGTCTATAGATTTTCAGACGAAGTCCGATATGCTTCAGAAAATTTATAAATTAATTAGAAAGATGTTGACCCCATGGAGGTCGAACCCTTTAGCTATACATTGCTTCCAGTACATAAACGAGCCCAAAAGTAGTGTTTGACTATATATAAATAAGGATGAGAAATTTCTATGAATCTCATATGGTAGAAGAGAAGCAGCCTGGTGGCAGAAGTTCAAGTCGTGTACTGGTTATCTATTACTAGATGTGTCACCAACTTCGTCCACGTAGAATAGTCATTTTGGGCATCCAAATTTCTTTTTGCAAACCTCTTTATCTTTGTAAATGTAAGCTGTTACCCACGACATCAATCGCCTCTCGTAGCTCGCGACCCGTTGTTCGGATAGCGTCGTTCGACTTAATCTTAAAGTTACAGACAGTGTCGCGGACATTTTTTTAATAAATTGTATAAGGCTTTCACGGCCATCGTTCAGCATATCATTGTTTTAGTCTAAAAAACACACTATATCTTAAAAAGACAAATTATTCTTTTTTTACATTTGAACAATTAGTTATTGAGATTAGCGCGTTCAAACAAACAATTTCTTAAGCTATATATATTAGTATAGATTATTTTCCACTTATTTAAAACTCATTTAAGGTCTTGTAAGAAATTATAACACTTAAAGTTAGTATGATGTTACTATAAATACTTATATTCTGAGGCCATTTTAATAATGTTAGTTAAAATAAGTAGTGCACACTTACCTTATATTATATAAAAATTTCGCATGTCTGACTTAGTGAAGCGTGCGTCGTAATAAACTTGTTCTTGTTTAGTAGCATATTATAACTTTGAAACTCAAGGACCTGCATATTAGTTATGCATATGCGCCCAATGTAAGCACCGCTTTCGAACTTGCTGGTTCATCTACTGGAACTAGTAAAGTCAACAAAGCTTCAAAGATTATTATTGCCTGCTTCTGAATCACTGATATTAAACTGGAAGAAATTCGTTCTCGGAAGTCCGAGTTCATTTGGATAGGAACGAACAATTATTTTAGTTCCGATACTCTGCGCTGAAATGAATATTTAGTAAAGAATACCCTGGAATTTACTTTCTTGAAATTCGCTCCAGTTTTGTATTTATTTAGTGTAATGGTTGTTTAATTGTAATGTTATAATTTTGTGTAGTGCATAGGGATGGGCGAAAATGCAGTGAAAAGAAATAGGCCCACTTCTTTATAGCTTCAATTAAGAAACAATGATAATTTAGCGACTAGTGTGAGGGCGTCGTGTACTCCTCTATATAGGACTACTTCAATCAATCAATGCGTTCACAAAAGAAGAAAACTTACTCCACGTACTTCTTTTGAATGAAACGTATTTAAAAAAATTCCTCCCCGTGACCACAGCTGCTGCAAAGCATCCGAAACGTCGGGCCGAAGTTAAAAATCATTTTCAAATAAGTTTAACTAATATATCGCATTTTAAAACGTTTAAGTGTTTTATTTAAATCAGTTATGATATTTTAACTGTCTTAAAATGTTTGTTTATCGAAATAAGTAAATCGAACGTTTATCACTATTATTGCCGTAGTTTTGAAAATAATTTAAACCGTTGAAAGTATTTTATTTAAAAGAAAAATTAATTTAAAGGAAACAAAAAACAAACAAAATATTACCTCATCACTTTTAATTTGCATCGAACGTATTCACATTCGACCCATGTTTAACCACATCACTATTATATTGTAAATACCATTCCTTTGAGACAGTAATTTGAAACTAGATATTACAACAAATGATATATTCTAGAGCAATATTATAGGCCTTAGTGGCTGTTTAAGTGTCTGTTATCGATGCCTCAAAGGGTATTTAAATTCTACACGTATTCAACCACAACTATTTACGCAGAGGCTCAACACTATCCTTAAATCTGCATGAATATTCATGAAATGGGGTTCTAAGGAGAGTCGTGCTTCGCTTCGCGTTGTCAGTGAGCGGTGTAAACGAAGTTGAAAGACTTTGCTATTCCCCCGTCACCTTCAAGCCACTCAGGGAGCGAGAAGCGCGAAAAACCTTATTATTTCTATAAGAAACAAAATTATTCTAAATCCCATTTTGACGAACGAATTAAACTTTGTTTTGTTTGGGTGTTGTTCGAATTTCGATTTAAAGGATTAATATTTATAAGTGATATCGTTCTGTTACTTAAATTCGATTGTGTGATAAGCATAGACTAACGTTTTCTATGTTATATTTTTATGGTTAGGTGTCGGTGTTAAAATGGGTGGGTATATATAATATAAATTAGGTGGTAACAATGGGTCATGGATTCGATACCCACTTGGTAATCTTTTTAAAAATCTGTTTGTATATTTTCTAAAGCATGGTAGATGTCGTTTTGGAAATCGGCATATAAATTGTAGGGTGGTAGGAATATCTAAATTTCGCTCGGGTCTGTTCAGGAGAAAACACTTCGACATTACAAGATAAGTGTGTAAAAATATTTACAGAAAGGTATTTACTGTCTATAGTTTACGCGAGTAGTACAAATTTAAATAAAACACTTTAACGGTTTAAAACGCGATATATTGGTTAAACTTATTTCAAAATGATTTTTAACTTCGGCCCGACGTTTCGGATGCTTTGCAGCAGTCGTGGTCACGGGGAGACGGGCCGAAGTTAAAAATAATTTTCAAATAAGTTTAACCAATATATCGCTTTTTAAACCGTTAAAGTATTTTATTTAGAAAGATATATCTCAAGTCAAACTCTTATTATGAAGTTTGGGGATAATTTTCTTAAGAAACAGTATAGAAGTTCTATACTGTTTCTTAGCTCTCCTAGCGGTCTAACGTACTATTTGGTCTACAAAGAGAATAAAAAATGAACGTTGAAATACAACATATTATCTTTTATGCATATTAGTTTCTTTTAACTTATAGACCTGTGTTACTATTAAATACGTACGTAAGTTGGAATACTATTAAAAATACTATTCATATAATATTTCAATTCTAAAATAATGCGATAGAATATCCTTATAACAATTAAATATGCAATAATGTACCAATAATGCTAGAGATTAGTGGGTTACATTCTGTGGCGGTAGTTATAAATTGCGGTTATTATAAGGTCGTGTCGCCGAACACTACTTATACCGGATTACACGGGCCCAAACAATCGAGATTGGCTCGAGATAGCCGAAATTTAATAACCCGCTTCGTAAGTACTATTGTTTCAACCGAATTAAGTATTCCATTTCGAGTTATTAGCTTAGATATCATTGGTAAAAATTGTTTTTGTTTTGACGATATCCTTCGATTCATATTGTGACTCGTATTAAAACGTATAATGAGAAAATCTCTTTATGGTTTTAAATTACATTTCAACAAAACAAACGAACAGTCATAAAATTTGACTGAATTTGAATATTTTTTTTGTCAATATCGGGTATATATATAAAATTTGTGAATGTCGTATTAAATTACTAAAACCTTTACCTTATACATTAAATAATCAACATATTATTGTTTTTCGGGCTGTTCGGCCGACGTAAGCGAGAAGAGGTTGTCGACGTTTAGCTATTATGAGTGGACGGCATCATCAGATATTGTTGTTATTCTCAGGAGCAGTCGGAAACTTCTTCTCGCGTACCTCAGCCGAACACCGCGAAAAACAATGATACGGCAAACTATGGCTGTTAAAGCTTTACACAATTTATTTTAAATAATTTAATGACTGAGAGATCAAAACCTTGCATTATTACTACAACAAGTGTTCCTTTAATATTATTAATTATAGGAGCAAGAGGCGTCTATTGTGTCAATTTCAATTACTAGGACGAAAGGAAGCAAAGAGCACGTAGAAGAAAACTTAACGTGATGATTAGGAAGAATTTGCACTTGGCTGTCGTGTCACGTAGCCACCAATCTGCTTAGCGAGACACCTTTGAAGACCCTTTATTTGGGTCACAATCCTCTTAGGTACACAGAAACAGATTCAGAGATAAATACTTCTTAGCGAACTGGTCAAAGTTTCAATTGTTATTTATTTGTATTGGACTTCGCAGATCCTTTATTGTTCTGACCTTTTTAAATGCTCCCGAATACTTTTCTCGCTTTCAGATTACATAAACTGAAAAAAAAGGTTGAAAATATAATTTGTAAGTATCGAGCAAGAGTATCTTTTGAAAATGGAATGTTAAAACGGTCTGTTTGTCAATTCACTATTTATCAAATAAAGACCTTCTACAGCGAAGAGCGTTTACTCAAATAACTTTTTAATATCTTTTTGAAAATTAAATTGTAAACAAATTAGTTTTAAAGTACTTATTATGTCTTCAAATATTGTCTAAGTAAACCTGAACGCTATTTTGCCGACTTACTCCTTCACAATTCTATTCAAGTTATAAAACGTCTTTTATAAAATGTAAGCAGCCTTTTCATTAATTTGCTTTTGAGTTCTCTCTGTCAGTAAGAGAACATTTTTTCTATGGCTGTTACAAAGAATATTTAAATACGGAAAATGTATAATTTTGTAAAAAATTTTGGATATTAAAAATTAAGAAATAAAATAAAAACTATTTATTTATTTATGTATACACTGTACAGTTTTGTATAAAAGGCGGTATCATTTGTTATGAATAACTTGAACGTTCTCACGTAAAAGGAGTTTTCCTTTCGCAAAATTCAGTAAAGTCGAGAAATTCAAAATGTGAACACACCCCAACTGATCGCCGAATGATCATTATAATTCGCGAAGTGAGTGGGAATTTTGGTGAGATCCATCAGATATTAATATCCGCGGCGACAGGTGCTACGCACCTGGGAATGGTCTAATAAAGTGGCTTATGAACTCAGCTTTTACAAACTTTACGTAAGTCGATGGAAGTAGGTAGCTTATTTCCTCAAAGAAATATGTTTTCCGAATATACGGGATCAGGGTACAGCGTTATGCGCTTAGAAGGTATTAGGAGGCTTTAGACGGCTCCTTTTAATCTCTTAGTTAACTATTATGCGTACTACTTATACAATTATATAAATGCTGTTATTGTGTTTTTGGGGCATGGGGAAAATATTTCTTTGAGACTTTCACTGGTCGAATTAATTTAAAGCCCACTCCCATACCACACATTATTTCCTGGAATTCGAACTTAAATCTTCTCGTGCTTATACAATGCAAGGCAATGTGTTTAATTTTTGAAATAAAGACATCGAAAAACAAATATACAATTTACAAGTCTTTAAAACTTTTCTTTGTAACTTTGTGTCAGCAATATTCATTGCTGAATTATGTTTTATTATAAAGCGTACGGCTGCTACAAAATACAAACGCGTATTTAATATTCATATTGAGTTTGTTCACTTCAAAAAGCTGACTAATCGATAACATTGTATCTGACACAGTGAATGCTGAGAAATCAAAAAAGATAGGTGAAATTAAATATGATTATCTTTGATAGGAATAACAATGTAATGCTATTATTTTTATTTTTAAAAAAGTCAGTGAACGCTAAAACAATTTAAACAGCTCGATTAATTTTAAAGAATGTTTTAACCCTAATAGCATGTGAAGTTTGACTGTATTCGTTTGAAAACTTTTATATTTTTCACATGTTATTGCACACGATGGCACTATACGCAAGTGTTAAGGCTGAAGTTACATTGCGCGTGAGCTACATGTATCAATAAGTTGAAAAAAATAATCGATGAGGCGTAGGACTCGGTAGCTCAATTAGGAGAGCAACAGAACGGAACGCTGACGATGCCGGTTCGAGTCAAATTTTTTTTCGATTTTAAATTTACCGTATTCGCTTAAAATGTACTATAACAATCCATTGACGCCAACAGCTGGAAAAAACGTATCCTCTCTTACATGAGAGTTAACAGACCCACCACGCCTCTTTGGTGCGGACAAATCTCTCTGAGGTACGAGAGTGGTGAGCCTTTAAAGCTTTACTCCGTTACATGCCCCAGTTATAAGGCTATTATATATATTTTGGCTTTGGATATTCGAAAAAAGCTGACATCGAAATGCTATCAAACTTCAGAGCTTTTTGTATAAATAAACGTGACCCGGACAGAATTATCGGTATTCTAGCACCCATTAAATATCAAGATTTACAGACGAAGACTATTGGAAAAACAAATCGATTCCATGACATTCAAGATGTAAAAACATGAAGTTGCTTACAATTCACGAAATAGATAGGACTGCGTGCTAATAGCCCGGTTCTGGTGTTCTTTTATTAATTTGATTGGATTCGAGAACCCATTTCGTGAAGGATACCGTTTCAAATAGCAACTAATCATTTCAAATTTATTACATTCAGTCCCGCCGGCCCTAAAATGAAACGTTATGATTTAGTCAGTTTCAATGTGTACGCGCATGAGTTATATATGATATATATTACATATTATGTCCACATTTAAAACCGTTAAATGTATGTTTCCTACAAAATCATGTAATGTCAGTTTCGGATGCCTTGCAGCAGCCGTTTTCGCGGGAGGGCTAATTTCAATAAAACCATATTTTAAATATATGTATATGTACGTTATATGTATTTCAAATATTCCACTCTAGATGAGTGCGTAGTATATTTTAGTTCCATATTTGCCCTTTTCTTGTTAAACAATAATTTAAGATGCCTTATTTACTGAACTGGGTACGATAATATTATTGTCAAGTCGTCGGCAAATATTATACGGAACGGGGAAAAAGTCTATTCTTATATAAGTAACGATATGGGGCTTGAATCCCGCCAGTTGGCAACAAGAATAAAAATAAAGCCAGGCCAGGCGCTAGTAAAAGGACTATAATATGGCGCCTGTTTTCAACAACTTTATGGACTTAACTATTATTACGGTTTATGTTTTCTATTTCGCCTCATCGTAAAAGTCGATTATCTTTATTGGCGCGTATTGTGTCTACGAAACATACAGTAGCCTAAATTATTAGCCGTTGCCAAACAATTTCCAGCTAATTACTGTCTTACTTACTATTATTTGACGGGTTTGATTCCTACCGGTTCCAGCATGCCCGATTTTCTAGACACGTTAAAGACCTAAAAATCTGGATTATGTAGTAGTGATCCACTTATATGGAAAATCCTTGTAGAGTTAATCCACGTTTGGGTTTCAGTCTATTTAATCTGTCAATTTCGTAATCATTGAGGTATAAAGTAAGACCTCCTTCTGCCTGCGTGGACGAAATAATTGTTTTCCTGGGATAAGAACTTGGATCATTGCGCTAGTCATCACCCTAAACTATTGTGCCATGGAGGTATAAAAAAAATCCTTTTTTTTTTTTTGTTCCTCTGAAGATCTTATTCGTGTTTGATCTTCCCTTGGGCATAGATTAAGCATTAACCAAACTGTTTATATATTAAAGAAGTCTACATTCTGTCTACTATAGGATGATACGTTTGAACTCTCTCCTGATGTAATGCAATTTTTTACAAGGTACGACATTTAGCAGCGATAAGTCCTTTGTACATAAGATAATCGGATGCAATAGAAAATGTATGGTATTATACAATAACTTTGAGATATTACATGTATCTCACAATATAGCACATTTTTTTATAATAGAAGAAAACAGATAAGCTTGGGTTTCCCTTGATGGTAAGTGAAATATAGATACTGTCTATAGTTTACGCGAGTAGTACACATTTAAATAAAACACTTTAACGGTTTAAAACGCGATATATTAGTTTAAACTTATTTGAAAATGATTTTTAACTTCGGCCCGACGTTTCGGATGCTTTGCAGCAGCCGTGGTCACGGGGAGACTGCTGCAAAGCGTTTTAAACCGTTAAAGTGTTTTATTTAAGTGAAATATTCCAACCATATAACATAAGACGATCACTGTAAGTTTTCATTTTGAATGTTCCGTACTCCACAGACTGAAACCGAACCGCGATAAAACTTGATGGTTTTTCATTTGTGGACGGTGGTTCGTTACCCGGACGGAATTTTCATATTCCTACCGCATATTCAGTAAGTAAACACACAAAATATTCGATGGGTGGTTTTGTTTCTTTGTTATTAATATGAAAAATGTATATCTTAACTATTATATACTATACCATTAAATAAATAATACTTCGATAAATTTTCAAATCATTATACCCTACCACATGTCTTTTGCAAATTGTCAACCTATATTAGGCAAAGTATAGTTACGCAAATTAACCAGTATTTACTATGCTGTGTACACAGTTAGCAATTGCACATCGATGTAGTGTACACAAGCAAGGAATTAATGATCAATGCGATGTCTCTTTATAAGCTTATACGTCTCCTCGTTGAATCGCATGTTTGTATAGCGAATGGATTCGCCATCATACTTAATTAGTATACTGTTTGCACCGGATGCTACGCCAAAATAAGGATAATTATTTTGTCAGTGTGTACTGCACTAGACGTTCAAAATACTGAGTTAATTTAAAAATCGAAAATAAATTTAAAAAAAAAATTCGACTCGGGCAGGACTTGAACCGGCATCGTCAGCGTTCCGTGCTGTTGCTCTGACGCTGACGATGCTGGTTCAAATCCTGCCCGAGTCAAATTTTTTTTCAATTGTATAGTGCCTTCATGTGCAATAACATGTAAAAAAATAATAAAGTTTTGAAACATATTGAGTTAATTTTAAAACAGCAGTGTGGTTCATAGAATGATATCGGCGTTTGGTAATTCTATAGGAAGATATCGGATATCGGAGATTTATTATTTCAGTAATTCGGTGTTTCCGCCACTTTGAAGTTAGGCAAAGTAAATATAAACGGTATGTCAAGTTTAACTGTCTGATTTGACAATCTATAAAATTCAAAGGGGCTTCAAAGCCATTTGCATCTTCGCCCTATTATATACAAGAAGCAAGCTATAACTATATTGTTGTAGTATAACCATAAACTTTCCTTGGTGGAAAGGCTTTTAGCGTTTCACGGAGTTATTTTTGAAGTAATAACTTCACGTTCATTACATACATAGTTATTGCGTTAGTCTGTCATGTTACCACTTCTGATGTACTCGTACTTTCAGTTGTAAGCGGGTTATTTGTTTAGGAGAGTTTAGAGCGCGAGTACCAGTAGATACTATACTGTAGTTGTAAGCTATATTTCTTATTTAGAGTTTGTAATACTAAAGCCCGTATATAGTATAAAAATGTTTAACGTTTGACCCAAAATATGTAGATCTTTAGAAAACATTGATCGTTCTTGTGATAAGCGGTGGCTGAACTGTCGAGACGATTTCTCAATCACGATGACCGAACCCTCAGAGCCTATGAACGTATATTAATGTCATACGTAGGACGTAAAATCTATTTCGAATAAAAACAAAGATAAAGCAACTCAAATGGTTAGAGCAGCAGCACGTAACGCTGGGGATCTCGCTTCATATTTCGCTCATATCCTGAAATTTTTCCAATTTAAATAAATTTTATATTTATATAATGCTATCCTGCTAATACTTTTCCAAATTACTTTTTTCAAAGTATGTATATATTTGAAAGTAAGTATCATTATAATTATGACGCAAAGTAGAAAATATTATATCAAGCAGCCAATAAACAGTCAATTATTAAAGCTTGTCTTATCGTGGCTATATCTTAATTGCCAATAAATCTGAGAGGAACAAAGAAGCTTTATCTCTGCACACAAACCTTGGCGCTAAGCCGCTAAATTAATAAAGCTCATAGCTTATAGTAATAAACATGTACATGTATAGGTATATGGAAGTAACCTCAGTCACCTACAAGAAATACAGACGGAATTGTTGGTCCAATAGCAGCGTTGTGTCGCAACTAAAGGTTCGTGAGTAGATTCCCTTGGTACTGATGTTTTTAACTTTAAACATTTTAAATATTGTTATTTGTTTCCTACGGATGCCCAATGTTGTTTCGTTTTAGTTAATTATGAATGAATGATTCTACATTTGCTATGAAGTGAATGTGTGTGCGTTTAATAGTCTGTCGATTTCCGAAAGTCCACATTATTTATTTAGTTAATATTGGTGTCGGGGCATTTTACATTTAGCAACTACATCCCATACTTGTCTGTTCTACTGTACCAAAAGTACATTATAAAGTTATTTCTGAAAGCCTGTTGATATACAATAATGTGATATTGGAAGCTTAGAGTACAACACGTTATTGCTAAGGGATGGGTATTGAGTAGTGCCATGTAAGCCATAGGTCTGAATCAGTAATCCAGCTATAGGGTGGAATAACAGGCTTAGCCAATAAACATAGATTCCTAGACTTTAATATATTTTTGTTCCATCCAATTTATAATAGACGTAATTTTTTTATTGTAATCGTTTAGCAATGTAGGGCTAATAACCAACGGGCCGTGAGTTCGATTCCCACCAGGTCTAACATTTTCCTAATTAATTTATAATTTTTCCGAAACATATTGCACATCGACTGGATATCTGGATATTAAATGATTCCTGAAATTCTGTCTGGGTGACGAACGACAACAAGTTTAATCGATTTTGGTTCCAGTTTATGAATATGCAAAGCCAAAATAGGTCGGCCGCGCATCTTAGAGTTAAAGTTCAGATGTTATATGGCTGGGGTATTTCAACACAAACAAATTATCGCCATGCTTGTTTGTTTTCCTCCATTATAAAAAAAGAAACACAATCGATTATATTTTTCATTGAAATACTGTTCATAATGACGATAATCTTATAATTTATAGATATTAAAGAATTTACATTTGTATTTCAAAAAGTTATTATTTTCCAGGCACTTCACTTCACTATGCAAAATCCAATCGTCTGTGAAGTAAAGCTTCGGATATCAAACGAAGAAGTTCACACGGCCGGGCCGGGCCTGAGGGCTGTTTCAAATCTTTGAGGCACACCACGGTATAGTTAATTGCGTACAGTACAACGCTCGAACCGCGCCCTCTACTTGAGGGATCACTTAAGCAGTCGACAATCTTAACATCAAAGCAAAATCAAGTTCCATTCGATTCTTCAAATATTTTATTTACGTAGCCCAAAGTAATGTTATACTTTTGAATATTTATAATTGAAACTCGGTAGGTACAGTGTTAGAGTCACAGCTGTGTCATTGATTTTCAACATTTTAAAAAATTTTTTGAAATAAATATATGTTATATTATACTACGTCCGTGTGGTGCCGGATTAAGAATAGTACCCCCCCATATCCTCCCGTGGGTGTCGTAAGAGGCGACTAAGGGATAAAAAACCGGTGAACGGGCAGCAGCGTTTATTCGCGGTTTAACCATCCAACTGCGCTCGTCAACCCGTCTGCCAAGCGTGGCGAGTATTGGCATATACCCCCCCCAAAAATGGACAGTATGACCAGCACCAGGCCCCCAGTCCCCGGCAGCCCCGTAAGTCCTGGCTACGGTAGCGGCCATGGTAACTGCGGGGCAGGGGGTGCTAAGAATCACCGGCAGAGATCCGGCTACCTTTTCCGACGACCATTGGCCCTGATAACATACAATGCACGCACTTTGAGGATGGACGAAAAGATTGTCGAGCTGGAAGAAGAACTGAATAGGTTGCGGTGGGACATAATAGGGTTATCGGAGGTCCGACGAGAGGGCGAGGACACGATGACCTTGGAGTCCGGCAACATGTTCTTCTACCGAGAGGGAGGACAGCAGTCCCAAGGCGGTGTCGGGTTCATAGTCCACAGATCCCTCGTCAACAACATAGAGGTGGTCGAAAGTGTGTCGAACAGGGTGGCGTACCTTATACTCAGAATATCTCAAAGATATTCGCTGAAGGTCATACAGGTATACGCCCCGACCTCGACGCACTCAGATGACGAAGTAGAAGTTATGTATGAGGACATAAGTAGAGCCATGCATTCTTCGAAAACACACTTCACTGTTGTGATGGGGGACTTCAACGCAAAGTTAGGGAAGAGAGGCGAAGATGAGTTGAAGGTGGGAACCTTTGGCTATGGGCACAGAAATCCTAGGGGACAGAGGCTGGCCGAATTCTTGGAGAAGGAAGGTCTTTACATGATGAATTCCTTCTACCAAAAGCCGCCGCAAAGGAAGTGGACCTGGATGAGCCCCGATGGAAAGACGAAAAATGAGATTGACTTCATCATGTCCACTAAGAGACATATATTCAGCGACGTCTCGGTGATTCACAAGGTGAAAACCGGAAGTGATCATCGCATGGTACGGGCCTCGTTGAATATAGATATCAAAGCCGAGAAGTCTAGGCTGATGAAGTCTACCCTCAGACCGTCTCGTACCCAAGTCAATGATCCCGAGAGCTTTCAACTCGAATTACGCAATCGTTTCTCGTGCCTGGAAAACTGCGCGTCAGTGGACGAGCTTAACGATGGGCTTGTAAAAACTATCCATGCGGTGGGCTCAAAATACTTTAAGTCCCATAGCAAGGAAAGACCGGAAAAACTTTCAGGCGTAACATTGAAACTGATGGCTGAAAGGCGATCAATATCAGTCCAAAACCCCGATGAAGCTGAGTCATATAGGCAGCTCAATAGACAAATATCGAAATCTTTGAGGCGTGATATCCGCTCCTTTAATACTAAACGTATTGAGGAAGCGGTACGGCGTAACAAAGGCGCGAAGGTCTTTGCAAGAGATACGTCTATTGGGCAAAGCCGGCTGACTCGGCTAAAGAAGGAGGATGGTATTGTAGTTAGCTCCACGCCAGAAGTCCTGAAAGAGGTCGAAAAGTTTTACGAGCAACTTTACTCGTCGGTTGCTAAGCCCGTCGTGAGCACGGCGACAGACCCCAGAGCCAAACTTACCCGACACTACACCGAAGACATCCCGGACATCAGCCTATACGAGATTAGGATGGCCCTAAAACAGCTTAAGAACAATAAGGCACCGGGTGAGGACGGAATCACCTCGGAGCTACTGAGAGCTGGCGGTACACCAGTTCTCAGATTGCTTAAGAGGCTTTTTACCTCCACCTTGCTCAAAGGCACAACGCCGGAGGCATGGAGCAGAAGCGTAGTGGTCCTGTTCTTCAAAAAAGGTGACAAATCCCTCCTGAAGAACTACAGACCGATCTCGCTTCTGAGCCATGTCTACAAGCTGTTCTCTAGGGTCATCACGAATCGTCTCGAACGTAGGCTCGATGAATTCCAGCCACCCGAACAAGCCGGTTTCCGAAAAGGCTACAGCACCATGGACCACATACACACGGTGCGGCAGGTGATACAGAAAACCGAAGAGTATAACCTGCCATTATGCTTAGCGTTTGTGGACTATGAGAAGGCCTTTGATTCGATCGAGACCTGGGCCGTGTTTAAATCTCTACAGAGGTGTCGCATCGATTATCGATACGTCGAGATGTTGAGGTGCTTGTATAAGAACGCCAATATGTCAGTCCGAGTACAAGATCGGTGTACGAAGGCCATCCCAGTGCAGCGCGGTGTTCGGCAAGGTGATGTTGTCTCACCAAAACTTTTTACCGCTGCTCTGGAAGACGCTTTCAAGCTCCTAGAATGGAAAGGACTGGGCATCAACATTAACGGCGAGTACCTCACCCATTTGCGTTTTGCCGACGATATTGTGATCATGGCACAGTCTTTGGAGGATCTAAACACAATGCTCGAAGACCTCAACAGTGTTTCCAAGCAGGTAGGCCTGAGTATGAACATGGACAAGACAAAAATAATGTCGAACGCCCATGTAGTGCCTACCTCTGTATCTATTGGAAGCACTGTACTCGAAGTTGTTGACGAATACGTCTACCTGGGTCAAGTAATACAATTAGGTAGATCCAACTCCGAGAAAGAGGTCAATCGTCGAATCCGACTCGGCTGGGCAGCGTTCGGGAAACTAGACAAAGTCTTTTCATCCCGTATACCTCAGTGCCTAAAAACTAAAGTGTTCCAGCAGTGTGTGTTACCAGTGATGACGTACGGTACCGAAACATGGTCTCCTACCGCGAGCATGGTGCACAGACTACGCGTCGCTCAGCGTGCGATGGAAAGGGCTATGCTCGGAGTTACCCTGCGCGATCGAATCAGGAATGAGGAGATCCGTAGAAAAACTAAAGTCACTGACATAGCCCATCGAATTGGCAAGCTGAAGTGGCAGTGGGCTGGGCACATCGCTCGAAGAACTGACGGCCGTTGGGGCAAAAAGGTTCTGGAGTGGAGACCACGTACCGGACGTCGAAAACCTGGACGACCTCCTACCAGGTGGACCGACGACCTGGTCAAGGTAGCGGGGAAACGCTGGATTCAACTGGCGAACGACCGGTCGTACTGGAAGTCTATGGGGGAGGCCTATGTCCAGCAGTGGACGCTGAACGGCTGAATCGATATTATACTAGCTGATATTATTTTTAGTATGTAAGGTAGACTACCTGTATACACTGTCGGGGATAACTCTCAAATGGTACTTGATCAGTTATCGAGCAGGATAAAATATGATGAAATTACTAAAGCAACTATTAAAGAATAGGGGTTATGATCGGGGTGACATTTTTTAATATTGCATAACTAAACAATAATTGAATAAATAAGTGGATAACATCCCTTAGGGGTCTCGGTCAATTGGTAGTGCAACAGCACGGAACGCTGACGATGCCGGTTCAAGTCCTGCCCGAGTCGAAAAAATTTTTTCAATTTATTTTACATGTAAAAAAAATATTAATGTTTTCAAACATCCCTTAGGTGTACGAAAAATAGATATTTTCCGATTCTCAAACCTATTCGAAGACGGATATAAAATTTCATAATTAATCGGTCTATTCGTTTCGGGGGACTATGGTAATTTACATAGTAACGAGATTTTATATTTTCGATTTTAAATGCTTTTGTTGGTGAACAATAAATGTATATAAGAAGAAAATAAAGATAAGAAGAATTGTTACGAGAATAGGCAATGTTCTGCGATTATTTATAATCTGCAATGTGAGTCGGTTCATAGTAGCATTTTTCTTGTAGTAGAAGGTACATATTGTACTACTACTAAAATAGTGAACAACTATGTTAGTTAAGTACTGTCTATAGTTTACGCGAATAGTACACATTTAAATAAAACATTATAACGGTTTAAAACGCGATATATTAATTGAACTTATTTGAAAATTATTTTTAACTTCAGCCTGTGACCACGGCTGCTGCAAAGCATCCGAAACGTCGGGCCGAAGTTAAAAATAATTTTCAAATAAGTTTAACTAATATATTGCGTTTTGTTGATATGTTTTATTTAAATTATGTTAGTATTTTTTGTTTTATTCTTTTTTAATATTTTTAACGGAATTGTTCTACTAGAATTCAACAAAAAAATATTAAAAGCAATGTTTAATACCATGTGTGTGTGAACAACCTTCGTTTAACGGAAATAAAACAAATAATTACATAGAAGATTTTTCATATAAGAAAACTTACGTAGATCTATTTCAATTTAAGTAATTTTGCGTCGCGATCAATCACTCGTGTTCTTGGCATAATAGGTAATTGTCTCGACGGTATATTGATGGCAATTCTCGCATACATTAGTTAGAATTACCATTAATTCGCTATTAGCTTGCCGGTTAACTGAGTTATAACATTGTATTAATTGACTGTACATATATCGCAGGTATTGAATAAACATTCACAACATTTGCGTATTTCGGTTTGCCTTTTGTAGTTTGTCTTGTTCATTCTATTTCGTAATTATGCTTCCACTAAGACCACTACTTAAACAACAATTGTCTAACATAATGATGTTTCAGAAATAAATGGTTTTCTATATTGTGTTTTTATTAATATCTATGTAGTTGTTAGGAAAGGGACAAATATTTGATGAGAAAATTGTAAGTGCGTAATTAAAATATTCTAGGCCATATTGATTTAATTTAATTAAATGTATAAGGATTAAAATTTAATTGCATTAAATGAATCGTTCGTCAACAAGCTACTTTTACCAATAAATATAATAAAGCTAGTTTGATAGATATATGTCATCGCTTTTTTGTTGATCTTTTTAATGTATACAATACTGTAGTTAATTATGTTGTTTTTTTTGCCAGCGTTTGCATAAAAATGCGTAAAGAAATATGTGCATTTATAACAATACATTAGAAACCCCAAAATTTATGCGTTTCTGTAAAATATTATGCACGATCATAGACCATAGACCTGTCTATAGTTTACGCGAGTAGTACACATTTAAATAAAACACTTTAACGGTTTAAAACGCGATATATTGATTAAACTTATTTGGAAATTATTTTTAACTAATATATCGCGTTTTAAACCGTTAAAGTGTTTTATTTAAAAGATGTATACCTTCCTCTTGAGTCCATTTTATCTATTAAAAAACTTAAAAAGCCGTTGCGTAGTTTGTAATATTGAAGCATACAGAGAGACACTGATAGCGATTTTGTTTTACTCTATATTTATAGTAACGTGCCCTTTTCCGCTACAAGGGCGTAGGCTGACACATTCCTGTGCCTGCTATACCCATACATTTAGTCCAGGCTCATAAGACAATGCCTAACTAAAATTATTAATTTATGTCCCGGGATACGAAACTAGGCCCCTCGCGTTATACTGAGAACTACCAAAGTACAATGAAGGAACTATTTGTGTTTAACGTTAACATAAGAGAATAAATCGAGTTATTTAGATGCAACGGTATTTTGCATCTTGGGATAATAAAACATGGTATGTTCAAATAATCATGTTATGTAGGTACGCGTAGGTGAAATTAAAAACACCTGATACAGGTTGTGTTACCCTAATCTAAAAGAGAACCATTTAAACAGGGAAAGCGCTACAAACCGCTTATGAGAACAAATTTCGCGGTTCACCTTTACAGGAAAATTCTCAAGTGTAATGTTATTACAACAATTTTCCTCCAGTCTTATAAGAATTATTTCACTTTAAATTGTAATAAAAATATTGTATAAGTAAATTTTATATTTATTTAGAAATCGTCTTTTTAACGTTTCATTGTGTGGAATCGTATAACACAAAACGAAACAGATGGCGCTAGCATAGCAAATTAGACTTTGACATTAGAGCCACCGTCCATCTTTCCCTGTGACCACGCCTGCTACGATGCATCAAAAACGAACGTCGTACTTAAAATAAATCGTAAATAAGGTCACTTCTAACTCAACTAATATAATTCCCGTTTTAAACTGTTAAAATGTTTTATTTAAGAGCGTACTATTCGCGTAACCTACAAACAATACTTAACATCAACCTATGTTGTAAGTTGGTAAGCCATATCTAAAAAGCACAAGCCGTAAAGAATCACTAGACCAAATTGGGACTGCACCATGGGAAAACGTTTATTCTCCTAAACCGAATCAAGTTAACGATAAAGAATTCTTAAATAGTATCATTACTAAGGTCTTCCTACAATATAAACCTAAGCAAATCAACACACATAAAGTATTTTAATGAAACATTTAAACGGTTTTAAACGCCATAAATTATATACATATTTTAACTATGGCCCAACGTTTTGGATTGCAGCAGCCGTGGTCACGAGGACTTCGGGCCGTAGTTAAAATAATCTCCAAATGAGTTTAACTAATATTTTTAGTTACGTTGCGTTTTAAACCGTTAAAGTGTTTTATTTAGATCCGTTAACTACCGACAGTACACAAAGTATCATAAATCATTTAGTAATAGTTTAATATTTTCCTATAGAAACGCCTTAATCAATAGCTTGGTATTTAAATCTCTTTTATAACAAAAATTCTTAAAGCATAACATTCGTGTAAATTAAGAAGGTTATGCCAAGTGTTTGTTACCTCTTAATTTTGAATATAATCAGCCTCGGCGTAGCCCTTCTAATTACAACCATAGGATTTAACGAGGGAAGAACATTCCTTTACAAATTATTATTTTAGTCTGCGCTTAATAAACGCTCGTTTTTAACATCATTAAGTTTGCAAGAATTAAAAAAAAAATACTGGTATAAATAACTGTTAATAATAAATAAGTTTTTAAAAATTAGAATTTACTTTTATTATTTAATAAGCGTTATAATCTAAATAAAAAAAATATTTCTCTCTTAATTTATACCTTCGACTTAAACTTAAGATAAAAATAATAGCTGATACACTAACACGACAAAAGTAGTGGAAACGACACTCTTAAAATAGTTCATTCGCGTATTTTTAAAGAAAATGTTGCACCGAGGAGTACGAGTAACTTGTATTAGTAAAAAAAAGAGCACAGAAATAATATGTGTATAAAGTACTTAATTGACAGAATTTGAAATTATCTCGCTTTTCTTAGATCTAGATCTCGGAGCTCCTTTTCGAAGGCAACTATTTTTATATGTACTTACTGTTCTACTCTATTCGACTCTATTCGGTTCTATTTGGTTCTATTCTATTCTATTATTAATTATACATATGTACTATTAGGAACAGGTAAGAGATAGTTACGCTTAAAAGGGTTCGGGGACATTTGATTTATATGGGCTTGAAGACCACTACCTAACCACGTACCGAATTCAACTACGAAATGGTTTTCAAGTGGATATATAGACAGGGGTGTGAGCGAAGTGTTTTGTCACGTCTGAGACCGACACATCGAGCGGCGGACGTGACGTCATGCGCCTCTCTGATTTATGAAAGGAAACTTGGGTCCGGCCGGGCGAGGGAAAAATGTTACATTTGAAAGCCATTGCGGGTCTAGGGACTGACGGTACGACAAATGGTGGGGATCGGTTTTATTCTGTTACTTGGTTGACGGGATCACGGGGTGTAATCGCGTACTTTGTTTTTCGATGTCGCATCGTCGCTATTTGAGATATTAAGCTGCATGATATTGTATTAAGTATAAGCATAAAAAACTCGAAGTATTGAAAGTCTTTTATAAAAATCTATGCATATAAAATTCTTTGTCGTGATTGACTGACTAATGAATAAACACATAGACTTCAACTATAGTCCTAAAAATTGAAGCTGGTTTTCCTTTGTTTAAAATGCATTATTAAAAATGATGGGCAAAACTCTTCATAAATAACGCAATTTAACATAAATAAATTCTACGTAAAATTGTATAACTCTTCTTTGACTTACTTGACATTTTATTCATATCAATCCTCTAACGAGGCTTAAGTCTTAAGAAGGGGTAAAAAAGGAGGTGAGTTTCTAGTCGCATATAAAAAACATAAATTTCCTTGATAATTAACAATATCCCGAATTAGTCGCAAAAGACGGTATAAGCTTAGCTTGGAACTTAATGAAGATCCAACCGAGATCCACTTTCGCACAGGAAAAAACAATTTTCTCGGCTAATGACAAAGGAGCTTGAAAATACTGCTCTCGCTTGATGCAAAAGGAAATTATCAAAGTAGGTATTTTAGACAATAATTACATTGGATATGGAAGGAAACGTTTTGTTTATCTTCACCGAACGCTTAAGGATTCTTCACTGAAATAAGATAACCTTTTGTTTTTAACGAGATAGGCTACGAAGTATTTTATTTTATATTTTCCAATTTACGTTAATTTTTTAGCTGGAGAAGTTTACTAATTAGTTTCCTTTTGTATCTTTTACACGTGTAACTGTGAGCACATAATGTTACATCGTTTTGAAATGAAATACTAAATTTAAAAATTGGGGTTTGACAGAATATCCATATTCTTACCAGACATTTAAAATCCAGATGAAGTCAGACACGTTACAGACAAATTATAAATTGCCTAGAAACATGTTGACTTCGGTGGTGATCGGTTGTTTATTATCCATACGTTCAGCTATAGAACAACGAGGCGAAAAACAGAACAACAAAAAACAGTTTTATTCCCCTATCACTGTCGAGGTATATTATTATACATTACTGTGTCTGTTTTTGTAAACTATTTCACCCAATTGATATCTTGGCAACGAGACATAAAAAGACAAACATTAAACATTCCTTTTCGCTTATATCCAAGTACCTACACTTTATCGGAGACCTGCAGGCATAATTTTTCAAATGAATGAGAACGTTGAACGCGGAAAGGAGTTCGTTTTTCTACTGTGATTGTTCTATTCACACTAGACTGTGATTAACATTCGCCGAGGTGCCGCGCTGCGGTGACGCTCTTTAATGGCTTCAATTGTGCGGAAAATTTTATTGCATTCATTGGATCTGGGGAAATTGTGCCTCAAACGGCACTTTGGACAGAGCCTTCAAAAGGTTTCAGTAATCTTTTTACACGACGCGGATGTTAAAACGAGGGTAATGTTTTCGGGCCTTTTAATATAGTGATTATAAAATGTTTACACTTTAATATCAATATAAACGTCTTGTCGAGGGAATTAAAATACAAGTTAACTGAAATAACATATTATAAAACTTTTATGGTCATGATGGTAATAATAAGTTTTATTTATTGGGGTATAATTGAGTCATTTTTTATACTTTTATATGCGTTTCTCATTAAGATTAAAATGTACAAGATTTTATATATTTATAAATTCCCAATGAGCAAAAGAAAACCTTTAAGGAAATAGAATTTAATTTAAATAAAAATTTGTAGCTGATTATATTTAAGTAGAGCGTGGAAAATCAGTCCACAAGCCTCCGAGGTCCTGTGCCAATTTTCAATATTCGTCAAAAATTGGTTTATGTAGCGTTCATATAACATATTTCAGCATATTATTGCTTTTGCTATACAATATTACAATCACGCGCGAGCAGTTTAATAGAACTCGAATATTCTGTCGTCAAATTAAAATTTTAATTTATTCGCTTCAGTATTGAAAACAGCCGGCTTGATCTATTAGTTTTGAACCCCGGCCTAATTTCATTGTCCCTTTAAACATTTGTGGAAAATCGACGTGAAGTTTCGACAACCTAAAATGTTTGAAAACGTAGTTATGCAACATTATTCTGTATCAGATACCTTTTGTTCAGGTTCGTTCGCCTATAGAGTACAATCATTAATTTTTACTTTGCAAATAATTCCATGAAATGCTAAAAACATTCTTCTATGAAGTTTTTTCTTTCTCTTCAGCGCCTTGCGTGTAATTTAAATCTCTCTGCCACAGAAGTAAATGTGACAGTAGACGCACTTAGTCTAGACAAGCGGCAGCGTGTGAAGCCAAGTTCAGACATAAGAACTGACTAGGCAGCGCTAAGTGTATCTTTACACGAACCATTTGGTGCCACTTTTGACCGGTCTATAACTTTAAATCTATTTAACACAATGAAACCACGTGTGTTTATTCATATCATTAGTTTCCACAATCTTAAAATAACAACAATTGTTGTGTTTCCTCCAATAAACCATAGAAATAAAGTTTATAATTATTTTGTTCCTATAAGTACATACTTGGATTTTGAATAGAACTTCGAACTAATTTACATCTCCACTGTTTTTAGTGCTAGGCCACGCATTATTTTTGATTTGGCTTTCGTTGTTTACTTTTAGGTGTTTGGTGGATTAGCTTGACTCAATAGCAGAATGCAAAATGGACACAGCCTTTGCCTAACATTGGTGGTCTATGTAGAGAGAGCGTTTTAAGTTTAAATCGCTTAAAACAAAAGCGATTCACAATCGGACAAAACAAGTCCTTTAAAAATTCTTACTCCGCGACTGCCCGGAAGCATTTCACTACCATTAAAGGCTCGTTAATGAGGCTTAGAGTCGCTCTTGAATTTTTCCCCACTCCTCGACATCAGAAGTTTCCCTTTGCAAAATGCTAACGAGAATTCGCATGTTAATTGCCTCACGTTTTCAGAATATTTAATTGTATATATTGTTACCCATGTTTTGGGATGAGATTGTGCATATATGACTTAATTAATACAAGAGTCAAAGCAAGAAGTCTTTGAACACGCGTACTATGCGATGCAATATGCTCGAAGTTAAGCTAGCTAATATAATCTAATCGTTTTCGATGCGGGTATTCTGAGCTAGATTTAGAACAGAAACAGTTCAATTTATCAATGGAACTTAAATTTGTTGATCAATTAAATTGTTATGTAGCATAAACTAGTTTTGCTAACATTGTAGTCTCTAATCTATAAGCAACCGCGTCCAGTGAGTTGCTTATAGTAAAATATATTATTAAAATAACGTAAGTACCAATGTATTTTTTATTAAACAAAAATAAAACTACTATTTCTCAAGTACTAATAGAATCAAGGAAACATATCATAAAATCTAATTTATAAGAACTAAAGAAATTTTTATAAAATCCAAAGATCCTCTTTTTCTTGTCATAGAAAAGCGAGTTAGAACATTAGTCAATTTACGACTTGCGATAGGCAAAATGACAGCGAGATCCTGTTCAGTCGTTAACGGCTTTAAATAACGACGTAAAAGTTTTATGGTCACTCAATTTATGCTGTAAAATTGTTTTAAGATTTTCATACTTTTTAAAATGTGTTATAGATAATAACACTGTTTACTGTACATATTGCTCTATATGCAATTAAAATAAACCGAGAAAGTGTGAGTTACATATACTCGCGTAGAATTCCGTAGTGTTAAATAACAATAAAAAGCGGGCTATACATTATAATGTCTGTTGTGGTATGTGTGCTCAAATTTCCATTTGAATATTAGTTTTATTAGTTAGTATATTATTTATTTGACGGACTCGTTAGTCTAATATAATGTCAGACTTTGTTTGGAAATCTGGATAATGGGATGGATGGATTCTGAATATCCAAGGTCAAAATAACGTCAGCCCATCTTGCTTAGATGTTATACACGTCTCATCAAGTAAAACCCCCTGTTTGTCTATTGTCCTTGATATTTAAAAAAATATTTAAGACAGCGGTGCCCTAGTACTTCTTAATTTTACCCCCGTTTTACTTTGCACATATAGAGTTGTCGAAAGCAATGTAGGTGTGTTTGTAATCAAAGCAAAAGTTGGTTACGATAAATCAAACATTAAATAACGCATGAGTCAGCGCAGAAACCGTGAGTCGGGCACATTTTTCTTAATAAACATTATTCTGACAGAGGATTATGTGGCTGTGTTTATAAATCCAGCCTCTGCTAAATGGCCCATTGTGGGACGAATTCGGATTTCTACCGAATTAGCTTAATGCCAGCTTAGTTCCTTAATTTCGATTTGTTGACTCTGAAATTTAAGTTAGCGTATTTATTTGTATTATTTCTTTTAATGTTGCTGTTGAGTATATCCACAATATATTATATGTGTATGTATATATATATTGTGCAAATATTATATGTCATAAGATATTAGCAATGTTTGTAAATCTTCTATATTCAGCTTAAATATTTTACACACATATTCTTTTTTGTGCTCTTTACCTATTTTTTTCTAATTGTGTAATCCTGTTTTGACTAAAGTTTAGTGTTAAGTATGTTTTACCTATGTATACTATGTAGCTCTAGGAATACCAAATAAACAATAAATAAATGTAATACTTACGAATAGACATATATAGAGAGCTGTGCTATTATAAGCACCAGCATCTTATATCGTGAGGTCGGCAGTTCGATCCTCGTCTGTACATCAACAAAGTTTTTCTTCATTTATCTGCCATGTACTTAGATGATGAAATGTAATGAATACGGAAACTAACATTCCTTGGAAACACAAATTTTGATAACCTTTTCTACCTGTCAGAACAGATTTCAGCTTGGTTAGTTATAAGGGCGCGGTATACCTTGCGGAGACTCGAGTTCAAATCTTGAAAATGATGACGAAGTTAAAATAACAATACTTTTTACCTCTCCGAATATATGAGGTCGCTAGTGGCAGAGTAGCCTAACGACAATTTTATGACTTGAGTTATTTATAGTTCCATAGTATACAAATGTTAATCTACAAAAGCCCAGTGACCGAAAATTGTTAACATAATTTTACAGACAAATAATAGTAAAATTGATTTTTGTCCGAGTTAATTGCGCAGTTTTATTTTCCTCCTTATTGAAAATCATGTTATTTGTTTAGCATATCATTGTTTTTCAGGCTGTTCGGCCCACGTGAGCGAGAAGAGGTTCTAGATGTTTCGTCAACACGTAACAATAATTGAACCAAACGATGGCCGTGAAAGCCTTACGCAATTTATGCTATTTGTTTTTAGGCCACTCTGTATCTGGAAGCCTCATACTTATTGTAATGTACAAGGTTTGTCGTTGAGATACGTAGTAAGAATTAAGACAAAGGTTTTTACGAGGCGTCAGTACAAGCCAACAAGCTACTGCATCATTAGACGGCGCTTAATGAGTGAAGGCGACAATGACCCTTCAAGGGTTGGCTATTTCTACCAAGAGGCTGTCTGAAGGTAATCTAGTACCCATAATTAACACAATCCACCTACTTCAATTTTCGTTTGCTTCCTAATAGGACGTTTTTGAAAGTGCTAATCCTTTCATGGTATTTTTTTCTGTTTGAGAAAGGGGAGGAATTTCGTGTTTTAATGATCTGCTTTTTCTATGCTCATCGATGTTTTGTAGTTGTATCAACTTTTTGAATGGTAGAGTTACTTTGTTATAGTATCTTAGTAGTTTTTATTTTATGTTGTTTATGATAGAGAAAGACAACCATGCGTTCACTTGATGGTAGGTGAAATAATTTTGGCTTTGGAAATTCGGAAATCCACTGACTGAAACCGAAACGCGATTAAACTTCACGGCTCTTTCATCTGTGGACGGTGGTTCGTGACCCGGGCATAATTTTTGTATACCTACCGTTTTGATATCCAGATTTTCAGAAAAATTATAAATTAATAAGAAACATTTTAGGCTCGGTGGGGATCGAACACACGATTTTGATGATTACCTACACGCCGTAGAATTTGAATTATTATTGATTTAAAATTAAATTAACGAGTTTGTTGATTCTGTTAAAAAATCTTTAAAACTTACTATAGACAATCGTAATATTCGGTATAACGATGTAGATTGTAGAGTATTTTTATTTATATATAATAAGAATAATTTAAACAAATAATGAGGCTATAAATCAAAACGCCGATATTAAACCAACAAAAGCCATAAATCGCGTTGTAATATGAATATGTCCGTGCGTAATAATATCAAAATGACACGTATGTTTCAACTTAGTGTATTGTAAATCTGATTAATGCTGATTTCGCATATAGTCGCGTATCGCATGTACTAGTATCACATAATCCTGTTTGGATACCGGCTGCCAAATTTGCCAGCAGACTATTCTGATCGATGTCGCCACAATCTGCCACGCTGACGTATGAGCTATTGATCACACACACGAAAATGAACCTTGATCAAATTCGACTTGGTGTAAGATGTACTATGGTCCTACTGATTGAAGCTTCATTACTTGATCTTGCGCGTGAACAATATTAAAAAAAACAGATATTAAATAATGAATATAATCATATGTATCTGAAATAAAGTTGATTGACATAATTGACAACGGAGGTGGAAATCGAACCTGCGACCAGTAGCAAAATCGCACAGTATAAACGTTATTACTTATACGATGGAGAGTATTCTTGTGTCCTTGCGTGAAGAATAGATATACGTTTTTTTTACTGTCTCAAATTTTATATTTTGATATAATGTGTGTCTACGAAGAATGCATTTAATAAAATATTAATTTAAATAAACGCCAAATATTTTAGTTAAACTTGTTTGAAAATTATTTTTAACTACGGCCCGACGTTTCGGATGCTTTGCAGCAGCGGTTACGGGGGGAAACACAATCACCGCGTTAAACCGTTTTATTTAAATGTGTACTTCTCGCATGAACTACAGACTGTAAACTACTACTACCACTAAAATATTTACGATATATTCATATATATTTTTGAGTTAATCATACGGTTCTCTTGAAGTTAAATTATTGGTACAAGAATCAAATAACTGACTGTAACCTTATTCAAAAGTTTTTTTACGTATCATGATTTGTTTTATGTCATGTTTATTAACTATGCAATATTGCATATTGGCAAACGAAATATACGCTATTACAACGAAAACTAAAGTTAAGTAAACTTGAAACGGTGTGCATCGCAAAGTTTAGAATTTAGATAGATACACTGCATATCTCATGGCTAAAGTTGATATACATTCACAGAGGCAGGAGTACTTAATTGAATATTACAGAATCATCACAGCTAGTCAAGTCCGCCTCACAACTAATAAGTTCACAAACAGTATCCGAACCCGAATACTATTTAAGTGGCCAGTTGCTGTCAAAACTTTAACACTAGCATAGCACTAAATCGTCGTAAAGTTGCAGGTGAAGTTATCAAAGTTCTGATTCAGTAATTAACCTTGTTCACAGCCCGAGCAGCAAACATGAATGCTGCTTTCAAAAGGTCACATGTGCACTTAATTGAATTCTGCTTCTACCCTTTCATTGATATATTGGATTCAAACCTTTTAAGTACTACTGTTGCTTTAAAAAAAGTTAATTTCTCCTTCTGTCTGATCTGAATCTGAGTCTGTTTTAGCGAGAACGTAGGAATATCTGTGCTGCCAGGAGAGCTCATTAAAAGAAGAAAAAAAACATTAAAGATATTCAACGAAACTAAGTTTAGTGTAAGTTATTACTTTAAAAAAAAACTTTTGTGAAGAGTTTATGTTTGACTGTAAAACACTTTTATGTGAAATAAATTACATTTATTTTTTTATATTTTATAAAGAATAAACAAATATATGTATATTTCTTGTCTCCCAACGAAAATTAAGGTAGTTTAAACTAAGATAACTTTTGATATTGAACTTGGATGCCAGTTGGACCGGCGCTGTAACGCGTTACGTAACGTTACAATCCGAGAACACCTATAACTTTATATCAATTGAAAAATCACGTAAGACATTCGAATTTTATAAGTGAGCCAATTTATATTAATTATCTGTCAATAATAAATACTCACGTTTTTGGTAAATCAAACATTTATATTTACGATCGAATATTCCAATATTAGTGATGCAAGTGTATCATAAATCAGGAATTCAATCGTAAAAACTGTTCCCCAGAGCTAAAGTAACTCTGACATCGGAATCAAGCCGTACCATTGTCCTCGCACGCATTTCAAGAAAAAGACCAATTTCCAAGATTTCCGAAGGGCTTAGCTTCATTTCCTTTTATATCTCCCCAGGCACTAAATTCGACCGACCAATAATAAAAAATCGTCCGTCAGATCTGAAATAGTATTCACATAAAAGCTCTAGATGAACTATTATCGATCGCTAGTTTAAGTGAATAGACAATTATATGAATATTACTAATGAAACAGGTACTGTTGCTCAATGGTTAAAGGTACCCAATCGTAACTAGCCTGTAAATAAAATTCATTAGTTAAATGGATTCAAAAGTGTGTCCGTCCGATAAAGGAAAAGGGATATAACTTATCAAGTGTAAAGACTTCGTAGGTTTAAACCCTTATTTCTTTAATACTCATATGCAGCTTAAAAAAAACGAATAAGTTTTTGATGATCAAATAAAATACTTTAACCGGTTAAAACGAAATATATATTCGTTTGTTTGGAGGCGAACTGATATATATTGAGTTTTAAACCGTTAAAGTGTTTTATATAAATGTGTAGTACTCGAGTAGACTACAGATAGTAAGACGAGCATGAGCGGGACACGAACCCACGACTGAAGGCGTCTTGGAACGCCACATGCACCAAACCGGCGTGCAAAGATTGTCTCTTGATAATAATGATATCGGCTAGTATATATATGTATTGAAAAAATTCAATTTATTAACTTTTTCTGACAACTAGTAACCGACTAGTAGTGCTACTAGAATCAAATGTTGTTTTTATTTTATTTTGAATATTTAATACAATTTCGTTGGCCCTTACGTTATTATAACAGTAACTTATTATTTGCACAGTCACTTTTAATACATATTATTATTTTTAAAAGGACAACGGAACATGTGCGAGTAAGGGCTTATACGCTGTCTAACCCATATCAAAACTGTAACAACTCCGATTGTTAAGACAAGGACACATTCGGTAAGCAACAAAAGGGATTTAATGTAGCTTTTTTAATGTCATCATATGGGCAGCTGTGACAAAGTGCTTGCCGGAAGATTTCAATCTTTAGAAAGACATGAGTTGTTGATAGGGGTGTGATACATTCACTTAATAACCAACTCTAACAATATAATACCCTATAAGAATACGTGAGTTTTATAACTTAGAAAATTTGAGAATAGAAGACAGTCGAGATACGAACTCACGACCAATAGCTACTAATATTATAAAGCTGAAGAAACTCTTGACTTTCGTGGTTCATTTGTTTATTTTAACGTGCTACTGTCTGGAACTACTGATTGAATTGTTTTTTTTTTTGGTTAGATCATTTATTGAGAAAGATTTAAGGCTACAAAACATCAAGCGTTGACAAAATGGGAAAAATTATTTATCTTTCGTAATTTCAGATAAGGGCGGGGCGAAAGCTGTTCCAGATACCCTAAAAGTATGAAGAAATTTCTCTTAAAACGATTTAAAACAATGACCACGACAGTACATGTCTAATTTTAAGATTTACTTGCAAGGACAATAGGACGCAGCTAAAGGTTATACAGATGAGGAGGAGGTTTGCAAAAACATAATTTGATGTCTAAATTTTTTTTCTACGTGTACGAAGTCGCGGCTACAGCCATTTAGTAATATTGGATAAGGTGACATCTATAATTGTAATAATTATGCTTTTGATGGATACAAATTTTAGACTAAATTCTTAGAAATTCTAAAGCCTTAAATGCGAATGAATTGTATATGAAAAGTGTAGATGTATAGCTTCACAAGTGAGGGTATTCAGGCGTTATTAATATCGTATATGGCGAGATACGACAACCCTGCTCCAGACAGCCTTTGAAACTTTGAATTTCAAACTCCACGAGTCACATATTTTAGGGTCGCGATGTCACTTCAACGGTCTTCGATACTACACTTTTCACTCACGAAATTTAAATTCGAAAAAAGTTTTACTCAGTCCACTGCGAAGTTTAATCTGGAGCCATTTTTATTCTGTCATCTTGGAGTTTATGATTATTGAATATGTTATTCTTCAATAAAGCACTTTTAACGGGTTAAAAGTGTAATTTATGTATTTAACAGATAGCCGTGATTTTTAGATATTGCAATAAAAATGAGTTGCATAGTTTTAACCACTTGATACATTCAGTTTTTGCCGGAAGGCACTTGGCATCATACACAATTGTCCGGAATCGGCGATGCATTGCGAGGGATTTAGCTCCACTTTTATTTTAGTTTTGTGTGAATATTCTATTTATGAATTCACGGTTCCTCAGAAATACAATAGAATGTTTACACACAAAAACTCACAGTCCAGATACCTAAGTAATAATAGTTTGGTTTTAGTGTTTTTTTTTATAATAGAAGAGGACAGAAAAACGTAGGGTTCAGGTGTGTGAGTTGATGGTGAAATACTCCAGTCTATATCTTCTAAAAAAGGTATCGACTGATTTTGACTTTGTATATTCGGAAATCTCCAGAGTGAAACCGAAACGTGATTAAATTTTATGGCTTTTCAACTGTGGACGGCGGTTTGATAGCACCGATTATATCCAGTTTTCCAGACACAGTCTAACATGTTTCAGAAAAATTATAAATTGATTAGAAAAGTCTTGGACTCGGTGGGGATCGAACTCACGATCAGTTGATTAGCTACCATTACACCAACGAGCCCGTCAGAGTCCAAGATTTTTCTAATCAATGAAATGTATGTAAAGTATATTAAATATTTCATCTCGACATAAGTTTCGAATGCAGGCGGCAGGTGACTTGTCATCAAATCTCATATTAGATTTAAATAAAACACTTTTAACGGTTTCAAACTCAAACACGTTAACTTATCTATAAATACGAAGCTTTGCAGCAACCGTGGTCGCGGGTGTAATTAAATTGTTCGCGTTCGAAATCATTAAAAGTGTTTTATTTAAATGTGTACTACTCGCGTGAACTATAATATCACATGTGATATCCGGTAAATGTAAAAATCGAAGATATCAAAGAGCCCATGTACGGGAAGATAAATATTTTACTTCGCAAAATGAACTTACACCAGCAAACCAAACGGCTCTCGTTAGTATTTTGTCTGTAAACGTTTGAACACAGCACAAAAAGTATTCCTAACTTTACTAAATAACTTTATTAGATGTGTTTGTAAAGTGTGTTAATATACCGTGACTGCTTCGTATGCGTAAACTAATATCTACTCTAAATTTAAAAAAGATTATGTTACAAGCTATTGTACATATTATATTAACAATTGGGAATCGTAAACGACATTTTAGTTCACAACTAAACCGTGAACACGTAGGCAAAATTTCAACAATAAATAGTGAAAGTGATTCAAAGTGGCTGACAAGAAAGTTTCGGGCATTAGGAAAACGTGTGGCTTTTAGCGAAAGTTTTAACTGTACGGCGTTTACTCAAAATGCAAATTACAAGTTCTATTGGCGAGGCGAAGTTTAGGCTCCACACGATGTGATACATGAGACCTACACTTCGTCCAATGTAGAGTGATAAGTTCGCGCCATTGCACTTTTTGTTAAAGGACTAATAATATAGGAGGATAGACCAGCATGGGAATAACTTGATGATAAGTAAAATACCCTAGCCGTATAATATCTGAACAAGATAAGCTGTTGATCTATTTTGGCTTTGGATATTCGGAAATCTACAGCATCAAACCGATTTTACCGAAAACCGACCAAAAGTATGCCATAGCTTGCCATTGCACCAATGACCGATCAATATACAATACTGGCCTATTATTAAAATTATATTTAAAAATAGGCTAGTAATATTTATATATAGGTATTTATTTTATTACTTTACAAGATTTTCAAGCTTTTCTTTCCTTTTGTATATGCAGTCATATGTTTGTAATATTTAAGTAACCTATCAATTTCTTCTACTAAGCATACCATCACTAACGATAACATATTACTTAAAAAACTTTGACAAACTTATCATCCTCTATTAAACGCAGTATAAGTAATACCACGCGGCCGTTTAATACATTTTAGGCCACCAATTTGCACGCTAAGTAGGTATTGAATATAATTTTTACTTTGAATTTTATACTGAAAAGTAAAAGCTTTTTACTTGCTGTTTTATGTAAAATCTTTGGTGTTGTGTTGAAATCTAACTGCACAGTCCAAGCTTGGATACAACTAATACATTTCTCTTGAATCATCTAAAAGCTAATATTTTAGGAGGTTCTTAACCAATTTTATCATACGTCTGTTATATTGAAACTACATGGAACTACATACTACATTGTACTACATGCTAAAAACCCGCCAACGCAGTTGTTTGAAAACTGTCGAAACATCGAGCTATACTCAAAGGTAAGTAGACTTATAAATTATAATAATACGTTTAAACATCACGTTCTAATATGATGAAGTTATTGTTATAACTAATTTAAAAAGTATTTTAACTACGTCTCGACGTTTCGGTTGCTTTGCCGCAGCCGTGGTCACGGGGAGACTAAGATGGACGGCGTCTCTACCGTCAAAGTATAAAACTGCTACGCTGGCGCGATCTATTCCGTCGAAGTTGGTATTTGGCGTAACTGGCCTGGGGAATTGACTAACGTGTCATCGCGTTTGCTGATATGCTCTTTTTGGAATCCAGAGTTTTTAATATGGGTTCCCAGGTGTTTTATAAATTGAGGCCGTCATTACGTTGTTCACAGCTTCGTATTGTAAGCTACCTAGAATCTCTACTCTAAAGACAATTGTTACTGTTGTAACAACCTCTACATACTACCCGTCCCATGATCCGAACCCAAGACCGTTGCGTCTTTGCAAGTGATCCATCGAAAAAAATATAATAATAATGTTGATATGTTTATGTTACAGCTCGCCATTTGTTTTACTTCACTTATTATCAATTCATCACACTTCCTGTCAAACAGCAATTGTATGCGATAATAACATTAAATTGCCTTTGTTTTATTGCCACAGACAATCTCGTAAACCAGGATTATTTATGATTATTGATACGAAATGATCGCGATATCTACTAGCTGCCGATAATAAAATTGTTATATCCACGGTGCGGGGGTGTCGCTATTTTCATTAGAGCATTAAGTCAAGCTGGCAGGGGAGGCATTAATCTGTTTACGAGATATCGGGAGTGGAACCCACCTACCTGGAATTACCATGTACTCAAATTATTATGCCTTGAGAGAAATGCCATGATGGATATACGGAGAACATATTACGGAGATGAGTGTTAGTAGTGTTACATATATATATCTATACTTATTATATAAAGACGAAGAGTTTATTTGTTCGAACGCGTTGATCTCAGGAACTACTAGTTTGAATTGTAAAATTATTTTGTATTGATTAGAGTATTTATCGAGAAAGGCTGTAGGATACAAAACATTGTGCTGTGATTAATAGGTTAATAGCGGAAAATGTGGAAAACGGGGAAATTATTCAACTTAGTGGGTTTCCAGTGTGAAAACGGATCAAACGTCCAATACATAAATAATATGTACAAAAGAATGATTCTTTTTTAAATGTACAAAAGAAATTTCAGATTCAAGATAAACTCGTAAGAACGACGGGACGCGACCGACGTCGTGGTTAACAGCTTAAATTTAGAAAGATGAAGAAGAGGTTTGTAAGAACAAATTTGGATACCCAAAATAACTATTTTACGCGGACGAAGTGGCTTACACAGCTAGTACTGTATATCGAATCAGTATTACAGTATTTGTATATACTGATCCTGTGATATCTAAAATTTTGTTCAGGCGATGAGTGTTTTCATATGCTTCGGGTTAAAATGAACGTAAATCTGATATTTTTGTTAGACGCAGTCTAATAACAGCGAAAGGGCTCAGATTGCTTTTATTTTAAATACAAGGACGTAGTCATATAGTTAATGATGTATCTAGCCTTTGTTACGGTATTTTCTTTTGTATCAACGTGTTAAAATCTGCCGTACTTGTATGCGATGTGGACGGTAGATTGTATCTCGTACTTATAAAACAGAAGCTTAGAACAAATAATTTATGTTTTATATTTATCATAATATATTCAACATTTAGAATTTTCACACTGAAACGTAAGTTGCTAGTATAATTGCCACAGTCAAATAATATCAGCGGGCATTACTATGTGACAGCGATGTAGTTAAAACTAAGATGGCCTGTACCATCAAATTTATCTCCAATGCGGGAAAGCTTACAACGGCGATTTTCACAGTGAGCTCAAGGCAAAGGATCCTAAGTGCGCATGTACAGACGCGCCGCCGTCAGCCCGATGGCCTACCACTCCAGTTCGCAAGTTCTACCCGGCCACGCTGCGTTCGGTTCTGCGAGTTTCGCGCGCGTCACTAGTAAACAAATTCCAATTTTGAATTAGTGCCCGATCAGTGACAGTTCAGTGAATTGACAAAAATAGACGAGAGAGGGGGTTCACGGTTGTTGAAACGAATTGTTTTGATGAGTTTGTATATATTTTAGGATTTAAGAACTCACTAAATAATTAATTAATAGTATAACAGATTTTTAATAAATTATGTTTTTACTAGGATTTCTAAATAAACTTATGGCTAATATACTTTTATCTACAGTTTTTTGATACTTATTATTTACGCCATCTAAATAAATAATAACGAAACATTTGTTAGAATATTTATCTCCATTATGATCTATAATAATAAATTCAGTTTATGGGAAATTTATATTAAAAGTATTCACACGCTACCTTTCGAGTATAATTATCGTTTAATGGATAACCAATACTAATAGTTTTAATAAATAAAATCTCAATCACCTTACTTAAGAACATTTTCAAAAACCCGGTATTATTTTAAAATACATACATAAATTTACTTCTCCTTAATTTATATATAATTTTAATAAATCAAAGCAATATTACTAGTGGGTTATATTGTTTTATTATAAATAGTTCGACGGTGTTTGAATGTTCCTTACTAATTATCTCAACTCAAAATTATTAGGCACTAAATAACGCTCAAATAATATACTCCAGTATTTGAATAACAGTTGACTATATCATATATATAGCTAAATACCTACCTACCTACTAGGGTTACAAGCTTTTAGTCCCTGTTCTGGTCTAGCTTGGACATAAAAACCCCTGTCTTTCGTGTCTCGAGGGTAAGGATAAGATTAGGACAAGAATAATGTATGATGATTTTTAGCTCGCATCTTTTTAAGCCACGCCCATATTAAACAATTTTTATATGTTCTACCAGTTGAATACAAATGTAATGCATTTTATTTAGTAAATAATAAACGTCACGTCATTTAATATGCTAATCAAGAACTGGTGAAGACAGGAAAACTTCTATGCCGTGGAAAGTGTTTGCGTATGTTAATTTATTGTTTTTGTAACAAGACATTATGTTAATTTTGTAAACAGCTTTGTTAGGTATTAGCTGCAAATATTTAAAAAATATGTAAATTATGTGGTGATAATATCAGTCCGTAGAGTAAATATCAGTTTGTAGAGTAATGGTGCGTTTGAGTCCTGCCTGTGCCAGCTTCTTTTGCAGTAGCTGTAATTATTCGTTAGTTCGATATATGAATTTTTCCGAAATTGTCTTTTAAAAAATCGAAGGTATTCTGTACTTCTGAATAAGGAGATGTCGGCATTCTTAGAGAGCACTTTTAAACGTCCGTCCTATAACTAATTTGGCTGTGGGACATAAATTTGCTGCAACAAATCCTTATAGTTGATACTTTAAACTTTAAAATGTAACCAATAATAGCTTGTAAATAATGAGTAAAATATGTAAGTCTGTAATGTACCCCTACTAGATAGTCTGCAACAGGGCGAGAGATGGTAAACTCTATAATTTTGCCTAAGAATATTTAACTAGATGACACAAAGTCAGGTCAGAGAAAACGAAGGCACACCTTATTTAATATTTACGTTAGATAACGAAGCAGCACAAAGAGAAGGGAACTTCTCGGGTTGACACCCTGAATGTACATATTTAACTTATGATCATTAAACATTCCTCCCATCAGACGCTTTCCTTCTTAGTGGATTACTTATCTTTTCAAATATGATACAATCGAATGTTGGATTAATTTTTCGAATTTGGAATTATGCTTTATTTACGTTTGTCTGTACGGTTGTCTGTAGTTTATAAAAGTGATTAATGAAATATAAAACACAATAGGTGTAGTAGTTTACACTAAACTTCACAATATATAACTTAGAGAATATTTTACCTTTAAACAGAACATTATTAACTGTTTAAAACTCAATATACGAACTTACTACTAGAACTACGACTTAACGTTTTGGATGTATTGTGGCAAGCCGGATAGGACTTTTTTTGAATAATTTCGCACTACTAGTGAACTAAATTAGTCAAAATATCTAGAAAACATCTTTTAAACACTACTTTTTGAGTATTGGAGTGATTTAAAACATGAAAAAGTAAATTTAGTCAACATGAAAAAATCCCAGTTACTTTTTAAATAGTCTGTGATTTTAAGGGGCGCGGGGTTACACCGGTTAGTATAGTATTTGGTCGACAAAACCTTAACTACGTATTATACCTGTTAACTTCTAACTAAAAA
This sequence comes from Leptosia nina, assembly GCA_963661955.1. NCBI lineage: Eukaryota > Metazoa > Arthropoda > Insecta > Lepidoptera > Pieridae > Leptosia > Leptosia nina. Next base: position 2,701,244 of record CAVLEF010000003.1, read on the forward strand.
TACAACCAAATATAAAAGTACCGCTTGATTGTTGTATTTTTAGATTTGCATCAAGGAAAGGAAGGACGTACATTTCAACACACTTTCTTATCTATAATGTTTATTACAGCGTATCATGTCAACCGTGGTAATTAATTATTGAAGTTTCCTTAAAGTTACAATTATCTTAATTAATTCGGGCTTAAAAGTTCACCTTAGTTAGGGTCCGCGCGATATGGTTTGCGTAGAAAAGTTAATTGGGGTAACCTTCAAATGAATTATACTATTTTTCAAGATATAGGCTATAATATCATTCCAATAATTATCACATAACTACTTTGTTGGGTCAAATATTGGTTCGGTTGTATATTTTGTGTTTTTGGGGCTGCTCGGCCGACGTGAGCGAAAAGAGGTTCTCGACGTTTCGCCATCACGAACGGACGGCATCATCAGGAGATGTTGTTAGCTCCTCGATTGCTCGAGAACTTATGACTTATTCGCCGCGCCTTACACAACTTATTAATATAATTCGGTTGTGTTTAGAAATGTTCGTTATAAAATTTGTCGTAGCTTGTAAGTTGTTCCCGGTAATAAGCAATAATAATTTAATGGCGGAAATTATTAAGACAGCGGAAGTCGTTAAGATCTTATAGGACAAGAAAATGAGTAAGCCCAGCGCGCGTATTAATAGGTTGTAACAAAGGATTCGTTATTTTTATTAGTAAGTAACTACTACCTGTAGTTAACTGGAGTAGTACATATTTAAATTAAATAAGTTTAATTAATATAAATCGAGTTTTAAACCGTTAAGGTGTTTTATTTAAAAGTATTACTAAAGCAAATGGTAGAGTCGTTAATAAATAAACTGGTACGCTATTACAGAAACACTCACACAGTAGCTCGTAATATTGAATTTCCATCAAGATAAGTTGAGATATGGGTTGTTGTGTTATTAAATATTGGTCTTGTATCTCCAAGTGAATAATATGCGAGCGTTAGGTTATTTGCACTTCGATCCCGCGGGGCCAGTAACAACTTGCCTTGCCAAGCTTAGTTAGTTGCATCCAGTAATTCCATTCGAAGTAAAGTATAATATTAAGTTAATTTTACAGTTCAGAACGCGAAATATAATCGCACCCGTAACCACGGCTGCTATCAAGTATCCAAAACGTCGATTTCTAGGTAGAATATTTCCACTAAAATATTTCGAAGTCGAAACCGTTTAAAGTGTTTTATTTATTGTGTACCACTTGCGTAAGCTACAAACCTTATGTTTCTTCTCAATTAGGTTGACTTCTTAAAAGAATTTAATTTAAAAGGTTTAAATGAATTTCCGTCTAATTTAGTGCATGGTATCAGTTCATTTATTAGTTTTGTCGTAAGGCCAATTGACGATATGATTGTGTCCATCTGATAAAAAAAATACGTCCTGGTAATCGACTCTTAAACTACGCTTATATATAAAACAATTATAAATAAAACTGGGTAGCTAGATGAGCATAAAGCCTTTTCCACTTAACTTTAAAACAAACACTAAAGGATGATATTGAAGAAAAACGCGAACACAGCAAACAATAGCCAACATGCTAACGTGGGCACAACGCAAAATAAACAATTCTTATCCATGCTCGTTAAAGCTGAGATAACCCAATTAACTTTCCTGAGATGAAAGTCTGAAACTAGAATCTTTCTTGATCGCTGGATAAAAATTAAGCCTACTTTTTATTTCCCTCTTGTTTTACCTTATCAGCAGAAATTGTTAAAGGGGTTGATCGTATTAATCACGACTCTTGATTATTGTATTTATTATAATGAGAATACAAACATAATAAAGTAACGGACTATAAAAAATATTTTAAACAGTAGAAATACTGTCTTAAACACAAAAGATTGTGGGTTTTAAGAGAAAATTTGTATGTTATTCTAACACAAGGAACCATTTAAATTTTTAAAATTTAAAATTACTTTTTACATACATTTATAGAGTATTTTAGATTACAACATTGAAGGACATGCTGAATTAGAACTAGTCATGATTATTTACCAATTTTACCTTAAACTATAATACTACCTGTAACAGTGACTTCGTTCGAATCACATTTATATACTGATACCCGCACTGTGTCTCGTCGCGTTGTTCTTGCAAATTAATCTTAAAAAATATATATATAGTGTTGCGGACATTCTAAGAGTAATCATAGTTTTATAAATATTGGTATGGCGCATTGCGGAAGCCACCAAAAATTAATATATTTCCCTCTTTTTCTACATTTTCCAACGGTGTTCGGCTCCTATTAGCCGCATCGTATATATTATAACCTTATAAGTTCCTCGTTAAATGACCTCATAACCAATTAAAAATAATTTTTCAATTTGAATCAGTCGTTCCTGAGATTAGCCCGTTCAAATAAAATCTTCAGCTTTATATATTGGCGTAGATTTACAAATTATAGATAATGAAAATGTCAATGTCAATTTTAAAATTAAGTCTTTAAAAATGTATAAAGTAAACACATTTATTATTAAAAATCGATCGTTTACAGTTTTATTGAAATTAATTAATTAGGTAATTAACGAATGCTTTTGAATATTCACGCATCAAACGGTGGCTCAAGCTAATTAGGGTAAACAAACGGTCCAATAACGTGTTTAAAGCAGTCCAATGCGATATAATAAAATATGCAAAATTTCATATTCAAATTTGATAGAACAAGGTGGTCTGTGGGCGTACACGTTAAAAGCTCACCTGCGCCCAGGGGACAAAAACTCCGCGCTCAACTTTTTGTGTAACAACCGACATTTCGATTAACCAAATGTTGAATTTTTTTTTCCGCTACGGATTTTTAATAGAAACGTATTCAATGAACTAAAACTAAATAAAGCAGGTCGCTATTCCGTCCTGTTTGCTGTGTAGATTGATTGGATGAATTGGAAATTGTTTGTTATTGTTCACTCTATCTTCTATTTATTGTGGCAAACGTTTGATTGCTATATTCAAATATTTACTATATTAGATAAAAAATATAAATGGCATAACTATCAATTTTAGGGTTCCGTATCCAAGAAGACGAAACGGCACCCGATTACAGACTTAAATGTGTGACGGTTTCACCAGGCCGTATCATTTATCAATCACCATAGCTAGATGAGTAAAAACTTCACGAGATGTCACTAAAACAACAAATACTAAAAACATAATAATATTATTATTTAAGGGGGATCCCGGAACTTAGTGCGCGAGTACTGCGGAGAATTGCTTTAAGTTTTTTTGCGTGTCGTTTCTATACAATTATGTAATTAATGGTTCCGTAGTACAAGAGCATATGAAAGCAACGACCGAACACTTGGCCCATTCTTCTAATTCAAATAGAAACTGTTCCCCAGTGTCGTACTTTTATTCCGAACACAAATAGGTCGGAGAAAGCGTGCCGGACGTTCATTAACTTAGGAATTAGGATACCATGCCAAAATTTCCTGTCACTGTTTAGCTAATTTTCAGGCAATTTGTAAGCATCAGTGATTTTATGAGATAAACACGGCCTCTCAATTAATTAAGGTGAAAGCTCATTCAGCGTCTGGTTCATTAGGAGATGGAAAAGAAATAGTTGTATGTTGGTAAATTATTATTAGTTCAATTACATGTATAGTACATGTTAAGAGTCAGGAGTCAGCCTATAGCTACTTTATTAAAACTGTTGTATGGTGTTATTTGCAACAGGTACATTAATATTTTAGAATTTAAAATGTTCATTCGTAACATTTTAATTTATACTTAGTTTTTTTTATGATAGGTTTAAACACAGGCATCCCTTACATTAGAGATGAAAAGCCGTGAAATTTAATCGCGTATCGGTTTCAGTCTGTGGACTTTCAATAAACAAAGCCAACATAGGACGACAGCGCATCTTGTGTAGATGGTAGGGCTGGGGTATTTTACCTCCCATCAAGTGGGATGCTTGTTTCATCTCTATCATAAAAAAATGGGGCTTACTCGATCGGCGGTAAAATACTCCAACCATATGACAAGATGTGCGGTTGACTTGCTTTGGCTATGGTAACTCGGAAACAAACAGGCCGAAACCGAAATGCGAATATATACATTTCACGGCTTTTCCATCTGTGTATGATCCGAACCAAAAATCGTTTCGATTTTAAAAACACGTTGGCCCTGGTGGGAATTAGATCGTCGTCGTCTTAAGTATCAAGTAAGACATTTAAGCAGACTAAAAAAAAACTCACTTTTGCAACTGACTGTACAAAACGCATTAAAAATAATTGAGTTAAATTGTAAATAACAATTTAGATGACATTTATTTTTGGAAACCGGTCACGAATGTAAGCATTACAAATCCATTAAAGATGGTATCAAAGTAATTATACAGTCATTTTCCGTAGTCGATGCGAATACTTTTTGGGAGGCATTTTCGTAAGTTTACTTTTTTTATCAATGGAATGGCTAAAGTAAAAAGTTTTGCAAAATCATTATTAGCCTACTAGGTTTAATGCCAATCGCAGACTACAACTTTTCTAACTATAGGCACCAGACCAGACCTGGCGAACAAAAAAGGATTTGGGCCTGTGTTGGGCTTCTTGTTTACACTCGCATGGTACTTTTTTATGATAGAGGAGCAGGAGGTTTACTTGATGGTAGTTGACATAAGTCAGATAACGCCTAATTTGAAACTCTATCAACCTAGTTTGGCTTTGGATATTCGGAAATCCATAAACCGAAAACCAAAACTCAAACATACGTTACCATTAGACCAAAGAAATTTTAAAAATAATGAGAAAACACGAATAAATGTTCTAATTAAATTAAATATTGTAATTAACAGTGAGTTCTTAAATTGTGAACTTCAGAAGTCGCAACGATGAGTGCCGAGTGACGCTGCAATGCGAAAATTAAACTGCAATGGACGTTAAAGCATGCCGAGCTCAAGTGGACGTTGTGGAGTGGTTTTTAAGTGTTATAGTGGACACATGATGTGATTGTGCGATATGTGGGCGGCGGAGTTCACCTGTGTCTTCATACTTTTCGGTGAGTCGTCATTTGTGTTTCTAGATCCAAAGATGGGTCTACACTTCAAAATAACACTATTAACGGTTTAATACGTGAAATATACGAGTCAACTTATTAAAAAGTTATTTTTTTCGTTTAAAACCGTTAAATTAAAAATCTGTTTAGACTAAACAAAATTGTGACACGGGCGGGACTTGAATTGTGTTACGTACTACGTGGTTCTAACCACAGCTCTGGCTGTGGATACCGGTTCAAGTCCCGTTCGTATATTCAGTCTAAATATATTTTTTATTTATATAATACTTTTAAATAAAACACTTTAACGGTTTAAAACACGATATATTAGTTAAACTTATTTGAAAATGATTTTTAACTTCGGTCACGGGGGGTTCACGGCTGCTGCTAAGCATCCGAAACGTCGGGCGGAAGTTAAAAATCATTTTCAAATAAGTTTAACTAATATATCGCGTTTTAAATCGTTAAAGTGTTTTCTTTAAATGTGTACTACTCGCGTAAACTATAGACACAGTGTTTTATATAATGCCGGAATGTAAATAATATTCATGTTTCTCACCGTTGAAATTGTTGTATTAAAATGTATACTACTCGCATTAGGTCAGACAATACGAGTCTATGCTGTGGGATTTGTGACCGATATTATAATCTTTCTTCATTTGCATTTCCGTGTGTTCGTGATGAATTTTACTTAGTGACACGAGCACAGAAATGTTTTCACCCCATGCCCTAGGGGGAAACGGGATTTTACTTTTTTTTTATTCTGAGTCTGAAGATAACATCAACCTAGTGACCTGCCCAACTACACATATTTTACCTCTCCGTGATTATAATGCAACGGTTCCAACTGAGTTATGAAGGCGGATTAACAAATGTCCTGCTCGTTAAAATTTATAACTATGCACAAGGGGTTTTAAAGGACTTAAACAAGTTATAGGTTATGTTTGATGTGTAACAGTAATTGTATAAAGTTAATCTGTTGTTCTTATTCCCACTGCGATTGAAAAATCTCAGGGATCATAACCCCCCCTTAGTGGGTCCACATAGGGCCTGGAACTAATTGAACTTACTGTTTTTATTTACAAATGAATATGAGTTAAATTTTTTTGGTGTACAATTAAGAATCAATATTATGTACAATTGTACAGTACCTTCGTTTAAATACATTAATAAAATATCTACTTGTTACTTGTATCTCTTGTTATCAAAATTAAATTAAAAGTTTTCACTTAAACACGTCTATATCAACCCCTCCTGGCGTCAAAGCTGGATCCGCTCTTGATCCTAAGTGTCACTTTTAAATTATAAAACATACCAAATTTACCCTGACATCGCAAGTGTTAAATAACGAGCTCTGTCCCAAAGGTTTTTGCAAAGAATTCGCTTTAATTATAAATAAACAATTTTACGTACAGTGCGCTACCTCCATTCATAATATGATTTACTAATGAGGTCACAACTCGCACGTCAGGGCACCTATACAAAAGTTACTGTAAGGGTTTTATCTCTATTTGTAATGATACAAGATAAATGAAGCGGAATAGTTTTGCTTGGGAAATATAAAACCAGCGATCGGGATAACAACGGGTAACCTTTAAGGCTGTGGTCTCCTATTAACGATATAAACTACGTAAAACTTGCTATAAGATATTATTAATCAGTTGGTAAAACAATTTAAAATGGCATCCAAATTTGTTTTTAAAAATTTCCTCTTCATCTTTTAAGCTGTTACCCACGACGCGGACGTCAGTCGCGTCCTACGGGACTTCTTCTTTTTTCTTGCAAGTTATTCTTAAAAGGTAGACGACATATAGTGTCGCGGTAATTTTTTTAGATCATCCAAAGAGGAATCATTTTTTAATATACATTTTTTGTGTATCTTGAACTGTTCTCGCAGTGTATGTAATTTTCCCCGTTTTTCCACATTTTCCGCTGTTTTTTGCTCCTATAAAACACAACGCCATTATAACCCTTCCAAATAAATGCTCTAACCAACACAAAAAAATTCAATTCTAACTAGTAACTCTTGAGATAATCGCGTTCAAACAAACAAACAAACTCTTCAGTTTTTATATATTACATCAGATTTTAAAATTAGAACCGGGTTGCCATACCGTTAGTGTGAAAGAGATATTAACAGTACTTTATAATAGAAAGCGCTATAACGCGTCCGCTGAACACGACTCATTGCGTTTATAAGAGACCACAGCCTAAGGACCTTTTCTAATAACTGTTTAGTTTCGTCGTAACCATTTCCTTTTGGGCGACTATTCCTGTTTGTGTACTCTGCAAACGATGCAGGATGTTGGCGGATAATTTCTGCAAACAGAATTACTCGTTTTTATCTAACTACCCGGAAATAAAGACCTTAGCCATCGCTTGATGTCCACTTGCTCATTAGATATTGTTTTGCCGTTCTATTACGTGAGATTACGTTAAGAATTACGTACGAGCTGTTAAGGTATTCACATCAAAAATTTTAGGCAAATAGGTATTATATTTATTTTTTATGAAAAAAAAAACATTTATATTATAAAAACATTACTTTTTCTTTATTGTCATTATGGAAAATTATACTAAACCGTACCGTCTCGCTTCCTCCAAGCAGAAGCTAGTTACACTACTCTATTCATATAATCCTACGAATAACAAATGTAAATGTTTGTAATACCACTTTTATATTCTATGCCATTGGTTTATTGAATATAAAGCTGAAAAGTTTGTTTGTTTGTTTCAACGCGCTAAAATCTCAGGAGCTACGGGTTCGAATTGAAATTTCTTTTTTGTTTATAAGATAATTTATTGAGGAAGGCTTTAAAACTGTGACTAATAGAAGCGAAAATACAGCGGGAAATGTGAACCAAACGGGGAAGATTTTCATCTTTGTGGGTTTCAGATGCGTACGCTGCAAACACGTAGCGTACGCATCTACGCTGCAAACACCCAAAAAATATGTATCAAAGAATGATTTCTCTTTAAATGATCTAAAAAAATGTCCGCAACACTATATGTCTATCTTTCATGATTAACTTACAAGAACGATGGGACTCGAACTAGTTCTATTTTGAACATGGTAGTTATATTGTCACCGTAATGAATTTAGGTTTTCTTCACTTCCTTACTTCACCGTTGAAGTGATGTATAATATATTTATGCCTAAATTACAACCAGAAAACATTTCGTTTGAATTTACAATATATCTATATACACGCAGAGATACTTGAATGTACATTAAAATACTTGCGCATTATATTTTTGTATTTAATAAGTAATTTCTTACTTATTAAATACAAAAGCATTATTCAATATCAAATTTTGCGCTGTGTAATGCAGTTTGCTTAGCTTGAACAATTAAATATTATTTAAACAAGCAAATACATTCTATTTGTTTTGTTAATTTTGGTACATATGAAATTCAAATGTGAGTTTTGATATTCAGCAACGTTGTAAACAATATAATAAATGTTCACAATTGTCTGAATTGGGTTCGGGAGTGATATATTATAGGAAATCTGGTAAATGTCGTCTTTGTGTAATTATTTTGATAATTATAGATGTGTGTCAAACATGTATGCATCTTTAGCATACGATTTATACAAAGCTAGTAAACTGTTTTCGTATCTTAAGCAGGTATAGAAATAAATATGAATCCGGAGATTACACGAGTTTCGTTCAACCCACGACAAATGCATAAACAGCGCTAACTTATGATGAAAAGATAGTTTCGACTGAGTAAAAAATATTTGAAATGATAGCTGATTATAGTAGTATTTTACAGTTAAGCATAATGCAGCACAATCGTTCAATTGAGTTTATAAAGCTAAGTATGTACAAGAATTTAAGCCTTCCCTTTTTTACTGTACTTTATTTACAGTAAAAAAATACGGAGATTTTTGTTCTGAAAAAAAAAACGCTTAGTAAATTTAGTATAATCGATTCTTTTCTTAAATCCATTTTAAAATGTAAACCTCGAGCAATGTTATTTAATCTTAAAACTTAGGGTTTCTTCAGTTTAAATGGATTTTAACATAGTAAAGCTATCGTATGCTATATACCTAATTTAAACATTATAACGTTACAAGTGTTCAGTTATATTCGTCATAACAAAAATGCATGACATTTGCTTCTGTGATTCCGAATTTTACGAAAGCCCCCATTATAAAGATCCCCTGTGCGCGATAATAATGTATTTTGTTCCTCGTCACGTTCCGTTATTTTTTTATTTCGCTTTTAACGTCAACTACTTTGTAAATATTATTTTGCCCTGTGAACAAGCTGGTGACCTTTTACGCGATGCTTATGTTATACCTCGCTCTATTGTTCAAATATAGAACTACCCTACATTTCGTAACTTTCGCCCTAAATCGCATTTACTTAACTGAAAATTGATTCTAATTATCCCCTAATACAATAACGACTTAGTTGTTTGACTGTCTCCGTCTAACTTAGCGTTAAGCACGAGATGTTCGGGGTTCAAATCCCAGCAAAGGTTATATGATCTTTGGTTTCAATAATAAGCTTATATTTTACTCCTTAAAGTAGTGGATATCCGTTTCCCCTTATAGGGCATGTGGCGAAAACATTTCTTAAAAAAATTGATTCCTTGGGATTCGAATCCAGGACCAGCGCTTAACGCAATGCGTGTCTACGTTTAAACATTTGGTTACAGAGTCTGTTGATATTTTCCGCCAACCAGTTCGTACATTGATAAATTGAATACATATGAAAAATAGTTTTAGAAAATGTCGTTTAAAAGACATATAGTAGTATAAATGAATAGTTAAGTGCAGTTTAGTAGCCATTTAACATAGAGGTTTCTTATTGACAGGTGTGACAGCCGGTGGTGGAGGCTGGGAGCCTCTGGGGCAGCCTTACTTCGATAATAGTACGAAACGTGAGGCCACGGCCGCAGTGGGACAGCCGGCCTATCTACATTGTAGAGTTCGGAACCTCGCTGACCGAGCGGTACGTTATCACATGTAACTTTAATTAACTTAAGTTTAAATTTAATTAATTTAAATAACAATTAAAACTAAAGACATGCGTTAGATGCCGTCTGTAGTTTACGCGAGTGCAAATAAGTTTAACCAATACATTTGGCGTTGTTAACCGTTAAAAGTCTTTTATCTCAACATTATATGCCTTCAACTAAATTAATATATAAAGAAAGTGAAGACTGGACAATGTCGGGTCATAAAAAAGAGGATTACCCACATTTTCTAGAACTGACAGAAACTATCAGATTTCTGTGTCCGACTCGATCGAAACAACTTACGTTTAGAGTTATGACAATAAGGCTGAATTGTTATAACAGTACTTGACTTATATGTAAAGTAAAAAAAAAAATGAGTGTTACTTTACATACGAAGAGACTTAATGAAGTTTAAGGATTATGTTAACTGTAACTACGACCACTGTTTTAAGTTAACAAAACAATGTTATTATTAATTAACACATTGTTAAACAAGTGGGTTGTTCAAGACATAGGTTAAAACAAGCAGCTTTAGGCTTACTCATCGTTTAAACATACACTAACATATACATAGTAGCAAATTTATATGAGTAATATGCTATGTTGGTGTTCAATTTTAGACATTTTATAAATGACTTATGGTCGTGACTTGAGGTGGTTAGCATAATAAACCTACTTTCGTGTTCAGTAATGTCTGCAGTGTACGCTAGTATTACAATATTAAACAACTTATAACAGTACTGTCTATTTTACGCGAGTAGTACACATTTAAATAAAACACTTTAACGGTTTAAAACACGATATATTAGTTAGACTTATTTGAAAATGATTTTTAACTTCGGCCCGACGTTTCGGATGCTTTGCTGCAACCGTGGTCACGTGTATAAAATGTAATAAGTTAAATAATACATTTCGCGTTTAAAACCGATAAGAGTATTTTATTTCAACACTTTAATGTTACTAGCTCTTACCCGTCACGGCCTTCGCATTTTATAACTAATGCCAGGAGGAATAGAATACTGACAGAGAAAGGCTAGTAAAGGAAATTTCTTGAATACGAATTATTTTTAATGATAAAATATTATTTACAAACAAGACGGAGCTTAGGCTACCACCAAAAATACTTCTTAAGCCTTGTCTGTAGTTTACGCGATTGATAGGTACACATTAACCAGTTTTAAACCCGAAATATACTATAATAATAAATACACAACATTTTATTTTTTTGGATACATGGTTTAAAAAGTTAGAGTTCAAAAGAAGGACAAACAAGAACTTTATTATATTAGACTAGATTTATTGGTAGTTGCTTTGAATTTATCGCGACGCGGACGAGACGCTAAAATGAATGCGAAATTATTAAATATTTTGTTCGAAAGTATCTTGGTTAAAATAATGGTCCGTTGTTTGCATTGTGATAGAATTTCCTCTTTGTTTCCTATTCCAATGTGAGTGAATTGAATTGAGTTTTATACCCGCGTTCTATTCACTTAAAAATACATTAAATGTATTAACGTTACCTTGGATCCAAAACAATGGATGGCGACGACTTAACGAACAAGCGTACGGTATAGGCATCGTATTTTTCATTAATATTGTCTACAAAAGAAGTCTTATTGTAATGATAAAAGAAGGCTCCCTTTGTATTTATTTCTAATTATAGTTACATCAATATCTATATACACACACACATATATACACCTACACGTCTCTATAATCAGTGGATTCCACTACATAGTGGCCCTCATCATTACGTTGATAGATTTTAGTAACTAATTAATATGAAGGAATATGGAAATTAAATCCGGGTCACGTAACAACGTCCATAGAGAAACCGATATGTGCAAATCCGCGTTTTAATTTTCAGTCTGTGGACTATCGAATGTCTAAAACCATTTGAATTATATTTTATAGTGTTGCGATATTTCACCTTACCTAAAGTAAACTAAACGACTCATTTTTTATGATAGAGGAAGACAAACAAGCATGGCGTTTATCTGATCAAAGCTGAAGTAGCTGTATACCATCTTAACAAGACGCGCTATCGACCTATTTGGCTTTGGATATGAACGACAAACAAAATTATATGCTTCATAGATTCATTTGATAGGCGGTGGGAAATACTAATCGAGAATGAAAAATGAAAAATACGAAGCAAGGATGAAGGCTTATATAACAACGAATTATTGTAAGCAGGGCTCTTAACCAATATTAATAATTATATTATATAGAATTATATAGAATTGTAATTATAGATTAGACACAAAATATTCTGTTCAACCTACCAACTTATAACGGAAGTAAATTAACCTATAATTAATAAATAATAATTTCTGAACATCAATAAACAATTTAAAATTATTGCTGGCCAGAAAAAAAAAATTACGTATTTTTTATGATAGGGCCTCCCCTCCCTTGTCCTTACAAATGGGATCCACTTGATGATAGGTGAAATACTTCAGTCATATATTCGGAAATCCATGGACTGAATCCGAAATGAGAATAAACTTGACGCCTTATTCATCAGGACGGTTCGTGACCCGCACGGAATGTTTGATATTCCTACCACCCATTTAATAACCAGATTTCCAGTCGAAGTCCAACATGTTTAAGAAGAAATATAAATTGTTTTGAAGCATGTTGGACTCGGTGTATCGTACCCAATAACACAATATGCTGAACATCTAGCATAAAAGTTTTATAGCCATTTCATAGATCGCTGCAACAGCAATTGTAAAAATAAATGCGCAGTTCATTGTTGTCGTTTTACATACAAATAGAGAAATACAGCTAGTAATTTCAATAGCATAATATACAAAGCCTCGAGCAATCTGTTTGCGTTCTAGTTCTGGTTTATTCGGTCTGTGGCGAAGAGACACTAGACAATACATCGACAGGACTGCACAATGGCATGGCGCGTAATTCTTCGCACCTGTTCACAGTTTTCTGAATACATTTTTATATTGGAATGTTTTCAGTCCGCTGCCTCAAGAAGATTATGTCATTTTGCGATCAAAAATTAATAGTTTATCTGTTTCACTGATCGATTTTAATCACTAGCAATACCTATTGTGTTTTCGTAGGATTTGATACCAGGATATCTTGAATTAAGAGGGTTAACTAATATTGTACGTAATACTTGACGGTCTCGTTGAAGTAACAATGCATGGTTAATAATCTTCGGATCGCGGGCTCAATCCCCACTTCAACGTCTTTCTAATCAATTTATAATTTTCCTGAAAAGTGACTTCGTTTGGAAATCTGGATAACAAACGGGTGGTAAGAATATCGGAATTCTGTCTGGGTGACGAACCACCGTCCACAGAGGCGTCAAGTTTATTCTCATTTCGGATTCAGTCCATGGATTTCTGAATATATGACTGAAGTATTTCGCCTATCATCAAGTGGATCCCATTTGTAAAGATAAGGGAGGGGAGGCCCTATCATAAAAAATATGTTTTTTTTCTGACCTGCAATAATTTTAAAGTATTTATTGATGATGAGAAATTATTATTTATTAATTATAAGGTTAATTTACTTACGTTACAAATTGGTAGGTTGAACAGAATATTTTTTGTCAGAATTACAATTCTAATTAGTAATATTGGTTAAAAGCCCTGCTTACAATAATTCGTTGTTATATAAGCCTTCCTTGCTTCGTATTTTTCATTTTCCATTTTCGATTATTATTTCCCACCGCTGGGACTTGCGCTTATTTTATATTGTATGACGTGCCGGTTTGTTGACTTATAAAACCATATTTTACGAAGGAATATGATGTATATTTCAGAATCTCACAATATCCGTTGAAATATTATTATTGGAAATTTGAAACTTGTTGCTACCTCTCTGTATCTGTATTTATAACTAGGGCAAGTCGACGTTTATATAAACAGAGAATTATTTATATTAGAATTTTTTTTTAAGGTACGCTAAGATTGAATATCCAATCAAATGTTTGTATTAAATATCAAATTATAGTTGTGTAATTTATTTTTGTTTGTTTTTATATAAAAACTTATACCGCATATAACTTCGTACCTTAATGGTTAGATACGAGAGGTCCTGGGTTCGAATCCCGGGAAAACGATAAATTGTTTCGGTCGGGCATGGCATAGAAGTCTGATCAACTACCTACCTGTACATATAGCCGATCAGGAAAATGGACAGAATTGTGTACGCTTCAGGCTTGCGGATGAAACGGAATTTCATTAACTTAACTTTACTTTAATATATATAATAGGATACTTAAATTAGGACTTCACTTTACGTTTGCTTATTGTTTTTCCAATATATGTCAAGCAGTTGCATACGTTGAGACAAAATATTATCAACTACTTCTGTCTGTAAAAATAAAAACGGTCACTGTAACAAAATATTTTCAATTCCACGCTTTCTTTATGAAAAACATTTCACCTTGTATTTATGCTTGATTCTTTGTGAAATATAATATTTAATACTCTCACAAAACTGCAGATTATCCGAGTTGCAGTCAGGAAGCGATTTTAACTTTTTAAATCGATTCAATATTAACGGACCGATAAACTTTGATATTTCAAATATAAGCCGACTTATTCGTCTTACAATAGAAAGATATAAAAACAAACTTGAACTCTATGCATTCTCAATTTGAACAACTTAACATTCAAATCGACGTAAAAAGTAATTACAGTTTTAAAAAATGTGAAGACGCAATAAAAATGCATTGTCGATGAAGTCCCAGCCCCACAATGAATTTAATCCAGACTGATCTAGGCTTGACCTATAAAAAGTTTAGTGCAGAACGAAAGAAGAGTTGGGATAGCCCGCTATATCCAGTTAGTTCCGTCCGCGTCGCCGCCAAGCTTTTAAACGCAAGAAACTTTTAAGCCCCGCAGCAAACTGTAGCAAATATAAATCTAGTAGAACTCGATACGCCGATAAATTGAAGAATTGGAAGTAGGTCGGGAAAGCTTTTCGAGCTCTTCTCTTGTGCGTGCATAATAGCTTCGGGGTTTCTATGATAAAAAGCTATATTATTGCCAGTTCACTATTTCGGTAGTTTTCACGTCCATTTATATTTGACAGCAGACATATTTAAAGTTATTTAAAATATTTTTATTCGGGTCACGAAATGGCGTTCTTAAACGGCAATAACGTGATGTAAACGTTTCCGTTAAAATTTATGGATTTCCGCGTGTACAGCATAACTTGACAGCACATATTATTGACGTTTTTTGGCTGCGGTAAGGTCACCGATGATAAATAGTTCTTAGAATCTTTTTATAGTTCTAATGCCATGGTATCTACATCTTGGAATTAAAGCATAGTCTTTTCCCTCTTGAAAAAAGTAAAATAAAATAATCCTTTCTTTAATTTGGTCCGTTTTAAATACCTTAATAGAAATGATACCAGAATACTGCAATAATAAATTTTCAATTGTAAAGAAAATAATTGCATGTAAATTATTTTCAAACGAACGCTATAAAAAACTAAACTTTGCGAAATTGTAAGGCAATAATGTATCGTTAAACATAATTATAATTTACCACTTTAAACGGTTTAATGTGAAAAATATATTATGAAACTTGTGTGGATAAAACGAAGAGCTATAGTTAAATAAATAAGGTTAGCTGTTATTATAAAAATATTACTATATTTCGGGGTATTAAGTATTTAAATGCGTTTTATAAACGTCACCCACACACGTAAACATTAAGTCTTTAGACTTAATTAATAATATTTAAATCTGAGTGTATAAAACCATGTAAAATAGTCCGTAATTTACAACAATTAAGCCTAAACTGGAGTATTTTCATAAACGTGCGTGACGGCGAAACATTAGCTTTAGCAACAAATTACAATTCACGTGTATTTTTTTGTAATTGAATTGTATCTTTCACTTTTTACTTTGAATTCGTTTTAGTTACACATTACAGTTAAACGAATTGAAAATTATTGTGTAATTTCCTATCCCAATGGATAAAACTATTTAACTTGATAATACATAATTATTCATACATACAAATTATGAACAATGGAGAAAGTTAAAAAATGATTTCATCTTTTACTAGAGTAATAAAAAATAGATATAAATTTTCTACTCTATGAATAATGAAGCGTAAACTGTCAACTTATTCAGGAATTCTACAGCTTGAAGCCAGACTTGAAATTAAGATTGAACGGGCTACTTGGATAGCATCTCATGGCTAAGAACTATTTAATTAATTACTAATTAGCTATAAAATACTAAGTATGACTCGGATTAAATTCAACATCATTCTACATATTTTTTCTGGCGTATTCTGAATAACTATTGCTAAAATAGGTCTACAACAACCCCGAGTTAGATGTAATAGGGCTGGGGCATTTCTTTCATCAAGTGGATCCCATAATTGTCATAAAAGACAACATTAAAATATATTTACAAGGCCATAATAATGTTTTTAAGTTTTTTTTATACAAAAGAAAAGAAACTTTATTCTCAATTAATATTACAACTTGCTCCGACAAGCTTGCTCCTAGTATTGCAGTCACTCTAAAATATAATCCTCAGATATTCTATATTTTCTCAAAACGGTGGGAAAACAATAATTTTATTTTCCACTACCAAAAACCTTTGATGGACGCTATTAGCGGTCGGTCCACTTTAAACCACTATTAATTCTTACTGAAATCCGACGCTATAAGTAAAAGTTAACGACTTTAAAAAGGTCGTCACACTTTGACATTTCTAGGTTTCGAGCCCTAGACCGGAAACTAAACTATTCTACCTGTTTAATAAATATTTCATTAATTACGGAATTGTTAAAACGTATATGTACAATGTACATAACTCGTCCATATTAATACGACACCAAACTATGAACAAAGTTCCTACGACCCTTATCGCTGAGCACTGCCCTATTTCGTAATGAGTTCCAGCCTTAAACTTTTTCTTGCAGGTATCGTGGATACGTAAGCGGGACCTCCACATACTTACAGTCGGGGTGCACACATACAGCAGCGATGCGCGGTTTGCTGCCCTTCACGCGGACGGCTCGGATGAGTGGACCCTCCGGGTTTCACCTGCGCAGCCTCGCGATTCCGGGGTCTACGAATGTCAAGTGTCCACGGAGCCTAAAATTAGCTTATCTTTTCGTCTCACTGTTGTCGGTGAGTGCTATTGCTGATTTTAATCTGTTGAATGATTTTAACTTTAACTTCAATTTGTTTCATTAGCTAGGTATAGTATATATAGAGAGAAAAATTAACTACGAGTAGTTGATTATTGATCAAGATTGATATTTTAATTTCATTATTATCCTTGTCACTATATGATAACACACACAGCTAATTCTTGCAAACAAAATATTAATTCTTTATCGAAATTATTATTAATTTTACTGGTATATTTAGGTACATATATAGATAAGATAGTTTCATACACATGATTACTTAATTCAATTGTTCCTGCATATATTTAGGGTATATAGATTAACCACACACAGATGTCGCTAGTTAGATCGATAGTTATTTTATGTCCCATCATGTAGACTGTAGCATATAAGTCTCATATAAGATCTAACGAAACTAGACGAAGATGCAAATGATCGGACTTTTACTGCGTTATAGTGTTATAACGATGTATTTTTGGGACCCTTCTTTTAATATTCTATGTTTTATCCAATGTACTGATTTTGACAGCAGCTTTTCTTGTATTTCATTTTGTAATAAGATGGCGTCACATTTTTCCGCCATTTTGTCGAACAATATTTTGACGGCCATTTTGTGAATAAGAACAAGATGAACACTTTTCTTCTTCGTCTTTCTTTAATCTTCGACTTTTATAGATGAAGACGATTAGAATGGAAAGCTGTTCAAATAGAAATGCTCTAAACGCCTGAACGTGAACATTGCACATATTCAATGGAACATGTGTCCTTTATGCGCATGATATATGATGACTAAAGATAGACACACATCAACCCACATTTCTCAAGAGCTCGCGAAGACTGCTCCACTTGTTACAATCCTGACATACTTTCATCCTCGTCGTACTCATCAACGCTAATGACGTCATTGATTGTATTATTCTTGATACGAACTCAATAATTTTAATAATTATAGAATCGTTTGAGCTACACAGATACAAAAGGTATTCTTAAAATAGGAATGAGGGCTCTATTTAGAAAATTACTATGCTTTAAGCCAAAAGTTTCTACGTTGTTATCCATTTATTGATCTTACTGTTTCCAAAAACAACAGAATAGTAGTATTCTTAGACGAAAAAAAAGAAAACAAAGAAAGAAACACATCTGCATGATTTTTATAAACTCTATATCTGTGTCAAAACACGTTGTTTAGTCTTGGCGTTCGGCAAGAAGAAAGACATTAGAACTCTTAATAATGATCAATAATGTTTTCAAACAGTGTCGAAAGCAGAAATCCTATCAGGACCAGAGCTATTCGTCAGGGCGGGTTCGGACATCAATCTAACTTGCGTCGCGAAACACGCCCCGGATCCGCCGAGGTAAGTGCAGATTAAACGTCAAGCCTACATCATTTACTAAGCTTTACCTTACCCCTATACGCTTCTCAATTTAGGTTTTAACAGCTTTCATTTCTCACTATGTACTTCCTGCGATAAGACCATATACATGTTATATTGGACCACTAAGTGGTAACTGGCCGATAAACAAAGCACATTATAGAAATACTTTAGTCCTTCCGCAGGAATTTGAATAATACTTGGGGTAAAAACCTTAAATACAAAGTCTATGCGGTATTCCAAGGTTCTGTGTATTTACTACAAATTCGTTTTATAAGATTATGAGGACATAAGCAAATTGAAAATTCTAAAATGTATAAGGTTTTGGCGGCCATTTTGTAAAGCTTTGTGATTTTTAAACTGTTCGGCCGTTTTAATCAGAATTAGTTCTACACATGTCATCACGTCTATAACGTTTCGAAAACGTGTTATTTGTTTCTCGACTTAACGGAGACCTCCGTCTTCTCAATGGCGACGGCCGTTGTGCTTGAAAACCTAAGACGTTAATGAATATCAATCAATAAATATGACATAGTTTTGCATTGACACTTTTGTAATAATAATATCTAATGTTCTAACTTAAAATTATCTATATATTTCAGTTTGTAGTTAAGAGTAGATGAACGAATACATTTTGCGTGTTGAAATATTAAAAATATTTTCTTTAATATGTACCACAAACGAACTTCAAACAATTCTTAAAAGTGGTTGAAAACTAAATTATAAAAGAAATCTAAAATATTGTACTTATCTACAATGTATTGAAAACTTCAAAAATACAAACAAAATAAATTTCCAGTCCAATTGAACAAGAAAACTGACGAATTTTATGCTTATAACTTACGTTTATACATAGCTTTGAACTTGACTTTGAAACTAAATTTGGCGTTACTTTTAAATGTTTAAATTATGAATTGTGTACGGCTTTCACGGCCATTGTTCAGCATATCATTGTCTTTCGGGCTGTTCGGCCTATGTGAGCGAGAAGAGGTTCTCGACGTTAAATAGTTTTTCGAGCAATCGAGGAGTAGGAGAACATATCATGATGATGCCGTCCACACGTGATGGCGAAACGTAGAGAACCTCTTCTCGCTCACATCGGCCGAACAGACCGAAAGACAATGATATGCTATTTAAATTATGATTTAATATTACAAACAATATAACATTCAAGATATCTTTGTCCGAAATGTTACCTACTCGTAGAGTTTGAAATCTTTAATATTTTTCACAGGTGTGCATGATATAAATTAAAAATCGATTAGATTTATTTTTTTTTTCCAATTTATACTCGTATTTTACTCATATCGTCATTAAAATTAACAAAGAATATATTATACACTAGCCACGTAGAATAGTTATTTTGAACATCCAAATTTGTTTTTGCAAACTCAATAGCAACAATTTAAGATGCCCATATCGGTCGCGTCCCGTCGCGTCGTTCAGATCCCGTAGTTCTTGAAAGGTAGACATATAGGTTTTGTTTTGTTCACATTTCCCACTGTATCTTCGCTTTTATTAGTCACAGCGCGATATTTTATAAAGCCTAAAGCCTTCCTCGATAAATGATCTAACAAACACAAAAATAATATTTCATTTCGAGCCTGTAGTTCCTGAGATTAGTGCGTTCAAACAAACAAACTCTTCAGCTTTATATATTAGTATTAGATATGGCATTTCTATATGCAGATGGAAACACACATGATTAATTATAATTAGTTTTTATTTTTCTTTTTTTTCATATGGTTATACAGAAAGTCTAAAAGTTGTACACCGTTGTCACATAACGCGGTGGCAACATATCCCCTTTCCGCAATAAAGTTCACAAAGCGAATGTAAACATAGACATCTGTAAAAGCGATCTCTTTGGCACGCAGTCATTTTCAAATTCTTCTCCTAAGAATAGCCTTTTATATATGAATAACAAAATGAGATACACAAGCCGACACGCCAAAAATTGTCTGTTGTAGAAAAGAAAATGATGTTAATAAGTTTATAGACTTTATTCTCATACCATTACTTCACGTAAAATACGATTAACAAAAAAATACTTAAAATTTATTTCCATTTATTAATTTATTAAAATTTAAACAAAAAATGTACTACATAGAATATTAAAAATACATAATAGTCGATACTTCAAATCCGTCAAACTATTTCGGAGATTGGAGCCGTTTCGTTACTAACACTATGGCACGAGGATTCTATACAGTTGTGGCAAATCTACGATATGCAAATAGAGTAGTAATATCAGTAAAGTAGATTTTCCCTCAGTATTCAGGCCGCGCGTTCATAAACACGATAAGCTTATTTTCTGATAAAAGGGTGCGGGTCCCTAAGTGAAGTATTCTTTGCCTATCGCCATTTAATGGAACCATGTGTCTGAGATCTCAGCGAGCCCTTAATTTAAATATTCATAGAATGATATGCTCCGCGTGAAAAGAAATATTTCTCCTCAGGTAATTTATCACCCGCTTAAGTTTCTGGCACATAATTTCGCCTTTCGCTGTGTATTGAATAAAAGCCAGTCTCCATTCTCTTATGCAGATTCACATACGACCATACCTTTTATTTCCTTTATATCTATTCTGCTTTACAACTTTAATTACTCAGCAGTGCCTAGTTCACGTACGGTTTATCATCTATGTGTAACGGAATAGAAATTCATATAACATTAATTTTAATTACATTCTGGTAAAAATATTTTCTTCATTTTGCGCAAATGGTACAAATTAAATAATTTTGGTAAACAGCATCCAAAACGACAATAATGATTATTTATATTGTAACTGAAAACCCATTTTAGAGATATTTCGTTGTTGGATATAGGTTTGAGTCTTAATTGTGTCATCGAGTAATATGAATGTTCTAAAACACTTGCTATTTAAAATGAGTTTGATGATGAAACTGTTTTTTTTTTATTTTAACAAAGTATATACCTAAGAATAATACAAAATACTATTCCAAAAACGAAAATCTTAAAATAAACCAATTCTGAAGTTTTAATTTTTAAAACATTACAGTAACAACAAATTTACAATTTTTAGGAAGAGATGCCATAAAACTATCCTAAAAATCGTTTTACAGATTATGTATGTATAAAGTAAGTTTAAACAATAATATCTAAAAGGAGTTAATATTTAAACACTCATACTCACGCAGTAAAAAGTCTAAAAAGTTAGTTAGGTCCACTATCTTGATACCAACCTCTAAAATGATAATTACACGTTATTTTATAACATTGTAACTTCATAAGCAATATTCATTACTTAGATTCAATGCTTTAAATTTCACGTCTCTTTCTAGCCGCGAGGGGGCTTTCTGTTTTATCGTCGTTCGTTTTCGAAAGACCGGCATTGCGACGTATTTAATAGTCTAGTTTATACGCGTCTAGCAAAGCAACTTCCACTACGGGGCAATTCACATACTGAATAAGCCCGCATAATGCTAACAAGGACATTGTTTAAACATTTCAGCATAAATAGAACTATATAGCTATTTTCTTAGTAAGGAACATTCGCTTGATAAAACAATAATATCACTAGACAACATGTTTGATCAAGAATATAGAAATATTATTGAAATAGTCCATCTTTGCTAGTAGATATTTAAATGCTGTATAGTTCGGATATCTACTTTTTTAAGTCAACGTACGTTAAATTAAATCAGTTAACTCTTAAACTAATTTATTCATTGCTTGTTTCTCTAAACATTTTTGAATTTATTACTATAATAAAATATTTAAGCCGAAAGTTCATTCGGCTGTCTTTTCATCCATATGGAGCCATCATTAGATCTACTCCAAACCTATATTAAATTGTAGTATATACAATGCTAAAAAAAACTAACACACTAATCCCCGTGACCACGGCTGCTGCAAAGCATCTGAAACGTCGGGCCGAAGTTAAAAATCATTTCCAAACTAGTTTAACTAATATATCGCGTTTTAAACCGTTAAAGTTTTTAATATGTTGTATTGTATTTAAATAAACACTAATTCCATTTCAGTTTCTCTCTGGTCCATGATCAATCGAGAAGCTGTTTTTTTTTAATCGCTTAAAAAGCCATGAAGCATCATTGGTAACAGGATAAGATCTGCATATCAACAATTATTCCTTCTAACTCAAAATCAGTAACTGTTTGTTGATTTATAACTTGGCATATGCCGGAAATAACATAGAATAATTAACAAAACACAATAGGTACGCAGTAACTAGGCAGGTAGTATTGGAGAGCGAATTTCGTTTGGATGAATACAGTTAATTTGCTACCCTATTTGATTTCGGTGTACAATCTGATAGCTAGTGTCATGTTTACATGCGATTGATTCATATTGTGCTCTGAACGAATATTCATTCTATATTTTATTTTGTTGTGAAATCCCGTTTCCCCATCGTGGGGCATGGGGTGAACACATTTTTGTGTCCGTTTCACTGATCGATTTAATTTACAGGCAAGTAGTTGATCAGACTTCTATGCCCTGCCCGACTGAAACAATTTTTAGTTTTCCTGGGATTCAAAACCAAGACGCGCTTAATGCAAGGCAATACGTTTAACTATTTGGCTACAGAGGCAGTCAATATATATATTTTGTAGATATTCAGAATCAGAGAAAACTGGCCGATGTTATGATCTCAATTGTACGTACGAATTCAAATTTTTTTTAAATTAATTTACCCTGTTCAAATATAAGGTATAATTGAGCGTTCTGGTTAATTTAATTATGCCATTGTAACAAAAAACTCTAAAGCAATTAATGTTATAATAATAAAACATTCGTTTCTTTGTTATTAAAACGCTTAAGTAGCAGCTTATATGTTGAAAATTTTATCATTATTATTTCATTAATGTAGAAATTGAAGTTTAATTACTATGTAATTATTAAATCAATAGTAAACTTATAATTAAAGAATCACGTACAACATTTATTAACATGCATCGCTTTATTGACTTAATATTCCTCGCTGTGGTATTTAAATACGTTTTAAACATAAAAATCCTTTGAAACCACAGACATTAAGAAAAGTAAATAATAACTGTTTATTAAAAATATTAGAAAGCCCTATACTCAATGCTTATAAAATATAATTACCGTATTTGTTTAATTTCGAATCATTCGGCTTCACATTCAATATTTACAAATGGTAGGTGTCCTACGACGTCAAAATAAGATGTGCTGTTGGCCTACTTTAGTTTTGGATATTCGTAAATGTCTGTGGAATTTAGTTTTACCTACCCCCCATTTAAAATCCGAATTTAAAACGAAGTCTGATATTTTTCTAAAAAATAATAAATTCATGAAAATGAGATTAGATCCAATAAAGATCCCAAGACCTATTGACGCCGCTCACGTAATGGCTACCTTTAAAACAACGTCCGTCTTACTTCAAAGCGAAATTCGTCCTCTTAAGTTCTCACCAGTTAAATGTCCGATCTATCGATAATCTTCTCTTATTTGTTCCTAAACATAAAACCTATTTCTTGAATGATTTTGTTTAGTTTCTCTCTTACTTACTGTGTATACTTTTACAAAGTACTTTTGCTTTTTGTTTATTATTCCTACACTCATTCGTTACTTAATAAGACTTTTTTTTATTTCTTTTATCCTGTACTTCACGTTGCCTAGAAGAGATCGCAGCTTAACGATAGCTTAGCCTTTTATTTATAAACTAGTACATAAGTTTAAATAAAACACTTTAACGGTTTAAAACGCGATATGTTAGTTAAACTCTTAAACATTTTTAACTTTTGTATTGTATATGGTATATATTATAAATAATATAGATGTAATAAATAAAACGTAAATTCTAATTATATGATGTTTTTAATTGTAGCTTTATCTACTGGTATCGAGGCGAACAAGTTGTAAACTACGCTCAACGTGGAGGCATCAGCGTGGAAACAGAACAACGAACGCGAACCAGCCGATTGCTGATAGCCCGCGCAGCTCCTCACGATTCTGGCAACTACACCTGCGCTCCTAGTAGCTCTGGTAAGAGAATATGTCTTTAAAGTTATTCCTTTGCACATATCTGAAACTTTGTTCACTGGCAGGCATTTTTTAATATATAAAACGCCTAACGCCATTTCAATAATTTATAGTCCTTTCGATGTTTTAGTGATAGTGAAACAGTCATTGTTTATTTACTATGCGTTATTATATTTTTCTCAGTGTCTCAATTCTTGATTTCTTATTAAATGATTTGCATGTTTAATAAAATTATTTCACACTATTACTCATCTATCATCTACATAGACTCAACTTTTATAACGAAATATAAACGGTGTTGAGAATCACCAAATAATGTTCCTGCAAAACATCCGAAACGTCGGGCCCTAGTTTAAATAAAATAATAAAAATGTCTTTAGTTTACGCGAGCAGTACAGTTTTTAATAAAACACTTTTACGGCTTAAAACGTGATATATATTAGTTAAACTTATTTGTGTTAACGTCGGGGCGTAGTTAAAATAATTTTCAAATAAGTTGAACTAATATATATCGCGTTTTAGTTACCGTTAAAATGTTTTATTTAACTGAAATAGGAATAACTTAAATAATATATTTCGCGTTTTCAACCGTTAAAAGTGTTTACATTAATCGCTTGATACTCAAATTTTGATGGTAGTGTAGCTACAAAGGCACGGTGGCACGGCCTGTTAACGGCTACAATTGTCAAGTAGTTCAACAATTGCTAAATGAAATAAGGTCGAATAGCATGCATTTTATATGGTATTGACATATAATTTTTTTGACGTCGTATATCACAAGCAGTCTGTTCCTTTTAAATTTCGTAAACGTTTCGCAATTGTTGTCTTGGCTGCTGCCTCTTGTCACGTACTAAATTGAAAATCGCAGATCAAGGAAATGTTTGCTTCTGCGAGAAAAGTATACATAACACAAATACGACTAATCTTCACTATGGAATATAAAACAACCTATCTATGGTCAAATTTGTTACCAATGAATTGCGTGAGGTAAACAAAACGATCCAATTCGATCCGTCAGGGCACGGATCAAATGATCCATGAGATCAATAGACACAAACATGTGGTTGCCCACTTCACTATACCTTAAAAACAAACAAATAGAAAATATAAAACAAAAAAGAATAGAAAACTATTGACAGTAGGCGAGGATTGACAAATGTTCAACAAAACTAATCCTGTAGACAGCGTCGAACTACAAACAAACTTTTAAACAATTCATATCTTTCTAACCGTGTCTGATATTATTTGCTGCATTTTTATAACGAACACTTTTTCAAACTTTCATGTCGACTATTTGGGTCGTAAAAAATGTATGGTTGAAAAATAAAAGCTATTGCACAAACAGAATATCGAGTCACTTTTGACAGGCTCATCGTGTCAATGTTAGCTATGTTATGATGGCTTAAACAACGGGTCGCGGGTTTATTTTCACTGGGTCTGTAATTTTTTTTTTTAACTAAAAAAATCTAAAGACAGAAGAACCCTTATATTTTATTTTAGTCCGTAGATTTTCAAGTGTCCAAAGCCAGAATAGGCTAACAGCGCATTGTAGTGGAACTTTCATATAGGTGAAAATAATCAACGATGAACAATCTGCGATAGAAAATTATATAAATTAACAACTAAAGAACTTAATACTGTCTGTAATTTACGCGAGTACTACAAATATAAATAAAACACTTCAACCTATTTGAAAATAAGTTTAACTAATATATATCGCGTTTTAAACCGTTAAAGTGTTTTAATCAAACTTAATAAATATTAAAATTAATTCTTATTACCACATACTATAACAATAATATTTTTTATTAATAGTAAGCTTTATTTTACGGTTAAATGTGAGTTTCTGTGCATCACAATGAAACAAAGCATTGTTTTAATTAAAATTTATCGTTTGTAGACCACAGAGTAAATTTCCACGTAAAGTTTTGAATAGAATACACATGCATAATCTGTTAGACTTTATTTGAAAATATATTTTTCCACAACAATAATTACTTTCCAAAAGTCAAATATCTCCCAATATAGCTGTTTTATTATCAGCACTAACAATAGTTATTTAAAGGTTATTACCAAAACATTAATGGGGTTCTTCAACATATAGGACAAACACTGTTATAAGACAAGTAAGTCAATATGTCCCAAGAAAATAAAAAACAGTTTTCCCCGGTATTCGACCGTAAGAACCTCTTGTGCTTAACGCAATGCAAAAAAACATATTTAATAACCTTATTTATTCTCTAACGCCTACTCTCGTCTCTTATGTATGCTTGTGGAAGGATTAGGGATTTAGATCCAAAAGTAAGGAAGACCCACCGCACTGCTTTAGCAGAATAGGTGGGTTTTATCGACTAACGATGGAAAATTAATCATGGTAAGATGTGCTCATATGCTGAACTTCATTCCAAACTTATGGGACAAGAAAAAAGTAAAATGGTGAATTCGTGAAAATAATATAAACATATTGTCCGACGCGGGTAACGTAGCTAGAATTATTAAAATTTTATCTGTTCCTACATAGTATTCGCTACATTCGGCAACAACTCGGAAAGATTTTTCGTAGCGTAAGCTTCTCAACGACGTTTGCAAAACATTGTGAGAAATTGTGCCTTCGAGGTCAAGTTCTACTATTATGGAGAGTTATAAAAGCCTTTAGTATTACGAGAATATGTTTCTATTTCGGAGAAATGAGGTACTTCTTAATATTTCGGTATACTTTTCGGACTAGGTTTTAAAATGGACTTAATATAGATGCAATTATATATAGTTCTATTGTTTTATAAACGAATCAATTTTTATTTAATAATATTTAACGGTTTAAAACGCGATTTATATTAGTTAAAATTATTTTAAGTACATACGGCCCGACGTTACGGATTCTTTGCAGCAGCAGTGTTCACGGGTAGACTGTCGTTTCGAATTTGCAAATTTTTCTGTTTTAAACCGTTAAAGTGTTATATTTAAATGTGTACTACTCGCGGAAACTACAGACAGTTAAAAATATTGCTTATCTCTTTGTTTCTTACAAACTAAATTAATGTAGATTCTAATTGCTTTGCATTCTTGAGGCAAAATAATATGACTTGTTCAAGTGTAATATTACTTTGAAATGAGTTACGAGTGCCTCATCGCGATTAAGAAGTGACAATCGTTCGGTGTTGGAGCCACAAAGTTTCTACTAGAACTCTATGATGAATGACAAAACTTTACCCGCACTCAGCTCTTCCAATGGCGCCATGGGGTTACTTTAAATTTGAAATATGATTTTTATCGTTTTTTGAAAACTTGTCTCTGGTTTAAATTGAATGGTAAAAAGTGATAATGTAATTTGTTTGCAAGCGGTCACGGATATCGGAATTTAGAAACGGGCCCTAAAGAATGGATTTTTTATAGTAGATTACTTATCATTTTTCTCGTAACCAAATTTGCTTATATGACACTATTTCAACTTTATGTGTGACAATAATGAAGTAAATTTTGGCTCTTTAAGAGCGCGATGAAATAACTAATTCAAATTGTTGTTGGCCTTTAATGAACAGTAAACTAATAACTACTAGAATTTGTAAATTAAAAATACGTAAAAAGTTAAAGCCCGTTTCCCCTCGTGGGGCATGGGGCGAACACATTTCTGTGTCCGTTTCACTGATCCGTTCTTTTAAGGGGCAAGTAGTTGATCAGACTTCACAAATTTTTATGTTTCCCTAGGATTCGAACCCAAGACCTCTCGCGCTTAACGCAATGTTAGGCAATACGTGTAACCATTTGGCTACATAGGCGGTCAAAAATACGTAAATTATAAAATAGATAAGAATGGCACCGACTGGTGCCATTCTCACATATCAGCTGTGCTGCTGAATGCTTGTCGAACTCAGCAGCACCGGTTTGCAGACTGGCCCGGGTATAGTAGAAGACGAGTTAAGTTTATAAGATGAATTGATATATAATGAATAAGTCGCAAATTGAATAAAACCAAAACATAAACATATATAATCATTCTCTTTCATTAAAGACGTCTACGAATTACCGTAGACAGTCTGTCTTTACAGACATTACAATTGTGTAATTATATTCTTTTGTCTACAGAATCAGCATCAGTAATCGTTCACGTGCTAAGCGGGGAGCGACCTGCGGCTATGCAGAGTTCCAGTACATTATCATCCAACCTGAACCCTCTCCTCTTAAGCATAATATCCTCATTTACTCTACATCAGAACATGTACACTAGCAACACACCCGAAATCTTTTATTACCTAACTAACTTCGCCACTTTAAGCTACATTTTCTTGAGTCAAACTATCTCTATTTTTCTACGAAACACGTGCGGTTGTATCCTCAAAAATTCAAGATGACCGTCTATACTGTAATGACATCCAATTATGTGGAATAACTAGTTTCAAAGCTATAATTTGATAGTAAAATTAATGAGTTTTAATTATGGAATTCTGAATACAACGACTACTAAAGACTTCGGTCGAAAAATAGTTTATGTCAATTTTAGTTCGTAGGTTCGTTCGCTTTAAAAAAGATACATGCGATGTATCTAACAATAGCATTGTAAATACAATATAAAAGTTTAGAAGGATATTGATTCATATAAATGTCTATAAATTAGAAGACACCAAATTAAACTGGCTCTACAGTATCATTCTTAAATGAAAATACGACCGTCATTAATTTTTTCAGAAAAAGCTTAAGTTACTTTTATTTGCTAAATGATGTTGTTTTGTGTTTTCAATTTATCAAAGTTTTTTAATAGCCGTTTATCATAGTATTCTATAGACAATTCTTGCTATTTTTTACTATTAGCAGTCATCTAAAAATACATAGAAGGTAACCACGAAAAAAGGACAATACCACTAAAATATCTCTCAGGAATTGAATTTTTCTAAGTACCTACATAAAAATAAAATAATTGTTACTATAACGTCTAGGCTTGTATGTTGAACATACAAAGAGGTATGTTTTTTTTAATCTTATTCAATCTGTGGTTAATTTATAGTGGAGTTCTTGAGTTTTTCGGTATACGCTATATCGTATATATGCTCTGTAATAAAATAAATATGTTAGATTTTGACTTTACAAGCCTTGCATTTTATACCGACGTCTTTTTTTAGATACAATTTAAAAATAAATAGTAAAAATATTTTGTTTATACTTATTTTACGTGTCCGATGAAAACGATACTGTATTATAAAATACAACGTCTTTGTGAATATAGCTTATAAGAGTGTAAATAAGTTGTAAATAGTTTATCTGTTAAAACTATAGCATACCTAACTATTATGAATAGTAATGCTAAGCAAGACATTGTACTTATTTGTCAAGTTCTATTTAAATTGTAGTTAATGAAAGGGTTGTGTAATGAACTATCAAGTAGATATTACCGAGGTATGTTATTAAAATCTTTGTAAGGAAATTATAATTATTATAGATATACAATTAATAAATCTTTGGGTTTTTATTTCAACCCTAAATATAAGTAGTATTTAGTTGCCATTAGTAACTAACTATACATAGGTAAGTTGAAAGTGTTATTTTTACTTTTTTGTTATAAAACTGTTAAAGAAACTTAAAAAAGTCTTAAATATGTCTTTAATAGTCTCACATTAAAGAAAAAAACGGCAAAATATAAAAATAGCTTAGTTTTTTAATAAATCAAAAAATATAGATATTTTCGCTACAAACTAATGGAAAAGCTAGCAGCTACAATTATTTCCCTTTGCTGTATAAAAACAGCGCGCCTAATTGGAAAAGAAAAGTGTGAAAATCAGCAGGAATATTTTAAAAACTGCTGATATAGTATAAAAAGGTAAAAAATATAGGAGAAGCACTCAAGTAAAAAGTATCTTCCTTTGAATAGAGGGTTCTCTAATTGGACTATTAGCAATGTAATAAAGGTAATTCTTAATATTTCTTAATTTTCCTAGAAGAGCCTAAAGCATTGAATTAAATCATTTTTGTTATTTAGAGAAAACCAATGATCAAACCCATGTTTCATGTTCATGTCAATTTTCTTAAAAGCACATTTTTTAGCAAATCATTATCTAAATATTTTAATTATAACAGAGAATAGCAAGGTGATGACGAAATTTCATTATTTCTAACACAAATATACAGCCCATATTTTACAAACAGATTGCAGAAAAATTAGAATGATGATATTAAAAGATTAGACCTGAAAAGAATAGAACTCGCAACCCGTCAATTTTAACCCATAAATTAATACTACTTACTGCGAGTATAGGGCCATAAAACATAATTTTAATTTAGTTACTCACATAAAAGAATATTATAATTCGAGTTCATTCTTAATATAAAACGAATATACATAATGTGATCTGTACAAAGCCCTCTAAGGGGTAACTATGCTGTAGCTTAAAGCATATTGCATATTACATGCCATATCTTGACTGTATATAGAAGCAAAGATTACCTAGACTCTAGAGCTTAGATTACATACACTAATCATATTAAGAAGAAAAGATAGTTACTATAAACGTCAAGTAATTCACAGAACATACTGTCCCGTTATATTTTGAATAATGAAAGAGACAAGGATAGCGCGCATTTTATGAAATATGAAATGGTTCATATCTAATAACAAAGTTTAACTTTGGATATTTAAAAATTCAGAGGGTGATACCAAAACCTAAATTGTCAGATCATGGCTCTTTCATCTTTCATCTATGGACTTGTAAAACCGCCGGAATTTTCGCTATCTCCTTTTTTTATGATAAAGACAAGCATGGGACTCTCTAGAGCTCTCAACGAGATGCACTGTCGATCTATTTTGGCTTCGGATATTTGGAAAGGCAAAGAGTGAAACTGACACGCGAATTAACGTTTTTTTTGCATTTTTTTATCTGTGGACAGTGATTTGTAAGGCGTTCGGAATTTTCGATATTTCTATCACCTATTTAATATGCAAGTCTCCATATGAAGTCCAACATGTTTCTGAAAGAATATAAATTGATAAGGAGCATTTCAGCCCCAATGGGGATCGAATCCACGATGATTATTAGCGACGCATCGCTATCATTTGTTAGCTATGCATCGCTAATATGTTCACTTAAATATATTCACTTGAATCCTACATGCAAGCCTCGATTTTGAATACATGGTGTTGTCGTTACGGCGCACGACGAGCCTCTGGACCAACGAGCCTGTAAATATAATTTAAGCGCAAATGAAAAGTCAAGAGCTTAAGCCGATATAGCAGTGAATTACATGTGTGAGGGCTCTAATAATCCTATTACTGCAAACACGAGGATACCAGCGATGAATTTGAAATTGCGCCGTGAAAGAGAATCGCTGTATAAATGCGATATTTTTCAGTTTGGCACAAATTCGTGGTTTGTACATTTTGCTAGGTCCGAATAGCGTTTTCGTTTATATTTGTCATGTACCGGCGCAGTCCCTGGGGTGGCGAAAGTTACGGTCACGTTTTGGGAATATATTTTTACTATTCGCTTTGTGACCTCTCTAACGTCGAAGCCTTTTTCGCTAAATTGGAAAAATCTTTTTGCTTCAATTCACAAACAACTTTTGTGTAAACACTTACGCGTTCGCGTGACCCCGGGTATTGAATAAATTCGAGGATCTGAATTTATTAAAAAAGTCTACGCGGAGGAATATAAAATACCGAAGCTACAACTAAACAAAGGGATATTTTGCTACAAATTGCCATCGTATATTTTCCTAGCAAATATTGTTATAATCTATTCTACTTTACGTGCGATAATATTGTGTTTATGCTTATATTAAATAAAACCGAAAAACAGTTTTCTATCAACCGGAAATAACAAATCCTGTCTCTTTTTGTTTTCACTCTTCCAAACTTCAGACCCTTGCTATATAATGAAAAGATTTACATGTTACTACTTATGCCAGATTGAATTAACAAGCACACACAGAGCTATCGTAATATTGTTAACTTCTTAATCATCTCTTCATAACGCACAAAACAATACAAACTCTATAATCGTCTTTAGGTACAGAAGAGTTTGTTAAGAAAAACCTTTAGATTTAGTATTTTTTATGAGATATATATTTTAAGATCGAATGGCAGGATAGTTTTCTACTCATACAAAAATGTAAAAAATAAAATAAAAAAAAAACTTTAATTATATTATGGAACTAAATATTTGTAAGGGCTATTAAGTTTAGCTAAGTACACAAACACCATAGACTAAAGTAATTAACACCCCTACCTAACTCAGACTCACCTACACTCGGCACCAGTGCAAATATCTTGCAAAACTACTTTAGTTTCTGTTATTTAAAACAGGCTTACATTTAGAGTGGTTCGTCTACAATCTACATTTAAGTCCCAAAGTGGCTAATTAGTATACGTTCACATTCACTTTGACCTATATTTAACTCTGAGAATTCATTAGAGTATAGAATATATAATGGTTCTAGAAACCTGCTCAAATAATGTACGACACTTTTTGTTATATTTGGAAAACAGCTTCATTTAATAAAGGATAAAGCAATGATGTTTTTACATAAGGAGTTTCTTATGACTATATACAGGGTGTTAATGGAACAGTTTTGAAAACTTATAAGGGCATATATTAGGGGCTAAAAGGTGTAATATGGTGCTATTTATTTTCATTTATTTCAAGACTTTTTTCAAAGTTTAAAATAGGAGTATGAAATGTACAGCGTTCAGCCAAGAAGCATTATGACCTACACACCCGCAAAACGTTTCGTGAACAGCTGATCAATTTAAGTAGGTTAGGTATTTTTTATTTCATCTTAGCGTATAGTTGTAATATTCGAAAAAAGCATTTAGTATACATTAATACAACTTCAAATAAATAAGAAAGACAAAACCACCATAGCAAAACCGCAATGAAAACTGCATAACTTAGACGGCCAGCAGACGAGAGGTCCCTACCTTCCCCAGTAAATTCTCAACACCTCTTTCGCATTACCAAAAGTAAACCTAAATAAATTAACATAATGAGATACTCACGTGCTGGTTACAAATTCGACGCAAGCATTTTAAATAAAACTAACACACCACGAAATATCACAAATTAAATAAGCACAAAAAAGAAACCAACTAAAAAGTAAATAAAAACAATTTAGAGAAATGAAAGAACAAAACTAACTAAGACACTAAAAAACGAGATAATTACGAGTTCCTAAAATTAGCAGGAACGTGATGACGCAAGAAATGTTTACCGGCAACTAAACAAAATTTAAAAAGTAGTAGAATAGGTATAGGTATGTACCTCAATACATTCGAATATCGGTAAACTATAATATCGATAAACCACTATTTATTGTTCCGATAAATTTATTTGTTCCATGTACATACTTCTTATTAAAATAAAACTCTTATAACGGTTTAAACGTGAAATGTATTCGTTAATTTAAAGTTACGATTTATTTAACAAAAGGCTCTTCTTTCATAAACCACGGTTACTGCAAAGAACCTAAAATGTCCATATTTATACTTAAATAAATTGTAAATAAGTAAACCTTTTCCATTTTAAATTTTTTGAAACTTAACATCAACAATCCCTTAATTAAACATTAAGTACTGACAATACTTACTTCTTTTATTTTATCTTAAATTATTAATTTATAAGGAATAATTTTAAGCCTATCTTTAATTAGTTCTAAAAACATAGAACCTATAAGATAGGTCATATGTACAGTTTAATAAGTTAAACTGTACATCTGTTTTTTTTATCGACACTCGTTATAAAAAAACAAAACGGCAACACTACGCTTCGTTTAATTTTAGCCGCCGTACGCGCCGAAACGCTAGCTCGGTAAATTCCGACAAAGAGTGTCTAGTCCACGCCCCCTCACCTGATATAGTCGAAAAGCGTGTCGGCATCCTTTTTTAATATTGTATTATTTTTAGTTGCGAATATTAACTTGACCTTGATGCACGTCGTCACGCGTCTTAAGGGTTTACGTATGTTTAAGTGATTGATTGTAAATTCTACAGATGAGTTATTCTTAGGTGGATGTGTAGTGTCTAATAGTTAATAATTACTGCAAGTGTATAACGATACATACATACGAGTCCGGTACATTTTGCTGTGATCACGACATCAGTTATTCAGTATTCAATATCTTTTTCTTTCACGTAAGTAAATAGTTTTAACATAATAATATGATCTAAATGTAAGTTTTTTGTTAAGTTGCTTATTTATTTGCTGTATTTTATGTTATTGTACGTATGACATGTAGGTTTTGTTTTTTTTTTCGTCTTGAGTACTTCGAACAAACGCAAAACAATTTGTATCAGTGTCCACTTTTTACCACAAGATAGGTACAATAAACGTAAAAACGATTCATCTATTAATACGACTATTTACAAGACGTATTGCAATATGCTTCAGGGCTGTACGCTGTACATTTTATACTCGTATTAAAAACTTTGAAAAAAATCTGGAAATAAATGAAAATGAATAGCACCATAAAACACCTTTTAGCCCCTAATATATGGCCTCACAGGGTTTCAGAACTGTTCCATTTACACCCTGTATAGTTTAATTTATTAGTCTTAACATTTCTATATATAAAAGTGTTTTAGAAGATGAGTTTAAAAGTTAACTTCTAGATGTAATATAAAGAAAATTATTTTTTGGTACATTTCGGATTAAACTTTTTTTAAATATTTATTTATAAATATGTTTTTTTAATAACAATGTTGCTCATATATCGAATCGTAACAGTTATAGGGACTTCGGATTACAAGCATCGCAATAAAGGGATAGAATTGATGGCTTCGTCACTGGGATAAAACCAGCTTAAGATCAAAATGTCATTGTTTATTTAGCTTGTTCTACGTTATAGATGGCTGGAAACTATTGTATATATGTATAAAGTATACTGTGTACTGTTTTACGTGACAAAATAAAAATTTTGCTAAAATACTGAGTACTTCGAATTTTAAATCTTTATCTTCTTATTAGCCACCAAGGAAAAGAGACTTGCTTTGACAGTGTACATATATAGGTTCCACTTTAGGATTTATAATATACAACTGATTACTACATGACCAGTAAACGTTTTATAACAAAGGTTTTATAATAAATTTAATATGACACCTTACGATTTCTTTGAAAAATGTTTAGGTAATTTGATTTTCAAGAACTGTAAGCACTTAACAAAAATATATATTGCTTAGTTACAAATATAATTTGCGGTCATGTAATTGTGTTTCGCAGTTGTACCACAATTGGGTTATAGTTTTATTAACTACTTGTTAGTTCCTTTCCACCAAAAGATTTGTCTTAAACACAAAACTTTATTAATGAAATGAAAACAAAAACGTAGACTTATAAAACAAAAAATTATCTTGGGACCTGAAGATCCATTCTTCATTTTCTGCTGGTCACGCGAAGACTCATCCGTCATCTGTCCTTTATTGAAGAACAAATTTCAGTGACGTTCTCATTCAGTACATGTTTTATATAAAAACTGAAAATCGATTAATCTTTTGTCTTGACCTTACACGAAACTTGTTATAAACGTATACGTTATACATTGGCTTTTTTAGGACAGAGGAGGACAGACGCGCATGAGATCATTTGATGGAAGAAGATATGGCCTATATATAACAATTACAAAATATGCCCTGCCGACATATTTTGTCTCTGAAAATTTACAGTTCCATAAATAGAAACGGTAAAACGGTTTTAAAGTCTTTTTAAAATAATGTTCTTACAGACGAAATCTAACATAATCTACTATGCCTAATCCTAAAATTAAACAGTTTGTCTGGTTAAAATTCTGGACGTTAGCATTGTAGTCATGTTTGAAAACTATAATATTTTCGATATGTACATGATGGCAATACATAAATTATAGTTCGATAATTAAAACGCAATTGTTAAGATAATATTTAATTTCCCGAATCACTGGACAGTAAAGTTGTGAAGACTTATCACTTGTTTTAATGATTGAGAAGGACAGACCAACTTGGTGTTCACATGACGGTAGCTGAAATACCTCAGCCTATAGCATTTTAACAAGATGCGCAACTGTCGACTAATTTTGGCTTTGGATATTCGGAAATCCACAGACCTCAACCAAAACGCAATTATCATCTGTGGTCGTTGGTTTGTGACCTGAGAGGATTTTAGATAACATTCATTTAATATCCAGATTTCCAGTCGTAGTCTAACATGTTGCAGAAAAATTTCAATTGAAAAATTCGAAACACGTTAAACCCGGTGGGGATCGAAACTAATCCTCACTAATATTATAAATGCCAAATTAACTCTGTCTGTCTGTCTGTTACTCTTTCACGCCAAAACTACTGAATGGATTTGAATGAAATTTGGGATACAGATGGTCTAGACCTTGAGAAAGAACGCTTTTTATTTCGAAAAGTAACCCCCTTTTCGAAATAAAAAGCGTAGCAAAGTAGTAAAGTAGAAAGGGGGATGAAAGTTTGTATGGAAATTCGTAGTTTTTTAATCTAAATCATTGAAACTTTCTTCTTTGGCTTTTTTGAAATAGGAGTGGGAGTGGGAGATGGGTTAGGCGTGGGCGTGGGAGTGAGTGTAGGAATGACAGTGGGAGTTAGAGTAGGAGTGATGCGAGGTGAGAGTGTTGCGGCAAAGGAGCGCTTACCATAGATTGGGTGCCTTAAATGCGCCCTTACATAAATTAATAAGCAGCCTAAATAATTAAAAATTCTACCCCCATTAACTAGTTTACGCGGATGAAGTCGCGGCCACAGCTAGTAGTTAAATAAAAATTAAATTGTTGATTATTAGCCATACAGTGCTACCATTAGACCAACGAGCCCGTGAAAGTAGAGCCTGTAGGTTCTCGTTTTATTCTCAGGGTACGGAACTCTAAGAAGTAAGTAGAGTAAACAGTATTTGAAGTCGCAAGAAAAAGCCAGCAAGTTTTATAATCGAAACAGGATATAAAGAGGAAATTCACGCTGTCGCAACTTTCACATAAGATATAGCTTCTTTCCGTCGTAATCCCGCTAAGCAAAAACTCGTTTAGATTTATGGCATTGGCCGCGTTACCTTTCGGATCTGAACTTTCATATGTCTACATGAATATTAATGGCGAAAATATTCTCTTAAAATAATCTCTTTTGGCATGTTGAAGAGATCTAAGGCTTTTGTCAGACTACGCTATATATACTAATATTATATTGCAGAAGAGTTTAGTACGCGCTAATCACAGAAACTACTGGTTCGAATTAAATAATTATTTTATTTTTGGCTATATAATTTATTGTTGCTCAAATGGTTTTGTTATCCTTGATTCCTCGATATTCAAACCTGAAGTCACAGTTAGTTGCGGCTGCTATTTATGTTCATTTTTAAAGAATGTTCAGTTCTCGGAATTCGGAAAATTATTCAACTTGTTGTTAAAATATTCACAAACATAAAATCTTTTTAGGGTTTTATAATAAAAATATATCCTATATTTGTATTTAATTTTTATATGTATATAATTCTTTCTAAGTATCACTTACCATATAAAACATACCATGTAGTATTTAAATAAAATACTTTAACGGTTTAAAACGCGATATATTAGGTAAACTTATTTGGAAATGATATTTAACTTCGGCCCGACGTTCAGTCTCCCCGTGACCACGGCTGCTGCAAAGCATCCAAAACGTCGGGCCGAAGTTAAAAATCATTTCCAAATAAGTTTAACTAATATATCGCGTTTTAAACCATTAAAGTGTTTTATTTAAATGTGTACTACTCGTGTACTTAGAAGTATTTATACCATGTAGTATATAGTTGCTTTGATGTTAATTCTTAAAACATGGCCATGACACAAGGAATCCTAGTGTGGGGGCTAATACACTCAAAGACGTAAGTAAACAATATTTTTTTGGAAAATACCATAACACATAGTTAACAGTGTAACGTTATTGTTACTGTCGCTAGCGTAAGCTACAGAATATATTGATTATGTTGTGTTTTTTCATACAAAAATTATGTAATACATCTAGTTTTAAGTGAGTTCCTCGTGCCATAATAATTGGCTGATTCACGCACGCCTCTGCCTGATAATCCCAGTTGTCAATTCGACGTACCTCGAATTAGCGAAATCAAAATGGAGTGTAAATTGCGATATGCAATGGCAATATTTCATTCGGGATCTACCGAGCGACTATTATGTGTAGGGTAACCCGACCTCAAACTTCCTACTGTGTCACGGAATCCCCCTTTTTATTTCCCTCAACCCGTCATAAATCGGACTAAGCGTCCGGTTTCCCGAATAATATACAGTTACTTGCCAAAATATTTACATAACTACATGGAAATGTGCGTATTTATTTCATTGTGAAACTGTCCTTTTAAGCAATTTTTATATTATTAAGAACAACACTAAATTAAATAATGCTTTATCGTTTATGCGTACATATATAATTATTTTGTATATAAATTAGAAAGAAACGTATATAATCTAGTATTTGTAAAATGTAATTATCAATTCCTATTCAATTACAAGTTTAGTTTTAATTGTTTCCAGTTTGTACATAAATAACATAAGAAAAATTAAGTCTGCATTTGTTTTGTCTTACATCGCACTTACGGGACTAAATTATAAAAATTGTAAATAATACTTTCTGCACTATACGCGAGTAGTACACATTTAAATAAAATACTTCAACGGTTTAAAATGCGATATATATTAGTTAAACTTATTTGAAAATTATATTTTTAACTACGGCCCGACTTTTCGGATCCTTCGCAGCACTCGTGGTCACGGGGATATCACGTGACCACGACTGTAAAAATTGTAAAGAATCTTTAATTACGTTTGTATGGAAAAGCTAAGGTTTCAATCATTTGTTAAGACCACTGTCTTAATGCCTAAACATGTGATAATTATCATTTATACACCCTTTATATATTATTGTCTGCAATAATAAGATAGTAAATAAAAAGTTATTTGTTAATAGTGCACGTCTTATAACAAAAAAAAGAGATTGCACAAATAACCAAGAAATAAGACAAAAAGTTTAATTTTCCCGAGAGTTTACACAATGCAACGATTGTTATCCCAACGACTTTTGTTATTTGTATCGTTTTAACCTAAGTTATTGTGATGGAAAAAGTTATAAGATGGCATAGGATTGAAAAGTTCGGAAATTCTCTAAGGCGATATGGTAAGAGCGTTTTTGGTATCTGCTAAAAGTTCCGAATGCCAAACTTTATTCATTATAACAAGGTGTACGAAATAAGGTGTCACTTCCATTAAAAAGCCTACTCAATAGGAAAACATTTATTTCTATTCCTTGTTTATTACGTTTTTTAAGCCACAATTATATAATTATTAACTCATATGCAAATAAACCTTAAGTAAAAACCTATGTGTTTACTTGGTAAAGTTATTTATTAAGGTAAACAGATATAAATAAAATAAAATTAGTAAACATTAAAGACATTAAATACTGTCTATAGTTTACGCGAGTAGTACACATTTAAATAAAATACTTTAACGGTTTAAAACGCGATATATTAGTTAAACTTATTTGAAAATGTTTTTAACTTCGGCCCAACGTTTCGGATGCTTTGCAGCAGCCGTGGCCACGGCGGGCCGAAGTTAAAAATCATTTTCAAATAAGTTTAACTAATATATCGCGTTTTAAACCGTTAAAGTGTTTTATTTAAATTAAATACATTTTTATTCCACATATGTATATCCAACTTTTCAAAGCCAATTTGTACTCCTTTTCAGCTTAATCAATTTCCTAGAACGTCGAAAATATTTCAATAAAAAGCTCAATGGTTTTTGTAACACAAACAAAAAAGGGTAAATAAATTATCTATCCATTATTACATTGAAAGGGTATTTCATGAAAGGTCATTCATCATATTACATAATAAATTGTTTTCGGTATTCAACTTGTTGGTAAGTAGAAATATTGTAAATTTACAAGCCTAACATTTGATCTAAATTAGTGGCTATAGCCGTAACTTTTATTACAAATATTGTAATTGATTAATGAATTAAAACCCACGCATCGAATAAATTAGTACTTACATAGAGTAATTATACGTAAAGATAATAGAATTACAGCTGAGAAGATAGAGAAAAAACAATAAAAAAGTATTTAAGGGCATATAAAAGTATTGGAAACAGTGATATATATAAAATTTTATTTAAAAAAAAAAGGGGGTTGGGGAAGGCCGTGGAAAAAACAACGGGAAAAGAAAAAATTTAAGAAAAAAAAATGGGGGGTTATAAAAATCTAAATAACACGAAGAGTAGAAAATCATGGGTAAAAAAATTAATGTATTTAATTTCATAATCGCAAATAACCATACAGGATTTAAAAAAAAAAAAAAAAAAAAAAAAAAAAAAAAAAAATTATAGGAAAAAAAAAGGGGGGTTAGAAAGGGGGGGAAATATGTTAAAGGAAAAAAAAGAATTGTCTTGTTTAAAGTACTTTCAAAAAAAACCAAAGAATTCTGTTTTTTGTCTTAAATATTATCATACTTTATTTAAAAGTCCGAAAGTTTAAAAAAAAAAATAGGGTAAAAATTCATGTATGTGATTTATAAAAAATGGAAAGTAATTTACTTCTGTTATTATCATAATTGCTTGTTCAAATATTCCGAACTTTTTACTGATTGGTTAGAACAGAACACGGACGCTGTGGAGCCGGTTCAAGTCGGCCGCCCTAGTTGAAAAATTATTTCAAAGTAAATAAATTGTAAGATTACACAATGCCATCATGTGCAAAATATTAATGTTATCAAATAATTAACTACTAACGAATAGATTTACAAATGACTTCACGCTACTGAATGTAAATTATCAAAAAATGTATCGATCTCAGACACCCACTAATTCTTTAAGCTGTGTCTGAGCGTCTTCGTTCCCTATACATGTCACATCGGTTGTTTCATCCTATGATAAATGTTGGGTCGGTTGATTCACTACCGTTGTGTCAACGTTGGCTACCTCCCGGGGTCTCTGAATTATTTTTATGCATTGAAAGAAAGGGTCGCCTTTGAATTATTCTTCGGGAAAATAGTGAAATATTTAGGAACACATGTGGCGTGAATGAAAGATGGACAAAGAAGTTCTTTTTAATGCAAAAGGTCCAAATAGCCTCTCGGACCTCAATTTTATTAATAAAATGGGAAAATATTTTTTTAGTTTTGTATCTTTATATACCTACACCTATGCAAGGCACTGACTAAAACAATAATATTCTTTGTGTAAAAATCTTTGAGACTCTAAAAGGAAAATACGACAATAAAAAAGATATAGGTGGAGCTTGATTGCCATTTGGTTATTTCTTAGTCTAATATTCTTTAAGATTTCCATAAATAACCTTTAACAAGTCTGTGTAGTATTTATTTTAATTTTATTGAAATTAAAATTATTAATGATTATATTATTAAAACACGATGAAGATATAAAATCTTAAAAACTACGAGATGAAATTCAAAATTTTGATTTCTACTAGATATTAAAGCACCTTGAAAGTTCTAATGTACACTGACATAAGGCTAGTTAGTAAGATATAGTGTTTAATTTGGCCTGTAACGTCAGCGTGTCTTGAAAGGCCTAATGAATAGCGTACAATGAATAATTACGTCAAACCAGACTGTACAGCTTTACGGATCTATGTATTAACAAGACCAAACCACGTGTTACCAGCGTACTATTTAATACCCTGTTTCAACATTAGACGACGGTAAATTGGATATTCTTAATCGAGGCATGGGGGCGAACATATTTATGTGTCCGATTCGATGATAGATTTTCTTTAGAGGGAAATTGTTAATCTGACTTTTCGACGACCTGTCCGACGCAATTAATATATGTTGTTACCCCAAGATGTGAATCGCCTTGCCAAGCCTAACCATTAAATTAAATGTAAAGCTACAGAGCTACAGTCTTCGTTGGGGTCCCATTATTTTTAAATGGTTTAGTAATTTTAGTACTAAGAAATAATATATGAACAAGTGTATAGATTGACGATAT
This sequence comes from Leptosia nina, assembly GCA_963661955.1. NCBI lineage: Eukaryota > Metazoa > Arthropoda > Insecta > Lepidoptera > Pieridae > Leptosia > Leptosia nina. The sequence continues at coordinate 2,743,695 of CAVLEF010000003.1, forward strand.
TTCACCTTTCGACTTTTCCATCCATTGTTAGATAGAAATAGAATTCGTAAATGTCAAAATTATTTACATCAACGTCCTTTTAAAACCTTACCTAGAATTTCTCAAAATATAAATTGAGAAAAAATTATTTGCCTATTTTAGTTTCATTTCAGTCTACTTAACTACATTTTCTGCCGGTAAAGGCATAAAGATGTATTTAACTATTGGGCTGTAAATAAAATCGATAATTAAAAAGACAAAGGAACTAAACTAATAGAATGTAAGATTACTTTTTCTAATTTGTACACATTTCCTTGAAATTTACCTAAATTAGAAACACTTTACAGGCTAAACTCGATAGAGTTGCTATGGGGTATCTTGAAAGTTTAATAAATAATTTCCAAAGAACAGTGTATGCTAAAATCTAATTAATTCTTACGGATTCCCTATTGTGTTAGCATAATTAATTTACGTGTTGAGTCTAAGAATTTATAATTAATATTATATTGGATGTTACTTTCGTTTTAAAGGTAAAATATAAGAAATCTTTTTACGAGTTTCTTGGTCGAACGGTGGTAGTGCTGCAAATTCCAGTATGTTAATTAAAACTTGTGTATTCCTTAACGTCTCAAAAATCCGGTAGACATGTTGAAATCCCGTCCGGTCCAGATGGAACAGCCGTGTATTAATATCTATTCTAAAAAATATTAGTTTGACAGCACCTATTATAAGCTTAGGGCTTGGACTTTTAACTTTCATGAAATAAACGAAGCTTATTGGTTCTCTATTGAAAAAAAAAGGTCTCGCTCAAATACTGCGTGAGTCGGTAATCAGCTCGTTTTCCGACTTTTGCTTCAGAATAAATATTTTTTCGCACCATTTATATTTTCATCTTGAAAGTATTTTCACACATAATAAAATGTATTTCCTTTTTGAATATACTTAAGAAAATAATACTCTTTGAAATAAGGAAAATAATACTGTACCAATTACCAACGATAAATGGAATCGTATTCAATTATGGAAATCAATAATTGGACTAATTTATAGATATTATTCGAAAAATATTGTTTTGTCATCTTCGTTAGCCTGTTTTACCAATGTTTGGACATAGGTCACTTATCTTACGCTATTAGTCCTAGCCTAGCAACTCAATTTAAATTTATTTAAACTACGGCCCGACGTTTCGGATGCTTTAAGAAGCTGTGGTAACAAGGAGAAAATGGAGGGTGTCGTTTATGTCAAGGTCAAGTAGCTAGCGCCACCTGTTTCATTGTTGCTTCGTGAGAGATGTTCCTTATTACAATTAGCTCTAGTCACCACGAGTTTGTTCCAGAAAAAAATTGTATTAATTTTAATCCTTATTATTAGTAGAATCATTAAAATTGAATATGACATACTTTAAAAAACGATCTTTCACGAGACACCTAGATCTAGAGACATCTAAAATAATAGACACTTATCCATCAACCTGTCTACCTATATGTACTTAAGTAATTCAAGCAATTGTTCCACGAACAGAATGAACTTTGACCCAAGATAATAAACGTATATTTGGCAGATTTGCGAGACATACTAATATCTATTTCGCCGGTCATTATCCGGGAGACAATAGGGTACGGGACAAGGAGCGGAGCAATTCAATACCCCTACAGTTGTTATATGACAAATTGTTGGCCTGCTTCTCAATGACCACGAACACGATCTGCTTGAATGATCACCCTGCCGCATACAGTAGTATATTTATACTAATATATAAAGTTGAAGAGTTTGTTTGTTTGTTTGAACGCGCTAATCTCAGGAACTACGAGTTCGAATTGAAAAATTATTTTTGTAGTTAGAGCATTTATCGAGGAAGGCTATAGGCTAAAACATCGCGTTGTGACTAAAAGAAGCGAAGATCGGGAAATGTGAACAAAACGGGGGAAAATTTTCATCTCTGTGGGTTTCAGATGCGTACGCTGCGAAAACGATTCAAGATATCTAAAAAAGGTGTATGAAAGAATGATTCTTCTTAAAATAACTTAGAAAAAAGTCCACGAGGCTATATGTCTATATTTTAAGATTAACTTGCAAGAACGACGGAAGGGACGCAATCGACGCGAACAACTTAAGTTTATAAAGATGACGATGACGATGGGTTTGCAAAAACTAATTTGGATGCCTAAAATAACGATTCTCGGATCGGACGAAGTCCGTGGACAGTAGTATATTATATACTTAATAAGTTTTAGAGTTTCTTTAAACGCGCTCATCTCTAGGACTACTGGTTACAATTGAAAAATAATTGTTTTGGTTGGCTAGAAAAATTATCGACAAAATGTGCTTGAAAGAATGACTCCTCTTTAAAAGATCTAAACATTTTTTAAAATAATTTAAAGATTATAAGATTTTAAGAACGAGAAGAATTTTAAGATTATCTTGCAAGAACGACGGGCCGCGGCCGACAACGTGAGAGCCAGCTTACATTTATATAGATGAAGAGGAAGTTTACAAAAACTAACTGCCCCCACGCAACTAAATTCAAGTTACTGAGTAAACAATAAAATTAAATTAATGTAGCTCTCGAACAAACAAAAGATTATAGCGAGTTGATTTTATTGCGTTTTTGTATCATATTAGCTGTTAGACGAGTACCTTTTTATTATCAAAGGAATTTTAATAACTAATGAGTTTAGTTAATGTATTAAGGGTAAAGTACATGAGATAGAGAGCAAATCCCGTTGGAATAAGCAACAAATAATGCTTACGAGCAACATTTTGAATTTAAGATAAATGTAATTACATAAGTGACGAGTACAACACTCATTGCGGCTAATCAAATTACTGAATACCTAATATGCATAAAAGTCTACGATAAATAGGCGTAACGTTATAAATAAATACATTTTAAATTAAAATGTTATGGTTGTTTTCGAACCACAGCCGGAAGTATGTATAAATTGTAAAACCTGAACTCATTTTATATTCGATAACATTCACAGTGAGTGTACAGAGTAAATAAATTAAATCGAATGCAAATATGCTTTTTCGATTATCAATGCAAGCGTGTTTGCGAAGCTTATAATGATTTCCGACGGAGGCCAGGTGCACAATTAACCGTCAAGCCCGTTTGACGTCAACGCACGCAAACCATGCGATCGGATCTTCTATTAAAATTAATGGTATCTTAGTCGATATGTACAGATTATAGTATAATACTCCTAAGTATTATATATAGTATCGTCTGTACTTTTACGCGAGCTGAATAAAACCTTTAGTGATTTAAAATTCTAAATATATTACTTAACTTTAAAAACATTAATATTTTTTACATGTTATTGCACATGAAGGTACTATATAATTTTAAAAAACGAAGATAAATTGAAAATATTTTTTTTTCGAAAATTCGAAAGTTGTTTCAATTTGTATTCGTTTTTTTTAATTATCACTTAACTTATTTTTAATTCAATAAATTTACGAACTGACGTTTCGGATGCTTTTTAGCGACGATCATGACCACGTGTGCTATATTTCGCTTTTTAAACCGTTAAAGGTGTTTTATTTAATTAGTATAAAAATAACGTTCGAAAAGCTCAAAATAAAATACAATGGTTATACTAAATATCTTATATAACAATATAATATATACCAAATATAACAAGACTAAGCGCAGATAAATCGTTCTTAAATTCGTCAATTTGTAACATAAGCAGAGCAACCCAAAAGTTATAAGTAAATGTTTGATTGAGATAGATTGGTAACAGCCCTTAAATAAATAAATTACAAATAATATTTATTGTAGCACTCCGATGTTAACCACATTTCACAATACATCTTTTATGCTGAAAAAACGATTTTACAGAAGCCGTCAGATAAAACCTTATTTTAACTTTGTGATGAATAAATTTTCTTTTATTACTTAAATAAAAGAGCAACTACAGCTTCAATAGAATTCTCTTTGTGACCACAATGCGTTGCATTGAATTAATAAAATGAATAACTTTTTTGGTTTTTAGCAATACTATGGCGTTTTGATTGAAAATAATCGTCACTCGCACTACTTAAAGATATTTGTTTAAATCAATTTAAACATTACAATAGGACTCAAAGGAGTTGGAAGGTCAAATGTAAGACAAGTAGAATCTGCTGTCACCAATTACAAATTAAGACTTAATCGTTTTATAGTGACATCATATTATGAAGAATATTCAAGTTTTTAAACGTAAAAGTCTGTAATTTTATTCTCATAAGAAAGCATAAGACATTTAACTTTAAGAGAATAGCTCAAAGGCTAGAGCAAAAGCACGGATGGCTATGTACCCGGCCTGCTCGTGTTATATTATTTTTCAATCTAAAATAACGCATGAAAAATATAAAACTTCTCAATCGAGTGACTGACTGAACTTTTCAAAGTGATTCGATAAAATATCTGACAGTTCAAAAAAAGTTAATTTAAAATTTTAATCTTTGTTTAACGCACCCTAACTGCGAGTGAACAATAAAAACAATATATTTATTTCCACATCCCTTTTTCATTAGCGGGCAGGAATGATGTGTAAAACAGCGCTCTCTCCCTGACGAGGGTCCTGTAAATAACTGAGGGACCAATTATGCAGCTCTACGTGTAAATAAATAAGAATTTCTTCAATAGCCTGCGAAATAAATAAAGCTGAATTGAAAAGGGAAAATATTTATTTCATTATTTTCACGATTTAGCTCGTAAAGTTCCAAATCACTGTAGGTTTTTATAAGCTAAATTATTCTTTTTCAGACCAAGTATTTTGAAACTTTCATATAATGTTATATGAAAGTATAATGTAAATGTGTTGAAAAGTTAAAAACTATTTAGATTTTAAAACGGCGGGACTTGAACCGGACTCCAAGCTTTGCTCACCTAGCCATTTGAACTACCGTGTTCTGCCTGCGTCATCGTCGAATTTTTTAATCCATTTAACAGATACACTTTCAACATTGTATTTCTACTTTCGCTGTGTGGGGTGGGGCATATAAATGTTGGGGTCTATGTCATCATTTGAATATACACGAAAGTTCTTCGGAATAAAACTTCTATCGGTGCGACCAAAATTATTATTATTATGGGTGTCGTAGAACGAAACTCTTCACCACTGAGGCGGTCAATGATATTGTTTTTTTTTTAATTTTGTACAAATAAAAACCAATATATAATCTTAAAAGATAGTTTTGAAAATCGTTATAACAGTTTCTTATCAATCACTCGTATCGCATATATAATTAAAATGTATAAAATATATAATCCTCAAATTGTAAAGTTCTTAGTCCAGAAGCGTTAACAAACTTCTTCAAGTCAACAAAAACGTGCATTACTAGCAAGCGGCTTTATAAAATTAACTTTAACATTATCACAGTTTTAAAGTAGACTTTACTGTTTATTCCATGTTAGGTGTTCATTTATCATTCTCGTTTCTTAACGTACGGATAAGCTTGTTAAATGCGATATAAACTTGTATAAGCTTTAGAGAATTTTTATTACTTTATCATTTCTTTCCGTATAATAAGATCGGAGCCGCTTTTGAAACATTATAATTAATGCTGTCGGCTGCGTAAAGTATAATCTTGAAATAAAAGAAAAGAAAATAATATAATACGTGTGACAATAATACTGGCTAGAGCACGGATTGTTTGTTTTTACAATGGGCAAAAAGTGAAAAAAAAATACAAATTAGTTAGACCCACCAAAACCACCATCGAAATTTCTTCACGTCTAGTCACAATATTGGTCCTATTTTTTACAAAAACATTCCGAAATATCGTACTCACTGTAATTAACATTTTCTACGTAGAAACGAAATTTCTCATTGTGTAGCGCTGCCCGCAGGAAAATAATAGCAAATGATTACTGTTTTTGTGAAACGACAAAAACATAGCGCAAGAACAACGCATTAAAGTCCATCATATTTCACTTCAATTCTAAGCGGGGGACCGGGTTCAGAAAATTCTTCTGTATCAAGAACTAATTTTGCATTGTTTAACTAAGCGGAGAGTTCCCTGGAAATGTTCTCCTCAACACGATCATTACTAACATACCTGTCTCAATGTTAATGGTTTCACGAAAACCTCTTATGATAAGACTATTTAACAAGATTAATGTGTGTGAAAGCTGGCTTTTTATACCGTGTTTTACATTTTAATTAGGTAAGTTAACTCAAGGAAAATGTAATGTAAATTCGGAACATTACGAATACTTTACATAATATATATAAATATATAAGGCGTTCAGTTTGAACAATATTTATTATTTACCCATCAATTCTGATAGTGAAAAGCCACAAGAAAGTAAAACATACTGTAATCATTCTAAATAAATGCCTCAAAGTAATTATGTTATGCTGTTTAATTTTCGAACGTAATTACGAAATTTTATGTACAAACAACCGGAATGCAATTTTCTCTAGTGTAATAATATTACAATTTGCACAATCAAACGTAATGATAATATAATAAGTGTTTAATGAACCATTACCCCCACAAAAATAATAACTCTTTAAAATATAACGAGCCAGGAGGCCGCATATCTCATGTTTTTAGTTATTCTCAATGATAATTTATTTCTTAAATTTACTATTTTGTAATTTTAAGAAACATTATTTTCTTTTGCTATGTAAACTTATAAATTATTAACCCTTCTGTCTTGTTATCAGGTAAGTACACTTACCTGTAATTACCTTCATGGCGTGTCAGTAAAAATGTATGAAGCGATATGTCACGAAAAAAAAGACTATGACTATTGTCTGTATGTTTTTAATCAACCTTCAGATTGTAAATAGGTTTAGCATTAATTAATTAATTTTTTACAGTATTCGTTAATATATCGAACATACTTGGGGCGGATACATTTTTATGATTATTCCATTTCTTTTTTTATTTATAATTATGCCTTACCAAACAGAAACAATTAACTGACAAGGGTTCGAACCCAGGATTCTTGTCTAACTATGGATTATTGAGAGCATACTTTTTTATTTTTCTAATGCCAATTATTCAATTAATATTTCGACGAAAAACATTATACGATTGAAATCATTTGCTGGCAGCTGTGGGTGAGGCTCGACTTGAAAAACGTATTTCGTACAAGTTTTAGGCACCTGCGCCTTTTACCACGGGGAGATTAAAGAATTCCCCCCGCTTATAAAAGCTTATTATCGCTCTTATAGCTCATTTATGTTGTAAAAGCGTATTACATGTACGTCTTATAAATGATAACGTGTCGTTATCAATTGGGAAATCGCGAGCTGAACGAGTTTTACGAGCTAAATCTTTGTCATTTTAAATAGTAAAACTCGTAATATCTTAGACATATTTTATATTTTATAAAGCAAATTTGGGAATATGTAGGTTTTTAAACTTTCCTCGAAAAATGTTCCAGCAAACAGGTTTTATTTTTATTTGAACAAGTCGTTTCTGAGATTAGCGCGTTCAAACAAACAAACTCCTCAACTTGTTTAAATAATTAAAGTTTAATATCTTGGATAATATGGTTTATGTGTTAAGTTATGATTTTGGTAAAGATTTAAAATTATTTGTAAAGAAGTGTGTGTAATAGTAGGGATTATATTAACACCTCTATTATTATTGCTGGTGTACCAAATTGAAAATCAATGACTAAGGGAAATGTTAACTATAATATAAGAATGTTAATACAATCGATAAGTAAAACGGACACAGAACTGTGTCTGCCTCAAACAGTTTACGAGAATTAGAATTAAACACGCTATATTGTACACACAAATCACTGCCACTGCAAATAGTTCCACTTTGGCGAAATCGCTTTGCTCTTGACATTAATAGGAAAGAAGCTATTTTTCACGTCTCAACTTTATTGGACAATAAGTCATAGATGATTGTTCAGTTACGGAACGTTATCGTGGTAACATAATGAAAGCTTTCATTCTAGTCACTAGCCCTTAGTTCCTACAATGGAGACTTGCCGTCTAAATACGGGTAAGACTCGGAAAAGACACAAACCGTCAAATTCTTTTCTAGAACATTCGCTTCAAAGATTGTCTCACGATATTTTCCTTCACCAAGCACGTTAGTTATAAATACTTTACAAATACAATTTGGTGCATGTGCACTATATATACATATTATAATTCTAAGTATTTATGTTCTTATGTTTATGTTTGTGCAATAAAGAGTTTTTATTATTATTATTATATATTTCTGACAGAAAAAAAATTGGGAAACATTTTTACTATGACACGTGTAATAGTGTTTTATTCTAAAAGTGGACAGACAAGCATGAAGTAAATATATAGAAGCTAGAATAACACAGCCATACGACATTTAAACTGCGCAATTAACCTATTTTGGCTCTAATATTCTAAAATACAAAAACTGCAACCGAAACGCGATTACAATGTTTCAAGACGGAATTTCGATATTACTAAGACGCATTCCATGTTTAAAAAAAATATATAACCCATCGGGTCCAACATGGTTCTAACCAACGGGGTTGGATCGAAGCCAAGATCCATTGATTGAGCCACAAATTGCTACCATTAAACCGACCAGCTCGTCAAAATAAAAAAAAACATGAATTTTGTTTACCTCATTAAATTAACGGTTAACTATTTGTAATTGAAATTATCTTTAATTGTACAATTCTTGATTAAGAATTTGCAAGTCTCGTGATTGTCCGATACAGAGAGAGATATTAGTGTTTCTGTGTATATTGCTGGCTGCTGTTGAAGTTTGTTATTTCATTAGAAGCAATACTAGCTAGTTGGTGTAACGTTTGAATTGTCAGGAAGCAATTCAGGAAGCATATAATAAACCTCTCAGGCACAACAATTTTGACGTAATTCCTCGTACAATTTCGCCTGCAGCTCGTACGCAAGAACAATAGTATAATTGTTAGCGATAGTTCTCTGTTTTCCCAAGATTAGTTACTTTTATCTTCTAGTGAACTGACTTAAAAAATAAAGAGAAACTTTCGCGTCGTATTAGATCCGAAATTAAGTTTTCCAGTGTGAGGCAGACGCACATCTGTGTCCTATATCAAGAATATAACTTAACAACAAGAATTTGATCGGAATTTCTCATCAAAATCTAGATACATATATATAATTTCTTCTTTTTCCAAGCTCAGTAGTTCAGTGCAATATATTAAACTCTTACTCTATGGAGACAAAATCAAAATATACTTTTATCTTATAGTACACTAGCTGAGCTAGCGACTTCGTCCGCTAAGAATATTTATTTTGGGCATCCAAGTACGTTTTTGCAAACTCGTTCTTTATAAACTTTCCAGAAATTTTTACATTTCCCCTGTATCTTCGTTGTATTATCACATTGGTGTGTAGCCTATAGCCTTCTTCGATAAATACTCTAACCAATACAAAAAATTTTTCAATTCGAACCCGTGTTCCTGAGATTAGTGCGTTGAAACAAACAAACAAACTCTTCAGCTTTATATATTATATAAGTATAGGTATGGACGCGATTAAACTTACATATGTTTCATTTTATTCCATGTAAAGAGGAAATAAATAATTCTCTCATAGAAAAATAAATAAGTTCCCCAAATTTAAGGATGGAGGTTTCATGTTATTACCTGAAAAAATAACCATCAAAATATTATTACGATACCGTAATACGGAAACTTAGGAACCGCATAGATTATTATTATTTACAACGGGTCACTGAACAGGACCTTTGAGTGTTGAACAAGGGTACAATTTTACCCTTCACTGAATATCAGTCAATAATATTGGTATAAATTCTCGTTTCAAAATACTTTCATTATTTTGTAAGTAGATACCTAGATGTTGTTTAAAAATAATGATTAATTAAAATTTTCATGTCCGAATAATTTTTTTTAAGAGAGTTTACTTAATGAACAGAAACTCTCCATTAAGTAAACTTCAACGATAGGGAGAAGTTATTATAAAATAGTGTATGACGATTGCTTGATTTACTTTAAATATGAATTTTCTGTGAAAATAACACATCCACATGTCCGTACCGATAGATATTTTTTATTCTCTTCCCCCTAATATATCACCAATACACAGTTTTTAATAAGTTGAAATGTACAATCCATTCTATTGTTTAATAATTATAATGTCGTGGATGTTTAATTACACACGTTCCAGATGCTTTGCAGCAGCCGTGGTCACGGTGAGACTATAGATGGAGGGTGGCTCTTACGTCAAAGTAAAAAACTGCTACGCTAGCGCCATTTGTTTCGTCGAAGTTGATATTTACCGAAACTGTTCGGGTTCTTGCAGAACTGACTAACGGTGTCTTCGTATTTGCTGGTATACTGTTTTTTGTAATCCAAAGTCTTTAATATGGGATCCCAGGTGTTTGAAAACTGAAGGCCGTCCTCCTTATTAAAATGTTTGTATCTTAATTTCAGTGGTACGCGACGCAATTATACCTACTGTTATGATATGCTAGTGCGTAAAATGACTTTCCTTATTACTACTGTCGATAAAATTAATAGTACTCTGAATTGAACGAGGAGGTAAAGAAATAGCTACATTATAGAGTAACTAAAGAAATAAACAATGTTCATTCAACATAGTACAACTTCGAGAGAATTCTGTAAAAAATGAGCTTAACTCAATGTTTAAGGTTAAACGTCGACATTAACTCTTATTTAGAATGTTGCAAGACTGAAAAACGCAGCACTATTTGTCACGACGACTTTGCGTCACAGACAATAACTTCATGTTGGAAAATCCCAAGCTACCTCTTTGTCACATTTTGCGAAGAAAAAGTATTCTCTTATTCATTTCGTCGCTTGCTCTTTACTAGGACGGCAAAAAATGTGATTGTTACAAAGAATTTATGAGCCTTCGATACGCCTTACGTAGGCGTGTTGGAAACACTTTTTATAAGGTATCCAGTCGGAAACACTTCTCACATAATATCTTGTTATTTATAAAGAAGCTAATATAAATAAATTAATACTTTGCTTAACAAGCATTCAACGCTTCGTAGCACGTGCTACGAAACAACGTAGCAGAGCTACGAGGCTTACTTATTTTACAAACATTATTTTGTAGCATAATAAATTTTATATATTATACTTTAGGTGATAAGTTACTTATTGTACTTAACAGGAGTGAAGGTGTGGTTACAAATTAAATAAAATTATTTAAATAATAAAATAAACCATCATTGCATTTTTTTTAATTTGATAGACTCAAATCTCTTATTATATTTAAGCAGAAGAATCCTTCAATATCATATTTCTAGTTTACTGTTTTTGCAGCGAACAATGCGTAAGAATTTATATTCCGCACTGCGACTCATAAATCCGAGTGAACGTCCAAGTAACGCCGCTGGCTGTTCTGCGTCCGCGCGTATCGCAATTTATGACAAATATTTCGTTTAAGATTTCACTCTTAATAGAAAATTCATTGTAATTGTTAAATTATAGCGTTCCATGTATCTATTGAGTAAGTGCTTGATTAGTATAGTAATTAGTTCATTCAATTGCAGATCACAATGTTTAAAGAAAAGAAAAAGATAGTTCCCGCTAGGATTTAAAGAATCGTATAATCTTATATTTGAAAGTAAGCCATTGATCGGTTATCATCTTTCTTTTAGCGGGTAACGTACAATTGACAAGTCCCACTATAATAATCTAGCGGGTCAGATGATGCCTTCAAAAAATACACCAACGCCCACCAGTGGGAAACTACTTTAATACTTCACAGTAAAACACTACACTAATTCCTAGCAATTTTAAAGCCAGTTCAAAAAGCGCAGGTACTATTTTTACAAAACCGACCGAAGTCAATCCCCGGTGGCCATGTTTAAAAAATTTACTCGCAATTTGAACGCCGCTATGGAAGTTTAAATTGGTGTTAAACACGCAATAACGAGTTCGCGAGATGTAACGAATGAAATCAAATTATATTCTGAAAATAATAATAATTATTATTTGCAATGAAGTAGTAGGTTACGGAGAATATTAAGTACTAGCTGTGTTATCGACTTTGTCCGCGTAGAACAGTCATTTTGGGTATCAAATTTGTTTATACAAACGTCCGGTTCAACTCTATAAATGTATGCTGTCATCCACGACGTCGTCCGCGTCCCGTCGTTCTTGCAAGTTAATCAATGATTGACATATAATGTCACTGACATAATTTTAGATCATTGAAGGAAACTTTTCTTCATACATATTTTTAAATGTACCCGAAATACCCTCGTTTGTGCCGATATAAAATATTCATTCTTATCTAACAGTACATTGTTTGCGATGTCATGAGTCACCTACACATGATACTGAAGATTAGCGAGCATACATTTGCTTGTTACAGCATCCAATTTCCACGGCGCGTATCTCCCTAATTCCACGCCAACACGTTCATCTGATAAAGTGTTTGACAGCCATTGACTTCTACAGAGCTTTTGTGTAGCTCCTCCATGCCTAACAACGTATTTAAATAAAAATATTAGGTGGAACGTTGATATTGGTTCCTTTTTTATTCGCTTTTTTAATGGGTAGTTAAATAGGCTTGTTGCTTTGTGGATAATATTGAACGGGTCGTGGATTCGATTCCCACCGGTTCCAACGTGTTAAAATTCATCTGAAAAACACAACTCATTTTAAAAATCAAAAAATAAATTGAAAAAAAATTTGACTCGGGTAGGCCTTTTCAATTTTTTTCGATTTTTAAATTTTATAGTGCCATCGTGTGAAACTTATTAAAGTTTTCAAACAACTCATTTTGTATAAATTTTGAATTGCTGACGTTTCCCTTCGAAAAAGTGAAATATTTTTAACTCCTCCGTATATCACGTTGACATAAATTGATTACGTTACATCTTTTATTTCTTTTGAAATAATAAATATAATTAAAAATAAAACATTGGATACGTTTCTATTAACAAAAGTACCTACTTATAACTTATCCTTTCGAGTTACATAAAACGTAGGAAGTTCAGTTAAAGAACCATAAATGGAGCTCGTCCAAGCCAAAGTAACAAATATTTTCGAAAGAGCTACCTACAAAGATGCATGCGAGAAAAGTTTTATTGCGAGTAAGTTCAAAGTGGAGTAAAATAAATGCTATTCACCTTTCAGTCGTGCAAAAGTAATTACGCGCTAAACTAGCAGAAAGGCGACGCGTGAGTTCTTTTACAATTTTTAAACGCTGGCAGTTAGCGAGTGTACAAGGCGGTTTAAAACGTATTTTAGTCCATGAAACGTAGAGGCTGTTTACACTCTGTTATGGATTCAACTACTTATACACAGTTGAACTAATAAATTTCGCATTTTAAACCGTTAAAGTGTTTTTATTAATTACTTATACAATTAACAAAAATCCAGTACATACTTACACTTATGTTTGGGTAGAAGGATATATAAATTGATGTTAAATATCGCTATTTGAGAATTGACTGTATAATCAGTCAATTTTGATACAATCAAAAAAGATCAATTCTAAGAAAGTTATTCAAGATTGACGAGAGAGACAAGAGAATCGGCTTCTTTAGAGGAGAAACTAGCTACCTATAGATTATGGGTTATATTACTTTTCTTTATAGGTTTTAGAACAAAGATAAATATTGCAAAGTCGAACTCCTTACCTCGTTGACAACAATCGGCTGCTTATAATAACTAAATTATAAATAGGATGACAGCGTATCTTCTTAAGATGTCATACTGGATCTTATTGGTATTTTATCTTTATGTTAACCACATGCCTGTCTGTCATCCCCTTATAATTAAAAATGAATAGTCTAAATCATTCTTTACTATAAATATATTATATAAGGGTTTTATTTGCTTCTTCATTTCGAAACTAAACCTATAAGTATAAGTAAGTCGTCACAGCTTCGAATCTCTGTCCATTTTCATTTTGTACTTTTGAGGAACCGAGCGAATCTGTACCTTCCAAGAAGTGTCATAAATAATAGTCTATGAAGGTACGATCCACATTCACAAGTCAGTGAGACATACATTTAACCTCGAAGACGTAACCTTTCACGCTGAATGTTAGACGAGTGTAAGGAACACCTTAATTTAGAGGACTTTTGTGTTTTAATTCGGTATTTTATTAAGTGTAAAATTGGTTGGTGTTAAAGGTCCTTGTTTTCAGTGATATAATTTAAAATACAATTTTAATGAAGCTGAAAAATTTGTTTGTTTGAATACGATAATCTAAGGAACTGCTTGTCAGTATTGAAAAAATATTTTTATATTAGTTGGACCATATCGAGAAAATATTTAGACTATAAAACACCATTAGCCACCATATAGGAGTGAAGAAATAGAGGGAAACGTGGAAAATTAGCGGTACGAAAACGGTTCAAGATAACTAAAAAATATATAGAAGTAATTATTGTTCTTTAAATAATCTTTTAACTCACGAGAACCGCTTTTATGGTAATCAAATTAAAATACTTCATATGGACTAAAGAATGTGTGACAAATCAGGTAATACTACAATAAAGCATAACATCCCGTTATAGAACCTTGTTGTTAGATACTTCAGCCCAGCACATGTATTTCTTAGTACATGTTTCATACCGTTAATTCTCCGTATTACGAACAGGATATGTACTAAAACAATTTTAATACAAGCATATGGTAAAGTTGTCGGGGCTTACATATCGCAATAATCCACGCCGTAATTGGTACACTCGGATGAACTTGCTCGAGTGTGCTCTCTAATACTCTGTAATTAACTCAGACGACAGCTGGCATTTTGCTTCTTATTTTTGCTGGATTTGTGTCATTTACATAATAGACAAATCGGCTTTCGCTATTTAGCTCTTTCTATTCAATCCTTATTCCACATACTTGGTGAACTAAAAAATTAAATTTAGTGAGAAAAATATTTACACTTGGAGCTTATTTCCTGAAACGACGAGACGTGTATGTAAAAAAATTGAAAATAAATGTATCGTTTGATAATCCAGTAAGACTCCCAAGAGTTTTGAATTTACTCTGCATAGAACGAAGATCTGTGATAAACCAAATAAGTAATAATATAACCCCTAGGAACAACTTATCGAAATTATTTTGCCATCTACACTAATGTTAAAAAATACTAAAGAATTTCTCTGAACGGTCTCGGGAACTACTTGTTCGAACTAAACAGTTATTTTGCGTTGGTATAGCATTTATCAAGAAAGGTTTTAAGCTAGAAAACATCGCGCTTCGACTTATAGGAGCGAAGAAACAATGGGTCACATGTCCCTAATACGGTAAAATTATTCGAGTTTGAGGGTTTCTAAGCAGGTGCTGCGAATCGGTTCAACATACCCAAAAATATGTATAAAAGAATAATTCCTCGTTAAATGATCTAAACAATATCCGTAACACTATATGTCTATCTTTTACGATTGAAAGAGCAAAGGGACGCGGACGATGTCGTGATTGTCAAAAACAAATTTTGTTGCCCAAAATAACTATTCTACGCGGATAAAGTCGCAAGCAAACTCTTATAGATAAAGGCATCCAAATCACGGCTAAGCACCTTTAAAGATTCCATTTAAATTAATTAACAGAGCCGCCGCGAGACGTCGAGTGCGCGGGCTCACTGACACATTGAGCAAATTCGTGTACAGCATTCACGTACCAGAAGTTATTATGGAGACAAAAGAATTTACAAAAAAAATCCTCATCAGTGACAGCGACAACACTAATTAGGTCAAGCGCGAACTCACAAACTGCTCTCTAGGCCGCGCGTCCTCTTAATGAAGTCTAACGAAACAAGTTTTTACTATTGTATGAGTTAGGCGTGAAAAGGGCCTCTAATTACGAATTTCTCATTTGAATCGTACTGCATTGACTCGTTACGATATTGCGTAGGCTGCATAATGCTGAGTGCAGACTTTTATGCGCGACAAAGGACCAGTCTGGGTACCCTCTGTCTGGCATCTGAAGCCCCCGAACGCGGATTCCATAACTAGCTTCTTTCATTTACGTTATAGGACAAAATGCATTAAGTATTGTTTGGGTCTTTATATCACTTTTTACCGTTAAAAAGCGCAAAGTATATTTGCGCTTAATATATACTATAATACATATATACTCATATATGTATTTATATAACTATGCAATTACTTGCCTAAAAAGTTTAAACTTCTAAATTAGGTACATTAAAAATAAATTTCACTATGCAATAACATAAATAAAATAAAAACTGTTACAAACAAAAGCTTCATTAATATATTAAAGTACATATGTAATATGTAGAAATATTATACTTTACTCACGTGCTATTAAAAACGTTAATTATATTTTAGCATGATAATAGTTTAAAAGGCGAACAAAGACTTTGTCAGATTTAATGTTTCAAATTCAGTCGCGGATTCTCACAAATTTCCTTCTCAGATCGCCAACTTGCTGGAAACTTTTCCATTAAGACTGAATCTCAACTTTCCACTTAAAGACTTAATTGTGGAGAAAATATTTTTATCATAATTCTGGCATCACCGACCCCAATTATATAATTACAAATTTTATTAAAAACACTAGACACTTTGAATGTTGCTTGCAAGAGATCACCTGTGTCAAAAATTAATAACATTGAGTTAGGCACGAGAAGGCCTGGGCTCAAATCCCGGGCCAAAACAATAGTTTCGCTAGGGAAAGGCATATAAGTGTGGTCCATCAGTGCAACAAATGTATTTTTTACTTCCCATACTATTAGACCAAAAATGTGCAACGCTGTCGATGTCGGTTCAAGTCTTGCCCGTGTCATATTTTTTTTCCAATATGAGATCGAATTATAATTAATATAGTGCCATCGTGTGCAATAATACCATGTAAAAAAATAAATTTTAACTTGTTTTAATAAGTTAATATTTACTCAAAAGTTGCCATACGTGGTAAATTGATGTGCCAGTGAGAATAATAATTAACTTAATCAAAAATTTCATGGTGCTACTGGATAATCGAGGATGAAAGTATTTGAAATGTTAGAATATATTTCGCGTTTTAAACCTTTAATTTTTTTCGTCTAGATTTCTACCAGTTACTTATATTAGCCAGTACTAAATCATTAAAACCACGCACTTGTTTATTTATATCGAATACAATTTATGCCATATTTGTAAAGTTGTTCTCTATCTCTGCCTTGCAGGATATCTTTTAATTATAAGTAAAACAACACCAAACCGGGAAGTGTAATTAAATCGTAGAAAATGGGGTTAAAAATCCTTGTTTCTCAACATGCAAATTAATTTCTTCGTTTACATTTTAAAGACTAAATTCTTGATATTTGTACATTGTATCTCGAAGGAAAACGGTGCCTTGGGGCTGCCAGCATCCTCTATATATCACGTTACCGCTTTTAATCTCACTTCTATTTATTTAGATTCATTTCAAAGATGTTCTCTCGCCGGATTTCCCTCTTAGATTTGGTAACGTTTCCTGCGCTTTTCTGTGGCTGTTTAGAAGAACAAAAGTCCTCCGAAATAATACTTTTAATTGTTGCTACAAAGATTACTTGCAACATTAACAAATAAATATTTTGTAAAATAACTAATATAATTGAGTGCATATATTTAATTTAATTATATAAATCAGTAATAATCTATATTTTCTAAGTTTTATATTTTGTACAATTAAGTCTTCACTCTGTCTTTGTATATCTTTACAAGTTGTGTTTGTTTGTAAGTTTCTCACACTTTTTTTACCTATTTAAGGTTAATTTATGTAAAATAAGTCATTGTGACACAACGTCGACTATCGTGAGTGATAAATAAATAACAGTTTTAACACTGTTTTGCAGTTTCAATCGAACAATATTATATATTTATTATTAGTTAAAGTTATACAACGGGCTCTTTGGTTTAATGGTTTGTCTAATAATCCACGAGTCTTGGGTTCGATTCATAGCGGGTCCAACATTTTTCTTATTTAGATAATGAATGGGTATAGATCATCAACAGACGATAAAGCCATGAATTTTGATTGCGTTTCACAATCAGTCCATAGATTTCTATAGCCTGTGTGGGTTTTCATTGGTCTGTTAATACAATTGATCAGTGAAACGTAACATACATTTGTCTGTTACGTAAAAACGATATCTTAGCTGCATTACTATCTTACTACTACTAGATCTTACTAGAAGCCCTGAATATTTCACTCAGTTTCTGTTGTGTTTGTGACTTTTTGAAATTAATCATTAATTTTTAAAAATATTGAGTGCGTAGACTTTTTAAATTCAACCAACAATGTTAAGCGGTGCTTTTTTACGGCAGCCACCCAACAAAGAACTGTGCCAACGAGGAATTTATCACAGTCATTGCAACGCGACGGCGAAGTTAAGCAAACGTCATGAACAAGTGTTGCGATACTCGAATTGGTTTGAATACCACACAATACAGCTTCATCTCGACAATGTTACGACCATTGTACGATTGTTTTAACCACCGACGAATGAGAAAATACATTTGTGGCTAGCGGAACATTACTATATGTACTATATAATTTCGCCATTGGTAACCATGACAACGAAAATAATGTTTGGATATCTATGCCTAGCTTTTGCTTTGTAGAACTTTTTCTTGTTTCTCATAGCTAAGCTTTATGAACTTATAAATAATTTATAAGTATTGTTGGAAGTTTACCCGAGTTAATTAAATTGTATACTTGAACGGTTTAGAACGCGATATATATTAGTTAAGTTATTCATAATTTATTTTGATTACTGCTTTACGTTTCGGAAGCTTTGCAACAGCTGAGGTCAAGGGAGGACTGAAGATAAAGGTTGTCCCTAATGTCAAAGACAAAATCTGCTGAAGTCACTAACGTAGACTATTATAATTCGCGTTTAAAACGATTAACAAGTAACATTGAATGCATAAATTAGTCTTCATTTCACAATATTATTATAATTTATAGTAGTTTTATTATATATACTTCATAAATAAAAGTAGGTCGTTAAAATTGACTGCGTTGAGCAAGTTAAGACATATATTGTTTCGGCCATTTTTTAGATCTTGTAAGAAAAATTATATTTAAATAAAAACACTTTAACGGTTTAAAACGCGATATATTAGTTAAACTTATTTTTAACTTCGGCCCGCCGTTTCGGATGCTTTGCAGCGCCGTGGTACGGGGAAGAATCATTCTTTTTTAAACGAACAGCACAGCATATTTTCTATTTTTCTTGGTCCCCATTGGTCACAGCCTAGTGTTATATAGCCTAAAGCCTTCTTCCATAAATAAGAATGTTTCAATTCGAACCAGTACTTCTAGAGACTAACGTGTTTAAACAAATGAAATCCTAAGCCTTATAATATTAAAATAGATAATGTTTTTAATTTTATTTAAACATGCATATGTATTAACGTCTTACTGAATGAAAGAGTATGTCCCACATATAATGAGGTATGGGACAGAATTCCTCTAACAATTTAACACAGCCATATTAGCATCAAAGTTCGACGTGACTTGTTGAGACTCACTCTAAATTCAGCGGACACTTGATAGTTATGTCTAGTGCATATAAAATCCTCGCAGCAAAGATTTAGGAGCAGTAATATGCACGACATTGTAATACTGTGATATTTAGGTAATTCGCTTGCAAATGACGCCGAGGCAATGCCACAAATTGTGTTGTCATTGCAGTTAGCTTGTAAATGTGGGGAAGGCGACGGGTTAGTTTGTATTGCGCTGCCTCGCTATAACATGCTCATTATAACAATGCTTATATTATTTTGTGAGCATTATTTCTTGTTCAGCGAAGGGAAATGTGTGGCAAGTTGTACTTTTACGTATATATATACGCTACACATTTTTTATCCTACCTTCAACATATTAATATAGATTGACGATAATTAGTTACTAACCATCCAAAAGGTTATGTTATTATAAGAGAATAACGTTGCTATACAATATGATTAACATTATACGACGGTTCAAAAATACAGTGGACAGCATCGCTGTGTCAGCGATTTTCCGCTGTTTCTTTGCTGCTAATAGTCACAAAGCAATGCTTTACGGCGTATAGCCTTCCTCGATAAATGCTCTATCCAACACAAAACATATTTTTTTCATTTCGAACCAGTAGTTCCTGAGATGAGCGCGTTCGAACAAATAAAGAAGCAAACAAACTCTTTAGCTTATATTATTATTATTATATATTAGTCTATTAATAACAACGCTATACAATATGAATAACACTATTTGAGCTTCAAAATACGACAGCAAATTGAAATGAACTTTATTTTAAATTTAGTTCCCGTCGCGAGCAATACAGACAAAATTTAAATTTTGTCTGTATAAATTTGAAATGTAGAGCCGGGTTTTAATTGTAGAGCGTAAAAAAAATATTCTTATATCGAAAATTGTGTAAGGTTTCACGGCCATCGTTCAGCATATATTGTTTTCGGGTGTTCGGCCGATGTGAGATCATTTTGCTAATGGCCGAACAAAACAAGGCACCCGATATGCATTCTTATATCGATTTAAATGAACACTTTTAACGTTTTAAACACATCCTTTGCAGCAGCTAGAACGATATCAAAGTAGCGTCCAAACATCGGCGTAGTTCCAAATTGTAAATAAATGAATAATATATTTTTTATTTTTTAATTTAAATGTGTACTACTCGCAAAAACTACAGTTAAGTAATCCTTTTAATCCTTACTTACAGTTTAATAAATATATATTTAAAGTTAGAGAGATCGTGGTAAGAAATGAACATTAATAATATATTTTAAGTTTGTTTTGTCTTGCTGCATATAAAAACTAGTTTTACTTCCTTTTAATATAACCAATATAAACTATTTGATATTACAGTTAGTTCACGTTTAGTTTACTGTAAAGTGTTATTTGGCTTTAGTCCTGCAATGATTGTTAACGAAACGACCGGGATGATAAAACAATACTCAGTGACCTTCTTGCACAAGCCGAAACTTTAACTTAACTTAACTTTGGTTTAAGCACAAACCATTGAACTTCTTTATTTCTTTCTTCTTTTATTTCATTAAAAGGATATTAACGACGCGATCTATATTTCTTCTAACACATTCTTCTTTGGAAGCCTAACAACATATTTTATGCCAATGCAGTTATGAAAGATGTTCTAAACACTGTCTGCAGTTTACGCGAGTAGTCCACATTTAAATAAAATACTTTAACAGTTTAAAACGCGATAGTTATTTGAAAATTAGAAGGCCCGACGTGTCGGATTCTTTGAACCAGCCGTGGACACAAGTCTCCCCGTGATAAATAAGTTTAACTAATATAAATCAAGTTTTAAATTGTTAGTGTTATATTTTAATTTCTAGATGTTTTATTTAAAATTCACAAAACATTTAAAGGTATTTTTTGTTGTTTCCTCTGTAAACTATAGACGTTAAGACAAAATGCTTTCAAAAAGATTTGCATAAAAGTATCTGTGCTAAAACTAGTGACCTTTACCGCTCTGCCGATGAATAATTTAGGCTCGTTATACACGAGCACATAGATGACGAAGTTGCAAAAATACAGGTAACGTTTTTACCAATGGTCGACCATTTGTAAGTAAGGGTAACAAAGCATAAGACTGTAATCTACTACTATAACCAACCTAAGTATAACGCTTGTTAAAAAGTTGTCTAATCTACCAACAAAATGACTTTGTACAACACTTAATTAAGACAATGTAGATTCAACATGTATTTGAAAAAAATCACATCAATTAGCGCTTTTGAAAGCGACCTATCTATAGATTTGCCGGTTTTAATCTATAAATATTTGAAGTTGCCTATACAAAATGATTTTTAAAATCTATTAATAATATAACTTTAAATTTAATTAGAATATTCTACAAATCTAATTTAATTACATAGTTTATTTTAAAAAAGGCAAATAAAAATTTAAATTAAGGTATTCTTAATATCGCTCAAATTTCTATCTGCTGGCTACAACTAACTGGGTCCTGTGGAGAGTCCTGGGAGAGATCGTTTAAACCTTCTTTCTCGACTACTGTCACCATATCACGATGACATGTGGTGATAACCAAAGTACCAGTAAAGGATTCAGAGATTAGAAACTGACTTGGTATTACCATCAAGTACAGTAATCAATACACATGGAAGCAGTAAGGAATTCTTATTTTTATATGTTCCTTGTAGATAGTCAAATTTCACTGACTTCTCTGATCAAATTGTTTGCTTAGATTATATTATTGTGATAATGATTATATGTAATATGTTAACGTATACAATTAACTTGACATTATGTAAAATTAACATAGGAGCACTCAAGATTTTTTTCTAATATTCTAAATTTCTAATCGAAGATACAAAAATAAAAAAGATGTATAAAGACGCATACAGTACGATATTCACGTACTTTGACGCTATTTTATAACGTGTGAGCGGTATTAATTGAAAATACTTCTATAGTGAGCTAAATTAAACGCCTGAAGTGGCGCAAAAAGCGTATCAAGAGAAATGTGAGTGCAAAACTTCCATCAATCTTGTGTAATTAGCCAGTGACGCTCGTCGGCTAGCTCTAATGGCGGGAAGGCGTTCCCTCGCAACGCTTCCCCTACATCATAATTATAACCACTAACACCATACATGACGTTTGCCAACCTAAAAGAAAATTCACATTTCGTGCACGGATCTCTCTTGCATAATCACTTCGTAAAAGTATGCTATTTTACATAGTATCATTAATGTTCACGTCAAGTTGATTATTGTGTGACATTTGTGAAATCCTTTTCCCTCTATGTAGTGGCGTAAAGCAGCCATGTTATATCTGCGTCTGTTGCACTGATACATTTTTACAGGCAAATTGGTCGGATTGGTAGATTCCAATCTAGGTTGGTCTAATGTTTGAAATGTATGGCTAATAATCCAGGGGTCGTGGATTCGATCTCCGGCGAGTCGAACATGTTTCTGATTTTTGTAAACTTTATTACTTTTTACAAGTTATTGCACATGAAGGCACTATATAAATTAAAAATCGAAAATAAATTGTTAAAAAATTCGAGTCGGGCAGGACTTGAACCGGCATCGTCAGCGTTCTGTGCTGTTGCTCTACGAATTGTGTACCGAGTAACTCGCTCGAGTCCTGGAGTCCTGCCCGGGTCGAAAACTTTTTCAATTTATTTTCGATTTTTAAATTATGTTTCAACTTATAATTTTTCGGAAATATGCTGGACGTCTGTATTCTGAATATAAAATAGGTGGTAGGGATATAGAAATTTCGTTCAGTTCACGAACTACTGTCCACAGATGAAAAAGCCGTGAAGTTTCGGTTGCAGTCTATGGATTTCCGAATATCCACAGCCAAAATATATTTTTTAGCTGCTCAGAAGACTAAGGTATTTCACCTACCATCAAGTGAATCCGATGCTAGTTTGTCGTACTCTCTCCTAAAAAAAAAACATATTTCTATGCCAAGCTTTACCGATACTAAGTTAAGTTTGTACGGAAGCTGTGTGGTGACCGTGGTTCGACCACGTGGAGTCTGTTAGAATAAAATGTAATCTATTTTTTTATTTATTCATTGTAGAATTATCTAAAATGAGATTATTTAACAATGAAACATTACACCATGACTCAGTTAAAGAATCTGGTAACTGGAACTAGAAACAGTAACAATTCAAATAAGAATATTTTTTCATAATTCTTCTCAATCAAATGTAAGTTTACAAAAGCGTGAATTGTAAGAATGTCGATAGCTTTCATTTCTATGTAAATGATCCTATGAAAAGAGTGCGGTAGTGCGGCTGGTATTCTCAATATTAGACATTTATTGAAATTCCATAGCTTGCAGAGATTTCTTTACTCTTTATTGTTTGTGACACCTTATAAGAAACTTTATTAAATATCTAGTAAGTTAAATATTAACTTGTATCCGTAGTTTATGCAATAGAACTGTAAAATATAACTATGTACTTTGAAAGAGCTGAATTGCGTTTTGTGTTAGTCCATAATTTCTCCAAAAAAAATAAGAAGCTTCAAAAAAATACAAATAGCAACTTCTTTTGCTTGTCGGTTTATTAAAAAAAGTTTGTATAAACAGTATCATAGTAGTATAATAATTCTCTTTTAATTGTAAATTTTTAATAATAAATATATTACAATATTTTAGATACTGTCTGAAGTTTCCGTGAGTAGTACACATTTAAGTAAAACACTTTAACGGTTTAAAACGTCAACAGTTTAAAGCGGCAAAGCATCCGAAACGTTGGGTCGTTTTTAAAACAATTTTCAAATAAGTAACTAATACATATATCACATTTTAAACTGTTAAAGTGTTTTATTTTAATATTTCAGATTTGAAAAAAAAATTAACGGCACTAGACGCTATTCTATCTCATTTGTTATAATCTTTAAAGCATATATAAGATTGACATTTTAAGAAATTTACTTATATTTACCTTATAATAAATACTATAAAACAAATATATCTTATTATAATAGTTTTTGATGAATGGCTTTTTTCTGTTAAAGTGTTCTTCTTTAGAACAATCGTAGGGTGTTTGATCGCTTTGAATTTATTTGATCTGCGGAACAAGCATTTGCGTGTTCGCTGACAGATAGCCATCGCTAGGGGGCAGCACGTGTTGTTTCTAATTAATGGCGCGGTATCGTGGAAGCGAACCATTTGTCTCAGCCAACGTCGGATGTTCACAGAAGAATTGTAAGCGATACAAATATCTTAAACGCTCCCAAACACTTAGCACCGCTCCCGTTGTTCCAGCGATCTGCAATTATAATAAACGAAATCTAGATTGTATAAGATTGTAAAACGGCTGCTTTGCTTCGTTTGAATAATGAACGTAAAATATGAGACGGTCGCTCGTAAAATATCGCCACTTGAATAAATCGTTCCTGTTATACTCGCGAAAGGGTGGGGAATTTTACGAAATTAATATAAGTCCTTCAAATTTCGGGCTAAAGCAAAAGTTAACATATTAAGTGAGACACTGCACCATAATATGGATCGGTGTTAGATATTTAAGTTATACAGCGATTTAAATAAAACAACGACACGTTGAATAGGCTTAAAGCTAATCCATTTACTTTGAAAATTGTATTATTTTTTACACATTATTGCACATGAGAGGCACTATATTAATTTAGAAATCGAAAATAAATTGAAAAAAAATTTCACTCGGTAGAGCACCAACACGGAACGCTGACGATGCCCTTCAAGTCCTGCCCGAGTCGAATATTTTTTTCAATTTATTTCCGATTTTTAAATCAATCCATTTACTCTCTACTAATCATCATATTTAAACTTAACATTAGGAGCTATTGGACGCTACGGTGCAAAGTATTGCTACCAATTCCCATCATTGCGTCTCAAAAAACCGTCACAACGATTTAAAAATATGTATTTTTTTTGTATATTGGTTTTTGTGTACGAAAACAATAAAAAAATACTTTACTTTCTACAAAACAAAAGCGTTATACTTAACAAACCTCCCGAACAGTTATTTACTTACTTGTACTCCTTTCTTTACGAATCACGTATTTCATTTCACTTCGGGCCGCGTGAATGGTGATTATGCAGATTCCTCGCTCCCTACGCGAAACACATAAAGCGTTTCATATTTTATCACTTTTTTGCATAATGTATTTTGGTGTGCCCGCTATCAGTCTGTGTCCGCACTCAGGAGATCGCTACTCATTTGACGAATTATTTCCTTTTGTCCGATGTAATAGAAACATGACATTTAGACAGATTAAAGGCCGGTTACTTTAACTACACTTAACAGGTGGTAAATGATTAAAAATGAATGTTTCTTTTAAATAAGCGGGGCTCACTCGATTGCTGATCACGAAGTCGAAGACGAAATGTTCAGCATTTTAATTTTTTCTAAGAAACGTTTAGTCTAACCCGGAAGTTGTAAGGTGATAACATTTTCGTGCTTCTAAAATTACTACTTACTACATTTGATGTTATGGTCATCATGATGTTGTGGTGTAGGTTAAGCCCACTAACTGTACTAGAACTTATTGAGTGCTTAAATTCTCTTTCCTATGAACAAAAAGGTAGAGTAATAGATTAAAATGTATTAGCGTCGTCTTATAGAATGCCATTTTAAATATAAAGACAGTTAGTCTAATTGAGGCTGCGGTCACTATTTATCTTATCAAAATAAACAAGTCATAAAATAAATCTAAATTTTATTTAGCGTATGAATTAAACGGTAACTGGCACGTTTAAAGAACCCACCCTCAACCACGCGTAAACGTCGAGATTTGTCTTAAAACTCCCATCACATTTCAGATTAGCAATAAGTAATATACACAATTTTTCATTTCGAGAAATAATCTCTTTGTGTTTACTTGAAAATTATTAATATCAGCGTGGCACTTTGAAAACACAATTAGCCGCATTTAAGAGAGCGCTACGTTTTCTTGTAGCGACTAATTACACTGCTAAGGTAATTATAATAATTGCCTTCAAAATAATATCAAATTACCTGTTTAAGGGGGTGTACTTTCAAAATCCTTGTTTAATATACGGACGGGCGGAAAAATACTATAATAGAAAAAGATAAGATCTAGGTCATAGAATTTTAAATAAAAAAAATTACCACTGCTAACGAGGGACGAGTCTGCCTGCTTTAGGGTAGTTATAATAAATAAAACACTTTAACGGTTTAAAACGCGATATATATATATTAGTTAAACTGATTTGAAAATGATTTTTAACTTCGGCCCGACGTTTCGGATGTTTTGCAGCAGCCGTGGTCACGGGGAGACTTCAATCACTTTAACGGTTTAAAATGCGATATATATTAGGTAAACTAACTAACTAGTTTACCTAATATATATCGCATTTTAAACCGTTAAAGTGTTTTATTTGAATGTGTACTACTCGCGTACACTACAGACAGTATACTCGTACATCTTATGAAAGAAAGCAAGCAAGTAATATATTTATTACATTGGCACCGAGACGACACAATGTTGTGCATCACGTTTCGTTTCCAATTGAATGTTAAACATAAAATTGTACATAGCATGTTTAGAGTCCCGGCTCTTAACAATAATATCTTCGGAATAATAAACGAGCGTAATACGTGTTTAACGTGGCCCGCAGCATAAATACGACAACATAAAAGGCTTTCCGCATTTTCGAATCTCTCTAATACTGCATCGACATCGTTTGTGAGAATAATGAAAATCCTTCCGCAACTTTCCCGAGGAAAATTGTCTATCTTAAAGCCATATCTGCCGTACGGCGTGGTGGAATCGTGGGACGATCTAAATCCGAAACTTTACCATGCGGTGCATATTTACTGGCTTAAGTTTTATGGCATGTGGTATAATAGGCATTCGCCGAGGTGTCTCTACTTTTGGTCGCAGATCATTTACACCATGATTGTGCTGTGGCTTGTCTGTTTGTTGCCCGCGGTGGGGGAAATTGAGTATTTACTGAGACGAAAGGACAATGTTGGTGAAATTGCTGAAGGGTAATCTATACTACTATTATAAACGCCTTAATGTGTTTGTTTGTCCTTCCTTGACGTCATAACTATTCAACAAATCAACTTGAGGTTTTGAATATTGTTAATCGAAACTAACAAAATTCAGTACTGATAAGGCTTTACGCGAGTAGTACACATTTAACCAAAACACTTTAACGGTTTAAAACGCGATATATATTAGTTAAATTTATTTGAAAACTTCTTTACGACTTCTGCAAAGCATTCGAAAGTCGGGCCGTAGTAAAAATATTTTTAAAAGTTTAACTAGTATAAGACCGCCTCTGTAGCTAATTGGTTAAACGTGTTGCCTGACAGTGTGTAAAGCGCGAGAGGTCCTGGGTTCGAATGCCGGGGAAACAATAGATTGTTTCGGTCGGGCAGGACACAGAAGTCTGATCAACTACTTGCCTGTAAATAAAATCGATCAGTGAAAGAAATGTGTTCGCCCCATGTCCCACGAGAATAAACGGGATTTCACACACAATATATGTCGCGTTTTGAACCGTTAAAGTTTTAAAAAAATATACTTTTAGTCAAGAAAAAAATGGAGCCATGGAAACAAGTTTAAATTGTAACTGTTGTTCAAAATATTACCTCGTTATATCTATGTTATTTAAAACCTCATTTAAAATGACTGCTCAACTCTATTTTGGCACTGTACAGCTACTTCTAAATGCACGATATTTTATGCAACGCGAAGAGTCAGTCAATATTTACCAATCAACAATATAAATTCTACAAATTTTAGATTATATTTATTCCTGAGCGAAATGTACACCTATTTCAAAGTGGCGGTATTTTGGTTGAATAAGCGAAAAATATTAAGTCTCCTTAAATATTTGCACTGCAAGGAATTCGAGCCAGACGAGCTGGAGCACAGGGAAATCTTGCGAGATAGCATTAAGACGTCCCGTTTTGTCATGACGTCATACTCTACGATGTGCGTCGGAGCTGTTTCAGGTGATTTATGGTGTCGTTTGATACCACCGTGTATTTTCTATATTGTCTACTTACATCTTTTTTTAACGTGATTTGCAGAATTGTCTACTGTATAGGTGTTAGTCGATTCCTACTGTGGTAATCTGGAAATTCTGGACATTAAGTCGTGGTAGAAATATCTAAATTCCGTTCGGTTCATGAACCATTCTTAAAACCGAATGCAAGTACACGTTTTGGTTCTAATTAGTAGCTTCCAGGATTTGTATTTGTTTTATATTTTGTTATTAAATAAGCCCCTTGTTTGTCCTTGTATGCCGTATATAAAAATCTAATAATACTTAAGGTTTTCGTTATGCTAACTATTATTATTGATTTTATAATTTACTGCAAATACACTATCATTAAACCTCATGTCAAGATAACTATTGCAAAGGTATTTTTAAATAACCATCGTTCCGAATAATTTAATGTCACATATAAAATACTGTCTATAATTTGCGCGAGTAGTACACATTTAAATAAAACACTTCAACGGTTTAAAACGCGATATATACATAAGTTAACTAATATAACGCGTTTTAAAACGTTGAAGTGTTTTATTTAAACATATAATATATTTTTATAATATTCATATAATAGTTTTCTTTGATAGCATGACACGCTCTTGACCCGCTTTGATCTTTCCAGTGGCGATGATAATGCCCCTTGCAGAAAACTTTGAAATTCTACCAACAAACGTTGAGTATACCTATATTGACGTGGACAAAGCTCCAACATATCCTATTTTATATCTTCATCATGTAAGTAAATTTTCTTTTATAAATTGTATAAAAATGAGCAGAACTATTTTTAACTTAAACATTCCATGGCCGGACACCGAGCTCTTTCTCATAGGAATGAACGTTACGAACTTAGACCCACCATGCTGCTCCAACATGGATCGGTCGGCTCTTTTACGACTATCCCTATTTTACTAGTGGTAACTGCACGCCGCCATAACGCGATCTGCAAAGCATAGGGGCGATTACATTTTCTAAACTACAGAATTAAAATATTTTAGAAAAGTTTAATGTACAGGAATTCAACCCCGTTGCTTTTTTATGGTGATAACCAGTCGAGTGTACTAACCAATGTGGCAGACGATTGTCCTTTGTTATTTTTTAAATTTTCTTAAATAGTCGTTTTCTTATATTTTAGGTATATTATAAGCCAGCAACGTGTATCATAGATGGAGTAATGGATACCCTTCTAGCAGCATTTGTTGTATGTGCAAGTACGTAAAATATATATGTGAACTAACTGTGCCAGCGATTTCGTTCACATAGAATAGTTATTTTGGACACAAAATTTGTTTTTGCGAACTACCTCCTCATCTTTATGAATCACTTTACTGTTACCCGCGACGTTCGTATCCCGTCATACGCGTCCCGTAAAGTGTATTGAAGTTAAACTTCAAAGATATACTGACACGGACATGTTTCAGATCATTTAAAGAGGAATCATTCTTTCATTAATATTGTTTTAGTTCCTTGAACCGTATTCACAGCACACGCAACAGAAACCTTTAAAAAAAATTTCCCGTTTCGTCCTCATTCTCCAATGTATTGTAATGTAAACTCCTATTAGTTACAATACAATGTTTTATAGCCTAAGGCCTTTCTCGATAAATGCTCTAAGAAAAACAAAAACCATTTTTCAATTCGAACTAGTGGTTGCTAAAACTAGCGCAAACAAACTCCTCAGCTTTATAATATATTAGTATAGATAACATTCTCAACTCAATCCAGGATTAGTGTTTAAATCTGTACAGCATTGGATCATTAAGGAAACGTATTAAGCCATTGAAGTTTACATCCTAGACTAAAAGCTGCGACGTTATTATATTATGTAGATACCTAATTCAGTGGAGAGCGTTACGACATTAGCTTAAGTTAATTCTCACTGAATTTCCTTTGCCTCCTTAGCTTTTGTAGCCGTGGAATTAGGAGAATTTTTAATATAAATCCAAACGTGTAGTTTGTGTTAATGTAATTGAGTGATCATTTATAGTTTTTTGTATAATATATCTTTTAGATTGATTATTAAAGGCGTACAAAAAACATAACATATATTTTTTAGTACCTTTAATTCTGAAAGGCTTAAGTATATCCGTTATATAATTAGATAGACAGTTCAAAATAATCTTAAGTTTGTCTATAGTTAAAGCGAGTAATACACGCTTTATAAAATACTCTTTTTCTAACTCTTTATTTAACCGTTGGTCAAATAAAGAGTTAGAAAAAGAGGCTGAAACTCTGAACTTTTTAGAACTTTTAAATACATTAATTTAAACAGTTTAAAACGCGGAATATATCATTTAACTTATTTATTACAATTCATTTTAACGACCGCGTACCCTCTTGAGAATCCTCCGTCGCAAAGCATCTGAAACGTCCGGGCGGTAATTTAAATAAATTGTAAATAAATAAGTTTTCTTATACATGCCGCGTTTTAGGCCGTTAAAAGTGAATTACTCGCGTAAACGACAGACAATACTCACTTACTACTAATCTTAAGAGTATTATGTCATATTATCTTATACAAAATACAATTCATTAAATCCCAATGTTTTGGTTTCTCTGGGAACACTAGTTATTGTACAGTAACTGAAAACACAGAGAGAAAATTTAAACAATATGTAATATTCACATTCTTGAGCAGTTTTCTTATATCCAGTGTAAATATCTCGAGTTCCACAATGTTGCGGTTTATTCCCGTCTCATGAGATAACTTTTTACAGTCGGACAGATAAAAATTTTGGCATTCAATCTACGTAACTTCGAGGAGATAGCAATGAGGAGACGTAAAAGAGCTATAGCTCAACGACAATTTTGCGGCGAACACCGACAGCACTATATCCGCTTGGTGTTAAAGAAATGCATTCTACATTACAACGCAATTATAAAGTAAGCATCTCCGATCAAGTGAAGATAAGACTAATTCTGGTGCATCCCAAAACTAAAACCAAAGAATGTGGGTAGTTTGGTAAAACCACGACATAGTATTTCAGTCGTGGGGTTGTCAAATCAATAAAATTAATAACTTTAAATACTGTCTGTACTTTACGAGTAGTACACGTTTTAATAAAACAGTTTAACGGTTTAAAACGCGATATATAGTATAGATGCAGTCTCCCCGTGACCATGGCTGCTGCAAAGCATCCGAAACGTCGGGCTGAAGTTAAAAACCATTTTCAAATAAGTTTAACTAACATATATAGTTGTTAACCGTTAAAAATTTTTTATTCAAAAATTCTTTATTGTTTCCATAAACATGGTGCAGAATCCCTAGTCCCCACAAGGCAAGCCTGTGACGTAGGTGACTAGTACAAATAAATAATTTTTAAGCTAACGTATGTCTACTTACAAATAGTGTCTATTTGAGTAGATATCTGTATGTTGTGTCTGTTAGTGTATGTATTAAGTGAGTGGAATGTTATGGATGGATGTATGTTGATAGAAATGTAAGTAATGTAAGTGTGTTAGGTGGATACCAATTCTCTACATCGATGATTTCTAATATATTTCTATATTATGACGATAATTTATTATTTTTCAGATACGTCTCTATGATAGAAAGCGCATTCAGTTTGGCTTCAGCTCTTCAATTTATGCTGAGTGTCATGGTGCTTTGTTTGGTTGGAATAAGATTTTTATCGGTAAAAGTATTTCTCCCTTAACATCAGGTTACCTGGAAGAGCTATTTAACGATAAAACTGCTTTTATTTATAAGCTAGTTCTTAGGTTGTTATTTATGAAAACTATTCCTTTGGTGTTTTCAGTTACAAAAATTGTATATATGCAACATTCAAACATAAAACAGACACACAAACACCTATCTCTCCGGCTCCTGTCTTATCTCTATTTGTAATCTGCAGCTATCTCTTCTAACTCTGTAAATTGTTATTTTTTGTATTAATTTAGTATGAATATCTCATTCAATGTGTTCATTAAGCAAAAGTAAATCAATCCACCTTTACAACTCTTATTTGCATAATTTCAATATTAATTCGTCGATTCCATTCAAAGCCTGTGACACTTTTTCTGAGTCAGCCGTAGTCTACTTGACCTGTTTTCAGCACAACTAAATGGGTTTGGCTAGGTCGGTTCATGGTCTATTTAACAAGGTCTAGTACTTGCGATCTAGTAGAAGTAGATCGTCAACACATTGACGTCACTACTTGGTACCTTGGCTTTTCACACCGAGGGTGATAATAATTCTATTTCCTTAGATTGTATTTACACATTTGACTAGATCGCTGCTGTCATTGTAATTGAACCTAATGAGATCATAAACGCATTAATAATTTACAAGGATAATTTGTAGTTAGTCAGCAGAAGTTTGACTTTTTCAGTGTAACATAACTTAATGCATATAGCTATATATCTTGTATATACTATTACCCAAGACAATATTTACAACAATTAAGGAACATTTAAAAAACGGAAAATTTAATGATTTTTTTAAAATACTCGCGGTTCTCAAGACAAAAACACCGGCCAATACAAACAACCAATTTGTTTTATAAATTTTCCTCGCAGATCGAAAATCCTAGAAGTCACCCAATACAAATCGTTTGGATGGCAATTTACCTCGCATGTATGCTGATAGAGGTGTTCATTCTGTGCTGGTTTGGAAATGAGCTCATTCTGAAGGTAACACGTTTTATCCATTTGAAACATTTACTGTCAGATGTTACCGTAATATATTGTACCTTACATAATGTGAATATTTCACTACGAAATCATGTAATGATATATATTCGTACGTCGCAATTTCTCTCGAGTTAAAAAGCTGGAGCAGTAAAATTAAATATAAATGAGTAGATACAAGTCTTAAATAAAAGATAAATTTATTTATTTATAAATAATTATATGAGATATCGCACTAAAGACAAGATTATGTCTGTATAATAAACATTAAGCAGTTAGTAGATATGTATTAAACAATTATTTTAATGATACAATAGGACAACTTGATGAACAATGATACAATAGCACTTGAGGGTAGGTGTACCCCAGCCTGTAGGAACTAAACGAGGACGTGCTATCGACCTATGTTGGCTATGGATATTCGGGAATCTACAGACTGAAGCCGAAACGTGATTAAACTTCACGGCTATTGGCGGTAGTTCGTGACCCGGACGGATTTCGATTTCCACCCAATTTAATATGCAGACGAAGTCCAACATGTTTCAGAAAAATTATAAATTGATTTTAAAAATATTGGACCCGGTGGGATAGAATCCACGACCCATTGATTAGCCGTACAACCATTACACCAACAAGCCCGACAAAAGAAGCTCGTCAAGTCTAAATAAATAAATTGTATATTTATAGAGCTTGGAATTAAGTATGGCAGCATACGACGGACCTTGGATGAAACTAGACCCGAAGACTACAATGTTAATCATAGTTTTTATGGAACGATGCAAGCGTCCTCTACGAGTTACGGCTGGAAAAATATTCACTCTCTCGCTAGACACTTACACAAATGTAAGAAAACTTTTCAATTTAAGCTCTCGGTTTGGCATTCAATTAAAAATGTGACGGAAAATGGGAATTGCAGTTTTCAGTTCGAAAGTGCAAAGTGACTGAAAATTTCGTAGTTTCCAAATAAAGTTATAATTCGAACAAACGTCGTGAATGTTAATTATGATTGAAACCGTTAAAAATATATTTTAACTTAAGGACATTTTGTGGAAAATTAGTGCTGAGTTGCTATACTGCTCCGCAATATATCACCGATGCTTTTTTTTCAGTTAATTAATTGGTCCTACAAAGCTTTTGCAGTTATGAGGAACATGAAGAAATAGACAGACGTATCCTACCCTTTGTAAAAAATACCTTTGTATTTAATATTCAAGTAAAATTAATAAAAAAATGTAGCGGCTAATATAGTAGTGTATGTAACTCCTATTTATACAATGCTGCAGCTAGTTTTCGTCACTTTTAAAATTTTTATTTATAGATAATGGGTAATTTTTTAATAAATAATATAAAAAAAACCATTTTAGGTTAAGTAATTTTACGACACGTGCAGCACTTGAACCGACATCCACACATGATGTGTTGTTGCTCTCACCAATTGCGTTATAGTATCCCACACGCCATCGTTATTATATAGATCTATTTTTTGCAAATAAGGTGTGGATTTTTTCGTTTAATTTATATTTTTTAAATATAAATAATTGATTTTTGCCCTTAATTAATAAATTATTATGTTTCTCACATAAGTATCTATTTACCGAGTAAGGTACCAGTCTAAATAAATTACTGAATAAAGTTGATACAAAGCTTGGCACTCGTCCGTAGAACTAGAAACCATTAACCAGCAGACCGTACATCCACCTACTTGCAACAAAGAAAAGAGTACTTCTCAATAGCCCTGAGCCTCACCTACAGATAAACTTTCAAGGGGCGTCGTGTATCCAGTAGTGAGTAGAAATGTAACGAGTAAACAGTATTTCTTAACAAAAACGAGAAAACGTCTCAGCTTCTTTGAAAATGTGAAAATTGTTTCCATTTTGAACGCTTCCAGCACGCTCAGACTTCGCATCTTTGATTACGGCACTTGGAGTTTGTTAACAAAGAGGCGATGAAAATTCAATTATAAAAATTGTGATATTGATTTTGATGTGTGCCTCTATCCTTTGATGAATCGCAGTGGAACGGTTGGTTTCCTCAATCTTCGGACGAACAGAAACTCTAGTTGACAAACGCTTTACGTGCTTCCTCAGGCCCAAATCAAAAATTCTCTCTCTTCAAAAGTAATAACACACAAATATATACTTGATAGAATTAAATGACGCGTCATATGGCGTTTTTTCTGAGAAAGACAGACAGGGGTTCACTCGACGGTAGATTCAATATCCTAGCCACACAACATCGGACCAAGAATCGCTAACCTATTTAATTGGGTAAGGCTTTCACGGCCATCGTTCAGCATATCATTGTCTTTCGGGCCGTTCGGACGACGTGAGCGAGAAGAGGTTCTCGTTTGCCCTCACTTAATCAATCTTAATTTTCGAGCATCGAGGAGTTAACATCTCCTGATGTGCCGTCCACACGTGATGGCGAAACGTCGAGAATCTCTTCTCGTTCACATCGGCCGAACAGCCCGAAAGACAATGATATGCCAATCGCCAACCTATTTTCACTTTGGGAGAGCTACAGACTAAAACCAAGACGCGATCAAACTTCGTGGCTTTTTTATCTGTGGACGGTGGTTGTGTGACCCGGACGCAATCGAATATGTTAATTTCCAGACGAAGTCCATCATATTTAAGAAAAACTACTACATATATGTGAACGTCTGTAGTTTAGGATATAACTAAGAATACATAAGTCTTATCTTTAATGATAACACAAAGGATAACACAATATATACTGATGTGAGTACATAACCAGTGGCTGGTTGAATAGTAAGTTAGCTAATTGGGTCGAGGCACCCAACATCGCTCAAGAACGCAACTGTGTCGATCCAATAACTTTTATTTAGCCAGGGCATTGTCTTGGCCGAACGCCACACTACGTTTTATTGACTAAGGCTAACTTCGTTGCGTTTAAGGTGTCCGGAATCGCATTTTAAAGTTTTCCCTCATTTTCCATTTGCCTTTCAGACGTCTGGACTTTTTCAATTTAATTGAAAGTTTCTAAACAAAGCTGAAAAACTGTAGTTGAATTTCTTGTTTTGTTTGTTTGTGTTGTTTTATTCGTGAAATAAGTTTTGCATTTTTTTTAATGTTTACTATATACCGATTGGCCTCGGTCTCGGCTAATACAAGACCGTTAACCCGGCCCCTGGAAGAATAGAGTTTCCCTTCTCTATTTTTCACTGGGGTAATACCTGTTCGGCGCGTCCACGTCGCGGGGCTGGACATTTGCTTCCTCCAGTAGGCCGGGGGATGTAAATGGCAAGTTCGAATAGGGACCCACCTCTATGGGGTATAACATAGATCCCTTGCCCAGGGTCACGGGTGAAGACCTCAACGGTGGCGAGCGAAGACAGTAACTGTCAGTACGGTCGGACCAGCGGAGGAGGCAAGCCACAGGGGCGTAGTTCCTGGACCCTGATGGAGGGCAGCGGTAACCATCAGTACCTAAGTGAAGCGTTAGGAAACACTCTCCAATTCGGTTCACCCAAGGACTATCACAGCTACTGAAGTTGTGGTACCGCGGTGTAGTAAGCAACGGGAAACTACTACACTAATTATCCCACGAGAGTCAAGATGATGATCAATCAAAGTCCAACCAGTATGCCACCGCCAGGCAAACCGCGTAGCGACCGGCGCCCGGAACGTTCCGGGGTTACGGGTGTGAAATGGGTTACCGGCCATGGAGGTTCAGGCGACCAGGGACCCCATGGACAATATGCATCTGGAAGAAAACTCCAATTACGAAGACATCATCGCTTCGGCACTTGGAATGTTCGAGGTCTCCTAGAGGACAGAAAACTACCCATCTTAGAACGAGAACTCGAAAGATGCAATTTAGCAATAGCTGGAATAAGCGAAACTCACTGGAGAAACAGCGGCCACTTTAACTCAGAAAGATATACCATCTACTTTTCAGGAAATGAAAAAAACAGTTTCTCCGGAGTGGCTATCGCTATAGCTAAGCAATGGAAGGGTGCAGTACTGGGATACAATCCTATCAGCGACAGAATAATATCCATAAAACTTAGTGCTTCTCCGACCCCTCTTCATGTAATTCAGATATATGCTCCAACCGGGCAAGCCAGTGACGATATAATCGAACAGTTCTACAAAGAACTTGAATCCTGCATGGCACGCATACCAAGCCGAGAACTACTACTTATCCTAGGCGATTTTAATGCCAAGGTGGGCGCAACATACTTAGATGATGGCATCCGCAACATAGTTGGCAGATATGGTCTTGGAGTACGAAATGAAAGGGGAGAACGCCTTATAGAGTTTGCTGCTGACAACAGTCTGACTATTATGAATACAACATTCAAGCAACACCCCAGACGCCTCTATACATGGACATCACCGGGTGATAGATGTCGCAACCAGATTGACTACATTCTGATAAGGTCAAGGTGGAGAAGTTCAATTACTAATACACACACATTACCTGGCGCAGATTGTGAGTCGGACCATAATCTACTGATCGGCAACCTGAGGCTTAAACTTCATAAACCTCTTGTAAAGCGCACCCCCAATCGAATGTACATAATCGATCGGACAGCACTTGCATCGTCTATTAAAGGCAGGCATGAAAATTGGCGTTCTGAATCTGGAAACAAGGACCCCAATGCTATGTGGATCTCTGCAAAGAAATATGTTCTCGAAGCAGTTTCGGAATCACAACCGATAGTTCGTATGGCCAAAAGACAGCACTGGATGACACCAAAAACCTGGAAATTAATAGAGGATCGTAGAGCCATAAAAGCCAGCGGTGCTAAGGATGATATTATAAGAGAGAAAAGCACAGCCATACAAAACGCATGTCGAAGAGACCGCAACTTATACTTATCAACTATATGTGAAGAACTGGAACAGCACGCGGACAATCTACAAACAAGAGATCTGCACGAGAAGGTGCGTCAAATAACACGTCAATTCAAACCCAAGACATGGGCGATCGAGAATGCAATCGGTACAACGGTGACTGAAATACAGGATATAATGAATGTCTGGAAAGAATACTGCATAAAGCTCTTTATGAGGAACAGAATGCCAACAATTAACACTGTCACTATTGAATGCTCTCAAGCTCGCGAACCGGACATACTGCGGGATGAAGTACGAGCGGCTATACGTCACTTGAAAAACAATAAGTCTGTTGGAGTGGATGAAATCCCAATTGAGGTATTTAAAAGTATGGGAGAGACTGGTGTGGACCTTTTGTACGTCATATGTCGCTCGGTATGGGAAACAGGGATGTGGCCAAAGGATTGGCGGCACTCGATTTTCATACCGCTGCACAAAAAAGGCTCAACGAGAAAATGCAACAACTACAGACTCATTTCCTTAATATCGCATGCCAGTAAAGTGTTACTACATATACTCAATACTAGATTACAGGCGTACCTCAATCCGCAAATTGCACCAGAACAAGCAGGATTTATGAAGGGAAAAGGCACAAGAGAACAAATTCTCATAATACGCCAAGTCATCGAAAAATCCAGAGAATTTAATACCGCTGTCTTCATATGCTTTGTTGATTTCCGCAAGGCGTTTGACACTGTTATTTGGGACCGTCTTTGGGAAATCATGGTAGAAATGGGAGTACCTAAACACCTAGTATCTCTCATAAAAGCCTTATATGATGACAGCACAGCCACGGTGCGTATGGACAACTTCCACTCCGATGAGTTTACAACCCAGTCAGGTGTCCGCCAGGGTTGCATACTATCGCCCTTACTCTTTAACATCTACACAGAATACCTCATGCGTATCGTCTTGGAGAATTGGAAGAAAGGAGTCACAATAGGGGGTCGACTGATAAATAACTTAAGGTATGCTGATGATACTACGCTTCTTGCGCAGACAAAGGAAGACCTAGAGCATCTGTTGATTCGTCTTGAGAAAATCAGTCTACAATTCGGACTTACTATTAATAGGGACAAAACAAAAGTAATGATAGTAGACCGAGCAGGGCAATACTCTGCAATTGACAACATCGCTAACTGTCAAGTGGTTCAAAGCTACGTATACCTTGGATCTACTATCTCGAACGTCGGTGGATGTGAAGACGAAGTTAAGAGACGATGCACCATAACTAGATCAGCAGTTGAGCGCTTGGGCAAAGTATGGAAAGACAGTCGTATAACGAAAAAGACTAAGGTTCGCCTAATGCGCAGCTTAGTCTTCCCAATTTTCCTATATGGCGCGGAAACATGGTCACTCAGAGCGAAGGATCGTCGTAAGGTTGATGCTATAGAAATGTGGTGCTGGAGAAGACTTCTGAAAATACCATGGACTGCGTTTCGAACCAATAACTCTATTCTCCGGGAACTCCAGATACAGCAAAGACTGTCTTCGATCGTAATGACACGCATTCTGAAGTTCTTTGGTCATATTTCTAGAAATGAGGATTCCCTGGAGAGACTAGTCATACAAGGAAGAGTTGAAGGAAAGCGTTCACGTGGTCGTTCTCCTACCCGCTGGGCCGATCTTATCAGCACAACCACCGGATCTTCACTTGAACAGTGTAGCCGCGATGCAAAAGACCGTCAAAGATGGAGGAGGATAGTCCTTAAAGCATGCTCGAACACCGAGGACACCCCACGAACTACGACATCATCATCACAGACCACGACCACTCTAAGCTGAGTGCACGACTGAGAAGATATACCGATTATATTTCTAGGTAATGTAATTTTAAAATCCTCTATTTATCTCCTTCGTGGCTTATTGGTTGGCATAGAAACTAGTTATGAGCTAGAAGTCATGGGTTCCTAATCCTCTGAAAAATGTTAATTTCATACAAACAGAGCACAGAATCTGATTACCTACATCTCTGTATCAATCAGTGTATTTTACGCAGCGTGAGAATTCTTTTTTTATCGATAAATTGTGAAAAGTATGTAATAATTATGCAATATTACATATTCCTAATACTAGTAACCGAACAAATCGTAATTAGTGCTGCTGTCACAGACTACGTAATTATAAAAGATTGATGGTGACTTCGCGCTTACAGTCCCTCCCTACATAATGTAAGCTTGCTAAACAGGTGAATTCTACATTATTAACTATCATTTAGCCTAAAAACCAAGTTTCAACAATTTTTTTTACCTCTAACTGACTGACTTCATAGTCAATCTTGCATGTGTATAGGTTTATGAAAAACCAGAAATGTATAGATAATAAAATTATGATAACGTTTCTAGTGTCCTAATAATTAGTAAGATGTATTATAGTAATCAGTAAGATAGTATTTTTTTTTGTTTTTATTTTCTCCAGACATATTTCTGGTTCCGCTGAATTCATCAAAAAATTGAAGGTAACATAAATGTGAAGGAACTCACATACAATGAATTGAGTTTTTTGCTACTTTATTTTTATTTGTAAAAAGCCCTGTTGGTGAATACGTCTTGTTCCTTGCCAGTTTTTCATTTAGCTTAGTAATTTTTAATGATAAGCTCGCACTTAACTAAGAATCACTACTACACGCATTAAATAAGGTTGTTTAGAAGAAATTACTCTAAAGTGTCGAAACCTGCAATATTTGTTTTCTTTTTTATTGTACGATGAAATTGTACTATTTAGTAAAGAAGCACTTTGTCTAAACTTAATGTAGTGACTATAATGGACAAAAGAATGGCTTTAAATTGTTCAACGAGTCTCGCTTAGCCGATTCTGTCTGACGCAGTTCTATCTGACATTTGTTTAGCCGGATAGAACGGAAATCAATAAATTCAATAGCCTAGAACAATACCAGAACCCTCCTTGCCAATAGCACTTAAGGATGTGAATTGAGAACTACACTCAACTCTGCCTTGTTAAACGTAAGATTTTTAAGTGCTTTTAAATAAACAAATACGTTAAAAGCAATTTTTTATACAATCAATAATATAACTAATGAGCTCGTGTAAAATTAGGCATATAGGCGTTTTTTTACTGATGATGTAAACGCATAGTTCTCGCTCACGTCAGACTACTGTGTGGAAAATCACACTACTCCCTCTTTAGAGGTTACAGTCATCTAGAACCACTAACACACCACCGGACTGTAAAATACGACGTCTGAAACAGATTCAAGTTTGTTGTTTAAGTTGTATAACTCATATTTCAAATATAAAAAATCATATAAAAAGCTAAATAAAACGTGAAAGACGAAACAGAGTTATTCAGCGGGCCAGGGAACTATATTACAATGCGAAAAATATGAATTAACTTATTTTATTTAACGAAATGTTTCGTCGTTATTAGAATAAATCAAGTTAACTAAAGTAACTTTGAAATAAAACACTTCAAAGGTTTAAAACGCGGTATATATGAGTTAAAATTATTTCAACAATATTTTAACCACGGCTCAACGCGACGTTTCGGATGCTTTGCAGATTCCGTGGTGGCGGGGAGACTTAAAACCGTAGCGTTTTAAACCGTTAAAGTGTTTTATTTAAATGTGTACTACTCGCGTGTACAACAATGTATTTTATTTATGTAATACTTGACCCATTAAAACCTTAAGTCACTATTAAAAACACAATACAATGAATATTTGTAGAGTTGAATCCAAGCATCAAGATTGAATGTGGGACGTAATAATTACCACATTAACAACGCGCTCTTCGGCTTTAATATTAAGCGACGAATAATGCAATCTCTGAATAATTAATATCGTAAATTAAAGCAGCCGAATTAATGATATTACCAGAAATAAAAATGAAATGTTAGCGACATTCGTAATTACTGGGGTTGTGATTGACGCAATACGTAATTACAAATTAAATATTTGATTAAAAATGTTCACCGCGACATCCGATTAACGTTCGATTTAATTTTTGTTCAAACGTGTACGGTAAGTTGGCATGGTTATTATAGAGTGAAAGAGATCCCGAAAACCCTAAATGGGCTTGGATCAGACAAAACCTTTTTGTAAAAAAAAACTTAAACATTAATATAACTAAAACTTATTTGAAAATTATTTAAACTACGGCCTTTTCGGATACTTTGCAACAGCCGTGGTCACGGAGAGTAATATAAATCACATTTTAAACCGGCAAAGTGTTTTATTTAAATGTGTACTATTCGTGTAAACTATAGACAATATACATGGCTGATTTTAAACTCTACTATATTAGATTAGGTATTGATAATACATTTTAATTCTTAAAGAGCTGATGTGCACATCTATCTTTTATAATCGTAGAAGTAATAGAAAGACATTGTTCTTTGTCCATAAAGCTCAGTCACGGCCTGAAGTGTTAACGGTATCACTATGCCAATTAAAAATTTAATATAAAATCGATTATATAACGGCAACATGTTTTTTATATAATGGCAACATGTTTTTTATATAATGGCAACATGTTTTTTATATAATGGCAACATGTGTTTTAATTAAATTATCAAATGTCTTAAACTCTGACTAGTAAACTGACTTTACTTTGTGTTGTGTACCATACCATATCATACCATAAGAGTCATGGAAGAGGAAAATTCCCCAGCCTCCTTTGTAACCTATAATTAACGCTGGTTAATTATAGGTTACAAAGTGGCTGTTATTTGAGATAAAGAAACGAGTGAAATGAAATTTGCCACCAATCAATTGGGTATAAAATGTTTTAATATACGATCTGAAAAATTTACATGTAAAATATTCAGTCGATCGTGGAGCGCGTTAATGACGACACTTCTGCGCCAGCACTGGCTGCGATAAATCGACAATGCATTGGTCTTTATCGGCGGAAAACGCTGCTCTTGCACCCATTCAAGGCTTTCCTTTGATTCGGTAATCGCTGCTGATATGCTATTACAGACATACATATATATTTTGTATGGCACGAGAAATATAGTCATGTCTCTAAGTGTACGAGGCTTATTATAACAAAGGTGGGACTCGAATCTACTACAGGTGGCGTACTACTTTGCCATGTGAAAATTACTGTTCTACCTGGACTAAATTTAAAATAAACTGTTTTAACAGTTTGTTTTTAAATCAATTTGGATTTAAGTAAGTGTAAGACTTCCTCTTTACACTACATAATTAGTAGTAGAGACAGTATTTCAAATTTTAAACCAATAGTTATTAAATGTATTTATTTAATTTTAAAGTCACAAATACTACTCTTATGTAAAGCACACGACATTTTATTTGAACTGATAAGAAACTAAGTGTAATTCTCTAAGCTGTTTACAAAGTAAAACGTTCAAGGTAACTAAACAAGAGACTTACAGCGTTCGCTTGAAAATGCTATCAGTACATGGACTATGAATCAGCTTGAAAAAAGCCGTAGGAGTACTTCAAGGAGTAATTATGTTGTGTTTTAATAAATATGCGGTTATAAGTGGTGGTTTACAATGTACCGGAAAGAACTAAGGCTGGCGGTATAGCCTGATATAATACCTCCAGTCGCTTGTGTACGATTATTTCAAGCAAATAAATTCTACTGCGTGCGAGGCAAGATTTGTATACGGACTCTAAAGACCTAATATCAGTCAGCAAGTCAAGTATTATTATAATGTAAATCAATATTTAAATGATAACAATTTATATTGGGTATGGAGGAACCCGCTCTAACAATGAAGAAGATGGCCACATTAAGTGCGTAAAGATTGTAACAAAAACTTGACAATAAAGGAGTGGCGGCGAGTTTCTTGCCAGTTCTTCTCGTTCATTTTACTCGTACGCCCTTAATTTGGGAATGTGAATTAGAGTTTTGAATTTTTAACTGTTTTGACGTTCGTAAGTGTGCTAAGCTACCTACAATGCCACCTGCTATGAATAAATGATTTTTAATTTTGTTTAACGTAACGAAATATCGTGAATCACAAGTCAAACACATTTAAACGGTATTTTTTAATAGTATAACGTTATATCGAAGCAAATTTATCACGTCGTTTACGTCCAAAAGCGATAATGTCAACGTTTCTTTTAATAAATGTTTGTTTTTACCTAAGTTCGTTCTTTAATACAAAACTTAGTTAAAATTGTAATTAGTCTGTGCCATAACTATTATAATTAAAGTAAGTAATAGGAAAAATTGGATTAAGTCTGGTCGAGTATGAAACTTGTCCAAGTGTAATTACATTAGCATCGGAAAGCGTTCTTCGTTCGAGCGCCTAGCGTGAAACTCGCCCAGTATTAGCTTGTAGCTCTGTGACCCTAAATCTATTAATGTTTATACATATTAACATTCAATTACTTCTATATTTAACGAGCTATTTTGACGGAGTTTGAAATCTGAATATTACATGGGTGGTGGGTATATCGAAATTCCGTCCAGATTACAAACCACCCTCCACAGATAAAAAGCTGTGAATTTTCGAATATATAAGGCCAAACTAGTTCGACAGTGGATTTCGTTTAGATGGTATATGGCCGAGGTTAGCCTACCATCAAGCGAATCGCATGCTGTCTGTAATCCTCT
This sequence comes from Leptosia nina, assembly GCA_963661955.1. Taxonomy (NCBI): domain Eukaryota; kingdom Metazoa; phylum Arthropoda; class Insecta; order Lepidoptera; family Pieridae; genus Leptosia; species Leptosia nina. The sequence continues at coordinate 2,788,115 of CAVLEF010000003.1, forward strand.
TTAAAAAAAATGGGTTCCATTCCCACCATGTATTCAAAATATTTTTTTTTTCTCAATTACGTAACCATTGTCTTATTATTACGCATATTAAATGAGTTGTAGAAATACGTTTTGAAAATGACATAAATCAAAAAACTGTAAAGTACTCGGCGTTTCTGGTTCAGGGCATTTCCGAATGTCCAAATATAGATAGACAGCGCAAATAGATTTTGCTATATGGACGGGATATTTCATCTTCTATGAAGTGAATCCCACGCTTTTCGATCCTCGTTTTTGTATATTTGTATATATAGATCTTATCCAATGTATTGTCGAATTTTATCTATAGCGCATACACCATAGGGCATAGACAATATAAGCTATATAGAAACTAAATATGGCTGAATCCAAGCTAATACAAAGAAAGAATGAAACCTGTTAATAATCATTCTTTTTTTTCGGTTGTAAAAAAAGAAAATGCTGGCTTTAGAAAATTATATGCCTCGTTATTGAAAAATTATTTGAGCTATCGTATAATTACAGAAAATTTTCCAGCATTTACTACAATAATCATGATATCATTATAAAATTTATTATACTATAATGATATCGATATACTTTCCTTAATAAATCGCGTAAATAAATTTGAACGTTATCAAAGTCAGCAAATGTCTTTCACTGAAGCTTTAAATATTATATATAATATTATATATAACTTATCTATTTCTCTAGGAACTCAATTATTGTTTAATTAAATCTTCTTAAGTTAATTAAGAAAAGCCTTACTTTTAGTCTTTGTCGTGTTCAATAATAAGTAAAACATTATTTAAGAATAGACAGATAACAGAGTTGATTGTGATCACCTCTCACACATTTATTAATTGCATTGTTAAAGTTATGTGGTCCCACTTTGAGGCTTGTTAAAGTTGAGTTTCCTCAATTTATCCTAATTAACCAGAATTGGAAGCTGCGCTAACTTTCCAATGAAACCATATAAAGGAAGTGGAATTATATGCACTTGGAAGTTACAACAAAGAATTTATAATTGATTTAAAAAAAACTTCTGAAAACAATAAACGGTTCACAGTTTTACTGCAGTGTTGGCTGCTTTATTTGTTTAAATTTTTTATGTGTTTAAACCTTTTAGGCTTTTACATCTTATGATTAAAATACAAACTTTAATGCTGGATTAAAATATAAACAAAAATAAAGGGATTTTCTCTCGTTACTTGTGTATTTAAGTTAGAATAAATTCTATATAAGTTAAGCAATATATTTCGCGCTTAAATAAAACACTTTAATGGTTAGAAAGCGATATATATTAGTTTAACATATTTGAAAATTATTTTTAACTTCGGCCCGACGTTTCAACTAACATAATTTTAACTAATATATATCGCGTTTTAAAACGTTAAAGTGTTAGTAAAGTGAATACCAACTTCTTCTCTAAAATAAATGCGACGTGTTCTGAGAAAACGTGGATGTAACTTAAAGAATGCACCAGCATGAAGGTGGAATGGCGCACTTCGTACTTAAGTGGAAACGCAGATGTACCCCCACGGCATTTATATCTGGCGATTCGTGATCTGGATGGAATTCGGATTCTCTCACTCATTTAATATTCAGATTTTCTTACTCTCCAAACCCTTTTACAAACCCCAAACCCTTCACTTCTATATATATATATATATACTATACTAGCTGTGTCTGCGACTCCGCATATAAAATAGTTCTTTTGGGCATCACATTTCTTTCAGCAATACTTTATAAGGTTTTTGGCATATTTTTAGATAATTTTAGGAGGAATCATTCTTTTGTACATATTTTTTTTGTATCTTGAACCGTTTTCGCACGCGTACGCAACGGAAACTAACAACGATGAATAATTTTCCCGGGTTTTCCACATTTCCCACTGTTTCTTCGATCCTATTAATCACAGAGCAAATAGTATAGACTTTAAGCAGCACTGCATTGACGAAAGTATTATAACATGTTGGTATTCAGCCAACTTTATACGTCGCAGCCTTACTTTCGAATAAGTTAATTAAAAACCTGTCTTACTCTTTGAGAAGTTGTTTCCCTAATTATCAACAACACGCCAAATTGCGGGCTTAACGCCCCCCTAATACAATTACCAAGTATTTTGTTGGATCTGTTTGTGGTGAATACGAACTTTTACTTCAACTCAAAAGGTTATCGAACGCCGAATGCAAAACCATAGCGACTGTTTGTTACAAAACCATAGAAGCTGAATTATTGTAAGCATACTCATTTGTCTAATGGTAATTGCTACCATTGTAACTACTACAAACTAGCTGTGTTAGCGATTTCGTCCGCTAGGAATAGTAATTTTGCGCATCCAAATTTGCTTTTGCGAACCTACTTTTCATCTTTATAAATTTGTATCACCCACGACGTCGGACACGTCCTGTCGTTCAAGTTAATGTTAAATGATAGATATATTGTGTCGATCATTTAATGAGAAATCATTCCCTCATACATATTTTTTGGATATTTTGAACTGTTTTCGCAGCGTACCTACGCATCGAAAACTCACTCACTAATCGTCTTCGATAAACGCTTAAACCAACACAAAAATATATTATTTTATTCGAACCTGAAGTTCCTACAATTAGCGCATACAAACAAACAAACTCTTCAGCTTTATATATTAGTAGATTATTAACGGCTTCCTTTTTACCGGGGCCAACATATTATCTTAAACTTCTACCAAATGGCAGAAATAGTAGTAAAATGAAAAATCCGCGCGTGAAAATACCACCATGCACAGATAAATAAGATGAAAACTTAAGGTTCACCTTTCACGGGATCGCTGGTAGCAATGTATGGTAATAATCAACGGGTCGTGGGTTCGATTCTCATCGGGTCCAATAAGTTTCAAATATTTCAATTAATAATCATTTTGAAACGTATTGGACCTTGTCTAGAAATCTGGATATCAATAAGGGTCACGAACCACCGCCCATAGATGAAAAAGCCGTGAAGTTAATCACGTTTAGGTTTCACATATGTTGAATTCCGAATATCCAAAGCCAAAATAGGCCGACAGCGCATTTTGTTTAGATGGTATAGGCTAGGGTATGTCTGTCCTACTCTATCATTAAGAAAAATCAAAGCAATCAAAGGTCAAGAGGGCATCTAGTGGAGTCTTGTATGCTCTCCTGTCATAAAAATACATATTAGCTTACACAAGTATGAAGCTAGTTTTTTAATATTAAAACTTTAAAAACATTCTATCGCAAGAGACGATGGAATTCTAATAAAAGCTCTAAGAATATATTGAAACGACGTCCATACTACGTTGCGCCCACGTTATACGGAATTTGCATGTAAATGTAATCAATTGAGTCCCCTTTCATCGCTCAAACGTTTCCCATATGATTTTGTATTAGATTTTATAGCCGTTTCCTTATCCTGTAAAATTTGTCGACATACGTCATAATTTTTTATGAATTCGCCAAAATGTTTAAATAGTATTAATGTTAAATACTGTCTATAGTTTACGCGAGTAGTAAACATTTAAATAAAACACTTTAACGGTTCTGAAACGTTGGGCCGTAGTCAAAAAAAATTCTCAGACAGGTTTAACTAAAATATGTCGCGTTTTAAACCGTTAAATGTTTTATTTAAGTATTGATGTTATTATTTTGTCATTACTTATATCTATTTTTGTTGGTGTACGTATCAAAAACTCAAAAAGTCTTAGCATAATAATCCACAGATAGTGAAAGAAGAAGAGAATACGACTTGATAAAGTAAAGTAAAGTGATCACATCCATTAAAATAATACGAAGTATACGAGTATTTTAAAACTGAATGAAATATTACAAGACAGCGAGAAAGAGCAGAGACGTTTTATGTCTTCACGAATCAGTAGCTACCTTACTTAAATCACACCTAAGTATAGTCAGGCTCGTTGGTGTAATGTTCAAATGTCGCGGGTTCGATCCCAACCGGGTCAATAAATACACTTTGCTCAGATATAACTGAGCTACTTAGAAGCAGTTAAAACTCTCCATACTTTTGTGCAAGGGTTTTGCAAATATGATGTCGAAATTTACAGTTAACTGCTGATGCAATTAAAAAAATTGCGAAATCCTATCTCTTAAAGTATCAATAAGTGATTTAAAAGTACCAATGGAATAATATATTCTTATACATAACGCGTTACTAAAAAGACATTAGCACTAACATCTTAAACGTTATTTATCTGCAAATTAGCGAGAGGTAATAGTTACGTAAAGCTAATTTAGCGACAGGTGCTAGCCAAGTCATACTTAACCGGGAATTTGTCCGGGTAAGTAATGTCACTTGGCACAGATCCAATACCGTGGATATGCGCAAACCTCTCCCTATATTGAGACGACTTCATCACTGGGTAATGGGCTAGCTTAGTTATTTCGTTAACTGAGTAATAAGTAAGAAGCAGAAACTCTCATTAGGGATAAAATGCAACAGTATAGTGCAAGGAAGGATTGTAACACTTTGTTGTTTAAGGAATCTTTTTGATAAATGACGTATGACCATTTGTAAAAATGGTATATAAGCAATATTGAGTATTATTAATATAAGTATTGTCTGTAGGTTACCCGAATGATACACAATTAAATAAAATACATTAACAGTTTAAAACGCTAATTTATTACCTAAACATATTTTAGCTACGACCCGAACATTCGGTGCCTTTGCCACAGGCGTGGTCCAGACGAGGCTGCTGCAAACCAACAGAAACATCAGGTCGTAGTTTAATAAATTAAAAACAAGTTAACTAATACATTTCGCGTTTTAAATCGTTAAAGCGAAAATGTTTAATAGCTAACATAATAGCTAAAAAAAAAACAAGTACTTTACTTTATAAAATAACTAAAGTACTTTAAACTATCTTAAGGCCTGACTTAAAAAAAACATTATTTCCTAAAAGACTACTGGTATCACTGTACCATAACGTTACAAATACATATAATCTTACACGCGTATAATCTTCAATAGAAAAAGGATTTTTGGACTGGAACAGGGCGTATTATTTGTCCCGTAATAAATCTTTTTTGGAATATAAAAATCGTTCCTCAATCAAAACACGTCAATCCCAAATGGACTGCTGCCCGCGGTCAAGCCACAGCGACCGCAAAGTTATTAGGCCAAATATGTTGTCAACCTCAGATCGAATATTTGGATTATATTTTAAGAGGATAATATATCAGGCGCGTGTCAAATGAAAAATATTGTCATTTTTACCGCCGACATTTTATAGTCACCTCTTATATAAAAGTGAACAAAAAAGAAGAACAGCTTGCTGACTACTTTTTCTACGATATATGGCATCTTGCAGACGCTTTATTTTATTTACATTATTATAATATAAATGATTATAGACAATACCACTGTTCATACAGACTCTTGTGTCCAAACCAAGCGAAGCTGTATGCCGGCCATTTCACCAGTGAATTGAACCGAGGGCCATCTTAACGCGAGGCTACGAGTTCAACTGAGCCACGAAAGCGATCTGTTACAAAAAAAACTCAAAGTGAGTCCCGTCCTCCGTGAGGTATGGGGCGAACTTATTTCTACCAATTCACTAATCGGTTCTTTTACTAGGGAATTATTAAGAGAGAGTTTTTTTGGGCGCCAATCTGATCAAACTACTTCTTATAAGTGAAATAAAATACATGTATATATATTCCATATTAGAGTAAAGCTATGTAATTATTAAACTATGTCCTACTAAGTTTTTTATATGTGATTGTAATCATCAAGATTCGGTTCCACTTTTTCTTATATTATTCTAAGTCCATCAGACTTCTACACCCTGTCCGACCGAAACAATTTATTGTTTTCCTGGGATTTGAACCCAGGGCCTGTCGGGCTTAAAACAGTGCTAGGCAACACGATTACTATTTGGCTGCAGTGGCAGTACTAACTAAAGCATATTTTTAATTAAAAAGTAACTCATATGAGAGAGAGTTCAACAAAATAAACATTAGCATTACAAGATTGTAGTGGTTTAAAAATCATTTCGTTTTAGTAAGGCTGTTTTACATGGGCAGCGCCGGTCCACTGACGACTTGGATGTGTGCCAAGGGGTCGTTGGTAAATTTGCCTCAGCGTCCCTCCATGGCCCGATTATGTACCGTATTGCAATCACCGACACTGTATCACAAACTTTATTGGATACACGGGTTACTACGGCGCTGTGAATGTCTCTTATGCAGATAGGTATAGTATGTCTCTATACGACAGAAATCGGACTAAATAGTATCTATACTAATATTATAAATCTGTTCGTTGGTTTGAACGCGCTTATCTCAGGAACAACTGGTGCGAATTGAATAATTATTTATGGGTTTCAAGCAAACTATCAGTAGTAAAGTAGATTCTTAAGAAACATTCGTAGTTATTATATATTAAAAATAGAACAATAACAATATAAACGTCTATACAAAAGGCCACAGGAAAATTGATACTTATTTGGTTTTAACAATTTATTATTGATTATAAGCTAGATAAGCACCGTAACGCAACGATGTGATTTACACATGAAATAAGTTTTAATTTAAATAAAACACTTTAACGGTTTAAAACGCGATATATTAATTAAACTTATTTGAAAATGATTTTTAACGAAGCATCCGAAACGTCGGGCCGAAGTTAAAAATCATTTTCAAATAAGTTTAACTAATATATCGCGTTTTAAACCGTTAAAGTGTTTTATTTAAATGTGTTACTCGCGTAAACTATAGACAGTATTTAATAAGTTTTAAAACTACATTTTATCTTAAGGCAGTGTGAAGAATATTTTATCTTCTAAGTTCATTAAAACATATAAGAGATGCTGCACCACAAAAGGTGCGCTAATAAATCACTTGCCACTTTGTAACGGCATCCAATAATCAGGCTTTTAGAGCGTCCATAAATTATCAAAGACAACAGAAATTTAATATTCGAGGTAATATAAGGCTCTAAAGTTTCCCAATAGATAACCGAACATTTGTTAGTTTAACTATGGCGTTACAAAGCGGAACTTTGAAATCTTTGTCTTCTAGTGGAAATAATAAGAAATCAAAAGCGATTTAAATTTAAAAAATATATTACCAACTGAGCTTTGGAACTGTGTGGTCGTGGGTTCGAATCCCATTGATGTCAAATATATTAATTAATCTTTAATAACTAAGTATGGCTAATAATCAACAGGTCGTGAATTCGATCCCCCGTTTCTAACATGTTTTTAATTTTTCAATATATCTATATCTATACTAATATTATAAAGAGGAAAGATTTGTATTTTTGTATGTAACGGATAAACTCAAAAAGTACTGGACCGATTTTAATAATTCTTCTTTCATTAGAGAGCTACATTATCACTGAGTAAAATAAAATATACTTAGAACTAGCTATGATAAAAATCTTTAGAAATTTCTATTAAAAGCAACGGGAGGTGTAAAAAAATTTGCCATAAAATGTCTTTCATCGCATACGGTGCGAAGAGTATGAATGATAGGACAAAAAAATGTTCGACAATATTATAGAATATATCAATATCTACAAAAGTGTATTAAATAAAATGTTAAATAATAAAAAAAACAATACTCAATTATAATTTTACTATTACAATATAGGAGAAATAAAAATAAATTATATAATAAACCAAAATTGGTAACAAGTTTTCCTATCAGATTTTATTCGACGCCAATAAATATTGTTTATCGAGTAAAAATTAATAACCACTTATAAATCATGATTGTAACTGCAATTTATTGAAAATATTGTTTTACCTATTTAATTTTTATAGCCACACCTATGGTGATTGTACACAAATCATATTATTTAAATGATCATTAAATAAACATACTTTGCCTAATGTAGGATGATGAGTTGTCAGTTTCGCATTAAACAAACGCTTTTTTTTAATAATAATTCCACTTGGTTAAGAAGTATCCCCCAAAATTATAATAAAAATCGATATTGTAAGAATTAGAATTTAATCTTTCAACAGTTCGACATGTTTTTCGTTCCTTCTTTGTTCGTTGTAAAATTGTTAAGATGAGGTAACATATTTTATATTTTTATGTTACAATGTTTAGATTATACGTTTTTATATTATATATATATTTTGTAAGCAATCGATATTTCATAAATACTGTCTATAGTTTAAGCTACATGTACACATTTAAATAAAACTTCGAGTCCCGCTCGCGTTTTGAAATTATTTCAATCTAAATATATTTTTAACCTACGCAATATCCTTTATTAAAGTACAGTAATATTTCTAGAGTAAAAATCAAATATAATTTAATTTAATTGAGGTTAACCATATAGCTTGCCACTTGGAAATTTATCACTAATGATAGGAAGGTTCAGGAATTCCTCGTTAACCCGTGCCATAAACTGTGCTAATGTGACATTGGATGCTTCTGTATACAGCCACTGCATTGAGGTTGTTCCAGCTATTCAATATAAACTACCTAGTCATGTACCAAAAATGCTATGTCAAAGAAAAAATCGAAGTTTCGAAAATTACATAAAAGTTTAATTTATTTACACAATTATACTAGAAACATTTTTCTATCTATATAATTAACGGTTACGCGAAAACACGGTTAGTCAAATCTGCACAGGCCAGTTTCGCCAAATGCCGACTTCGGCAGAACAGATGTCGCTAGCGTAGCTGTTTTGTACTTTGACGACACAATCCATCTTTGTCTCCCCGTGACGACGGCTTCAGCAAAGCAGCCGAAACATCGGGCCGTAGTTAAAATAAGTTTAACTAATATATATCGCGTTTTAAACCGTTAAAGTTTTACCTTTGAATGTATACTACTCGCGTAAACTACAGACCGAATTTATATCCTTTAACACTAAATATCTAGTTGAAAGATATACGTGTGCTATTTATTGTGTTGATACAGATAACTTTAATGTCGATTTTTGTAAAGAAAATTATAGATGGTTTTCGTAATAATAACATTTAAGTAGGTGCTTAAACAGTTTCTCCATATAGATATTTAATTATTTTTAATTAACAGTAGTTTACAGAAATCTATTTCCTTTTTCTTTATAACACATTAAAATTAAACCGTAGTGTAAAAGGTTTTTTTTTGAAATTACAGTTTTTTTTAACTCAATAATAGAAGATTAACTGCGTCATAAAAATGAGAACATAAAAAATATGGTCGTCTAAACGATAAATAGGTCGAACAATTCCTTCAAGTGAGCTATGGTTGTCATTAATTTAAAAGTACGTCTAGTAAAACTCGTGAAAGCGAATCCGGGACAATGACGAACATTTATATCTTGAATTGATTGGATTCTGTAATTGTTTGGATTTGGGACAACGAAGTTTGTCGAGATAATAGTAACTTCCTGTTTCGGACGAATTGATTGAAGTTGCGACTGTCAATTGTTAATTATACTCATATCCGGCTTAGCGTATTAATATATCTGTTGTATCAAAGTTAATAACTAGATAACTTCAGCTCTAGATAAATAATAGAACGTAGAATGTAATATCGGTCTTATTACTTGTATAGCATGTGGACATTGTAAGAGCTTGAGGTCGGAAGTCGAGACTTTGATCTTCGGTTGTGCAACGAAATATATTTATGCTAGTATGCATGTTAATAACTACTCGGGACTAAGTAAGTCCTTATCGATCTCAAACTAGTGTAAAAACCGTTTTGTATTTTTACAGAATTTTGACACGTATCTAAAACAATTTTCCAAACGTCGGGCAGTTAAAAATAATTTTCAAACAAGTTTAACTAAGATATAGCGCGTTTTAAACCGTTAAAATGTTTTATTTAAACGTATTAAAACGTTTCGAAAATGCGTTAGATTGAAAACATTAAATTTTTAATAGAATGAAGGCACTAAAATTTAAAAATGGCGAGAGGTGCATGTATCAATAAGTTGAAAAAATTAAGGGAGACGGTATTGGTAGAGAAACGGAGCTGCGTTTTTTTTTTTTTATAAGTTGAGTTAAATACATATGTTAGGTTAAATTTTAAATCAATAAGAAAGTGTCGTTTTCAGGAAAAATCTTTTCCTGAAAACGATCAATGTAAGAAAACCTTCCTATACAATGATCCGAATTAAAATGAAAGTATTTCAAAAGACGTTAAAACTTAAAAACAATTAACACGTTTTGTAGACGAGTTTGTTAGCAATTTCAACGTGAATACAAAGTCGAGGATATTTCCATCTTCTAAAAGGGCCCGAAGTTTGAGGGATTTACAAGATTGCCTTGTTTGCTCTACTTCAGCTATTGAGGGCGTAACAAATAAATTGTTGCAAAAATTCACTGATAAATTCTACTTCTTCAGCCTGAGTTTTGTAATCATTGTTCAACGGTTATAACGAACATCTATATACTTTATAAACAAACACAAGTCTAATAAGTATTCAAAAATACATTTTTAAATTCAAAATACGTGAACGTCAAGATCGTAGAAATTATGTCGGAATTTTTAATCCCTGAATTCAACTGGTATTTTAATATGTTGGTTCCAAATTCCAATATTGAAATTTTCATATAGAAGCGAAGGTACGCCAGAAATAAAATATATTGTGGGTATACCGTATATTCATACTTTCACATTGTCGTGTTAGCCCTGGTTATCAGTACCATTAAAAGTATTTAGTTTTATATAATATAGTTAAATAGAGAATGCTTTTTTGTCGTCCTCTAAGGTTATCGAAGCCAACCAGAGTTTTGATCGAATGAAAGTACATAACCACGTCTCAAGGACAAAAATTGGTGATTTAAAAAAAGTAAAACTCAACATCATCATCACTTTCATTAATATATGTGCCTCGTGTGAAATCCCGCTTCCCCTCGTGGGCGAACACATTTCTATGTCCGTTTTACTAATCGGTTTTATTTACAGGCAAGTAGTTGATCAGACTTCTATGCCCTGGCCCGAACGAAACAATTTACTGTTTCACCGGAATTCGAACGCAGGTCCTTTCACGCTTAACGCAATGCTAGGCAACACGTATATCCATTTAAATGCAGAGGCGGAGAGATGTGTGTCTCCTAGGCTGGCTTTATTTAATTTAACATTATTTCTAATAAACAGTAGTCAAGTTATTTGACTTAAATAAAAAAATCTACTACTGCATTTCTAATGCTTAATAAAACACGGCGAAAATTGAATATGTCATCCGTGCCACCTGCAAAGAAACAATTTATTTTTCAGTTCAAAACATTTCATTCCATGCAGAATGTGTTTTCTCCTTTAAAGTATTCAAAGTTTGCGGTGAGATGCAAGTGGAACTAAACTTTTAAAACTTATGAACTCTAATATGTTATATCACTTTTCTCTCAAGCATATTTTTCTTGCGTTATATGAACAGGAAAAGTTAGTTGGGAGTGTATTTGAGACTTGATAATTACTCCAACAAATTAACTCAGGAAAATACAAATAAACGTGTAAACTTTTTAAGAACATTCTCAAAAAGAAAGCTTTTTTTATTACGATTATAATTTACAATAAAAACTAACCGATACAAATGTAGCGTACGACAGATCTTGAACTCCAAATGCTTTGAAAATAAGCGGTTTTCTCGCCTGTGCACATCCGATCAGTACTAATTTTCGAATATTATGAGAACCATCCATATCACACATATACCAGCCGGAATAAAACATTGCGTTCGAAAGTAACGACGCCTGAAAAAGAACTCGGTAATGTCATAAACATAACTCTCTTCCCTGCAGGATAGTTTTTCAAGGTGGCTATGTAATTTGATGCATTCTTCTTCAGTCCACTATTTGAAGAGTGCATTTTTGTATTTGTATCCGGTTCTAGTTGAGATGGTTTACAATCAGAAATGTTATTTCAGCGAAGCTCTGTTTATACTCGTGAGAATTCGCATTGTATTCGCATAGAAATGGTTTTTTGAAATTATAAAGTTTTTTTTACATTTTACATGACATTCTTGTAAAAACGAATTAAGTTAACCTGTGAATAGAATAGTAGATCATCTCCTTTTACAGTGTAGTACATCTATGTAAACAAATTGTAAAAAAATAAATATCACAGAAATAAAAAATCTCTCTCTAAGCTATTAATTTTTGTACATTAATCGGGGAGACTTCATTATGTTTACCCGAATTTCGACCCGCGTTTAAAACATTGCAAGGCAGCGCGTTAAAAGCAAACTACCGAGAATTCTACTTTCATTTATCGTAATATGTTAGTTATTAAAAACTTTAATATTTTTCATATGCTGTCTATAGTTTACGCGAGTAGTACACATTTAAATAAAACACTTTAACGGTTTAAAACGCGATATATTAGTTAAACTTATTTGAAGATGATTTTTAACTTCGTTCCCCGTGACCACGGCCGCTGCAAAGCATCCGAAACGTCGGGCCGAAGTTAAAAATCGTTTTCAAATAAGTTTAACTAATATATCCGTTTTAGACCGTGAGTGTTTTATTTAAAATTTGTAATATGTTATTGCAAATGATGGCACTTTAAAAATATATCTTTTTAACTGGCCAGGACATGAATCGACTATCATATGTTCTATGCTGTGCGAAACTACAATGTTTAACAACTTAAATAATTTTCACATGTGTCACCTGCCGTGCCCGAGTCGTATTTTTTTTTTTCAATTTATAATCGATTTTTAATTTATATTAGCAATTAGTGACGTAAACTAAATGATGTAACAATATCGATACCACCTGATAAGTAATTTCTCCTGCGTTCCAAAGGTTTAGAGCGAGCAAAATGAACAGAGAACCCACAAATGTGTACGTCATGAAAGCATTCGTTAAATCCACTTTCGGTGAAAGCTGAAACCAATAGTTTTACTGTGAAATAAAATACGTTACAATGTAGGTATATAAAAAGTATTGAACGATCTAAAAATATTATTTTTTAGGCCCGATAGAAGTATTGGGCCTAAATTATATTAATACATTTTCATCAAACGTATTCTTAAGTTTGACTAATAACAATTTATCTTTAAATATAGAACCATTTATATTTCAAAGTTTAAAAAAAGGTTAAAACCATTTATCCTCGTCTTCCTTAATTTAATGGCTTTTCTATATTATTATTGCATATATATATTTTTCCATATTGCCCTAACTATTGGTAATTGTGTGTTACTGACAATAATTTATTATCTCTATCTTCTATCTCTGAAGAGTTTGCTAGGTAACTTGATGTTAACCCAGATAAGTCAAGGCACGCAATCAGTGCCGCCATTAAAGAAACTAGAAACTTCTCAACTCTTTCTACTTACCGCTAAACGAAGCAAAAGCAAGACCGCTACAGCTGAACTTTCGCAAACTTGCAATGACATTATAATGCCGAACACACGTTGAATTTCTTCACTGAGGCTAAATACAGTAAAATTAGTATTGATTACAATAGAGTACGCTTCTTTCCTTCTTTATTATGTTATGTTCATAATTATGTAGAGTCCCTAGGGCACAACACTAGGGCAAGCCTGTGTTGAGCCTGTTGTATGAATTACTTATAGACATAATTTTCACATGCCTTCTGTAAATATTATTTCATTTATCAGTTGTAGTGGACACTGCGAGCGTGCTAAAAATAAAATTCAGTTTCCCCCTGTATAACATGGGATGAACACATTTATGTGTCTGTTTTACTGGTTAATTATATTTACAGGCCAGGCGTTAGTAAAACATCTGTCTCTTGCCTATCAGAAACGGTTTATTGTGAGGACGTTCTCACACTAATTATATCGCTTATCATAATTTATATTATGTACATATATGAATCACAGAAATACAAAACTATAATAGAAATATCTTCGATTATTGGTTTATATTGGAACCCTAATAAGTTACTAACTTGCAAATGAGAGTAAATTACAACTTTAATTGTGTAAAACAATACCCACCTACTTTTATTTCTATATGTTAAACGTACGACATATAATGACACAGTCTATTGGAAAAAAGAATCGATAAAAGTGATGAAGAAGAAATGCAATAACCTGCTACAAAGGACCGTTGAAACGGATATAAATTGTTTGCAACGATTCGAGAGCACTAAATAAGTTCGTATTATGAAGAATCGGGTCGAAGTGCTTTGATTTGAGCGAGTCTAAAAAGCTGGTCACATTAATAAAAACACTTCAACACTTAAAACACGAAATATGGTCTTCTCGTTATATGCATTCTTTAACTTAACTACTGTCTCTAGTTTACGCTAGTAGTACACATTTAAATTAAACACTTGAACCGTTTAAAACGCGATATATTTTAGTTAAATTTGTTTACAAATTATTTTTGTATTAACTACGATCAACGCTTACGTTGCTTCGCAGCACCCATGTTCACGGGTCGGGCAAGTTTAACAAGCAAATTTATATTTCGCGTTATAAACCGTTAAAGTGTCTTATTTAAACTCGTTAACCTATTATTAATTTATAATACAGCCCGATGATTCAGATGGTTTGCAAATGCCGTGTTCGCCGGGTGGACCGTTGTATAAGTTAACTAATATATTTCGAATTTTCAACCGGTAAAAGTGTTTCATTTAAAAGCAATGAATTTACTATGTTATTACCTACATACGCAATAATTAAAAAAAATAACTGCTAAACTATATTGAATTTTTTCAGTAAAATTGGGTCAGTATTTTAAACGCTACAGTGGAGCGTACATAGACAGGCAGAACTATTATTTTTCTCCTTCCCGCTGTAACAAGTAATAATATCTATACGTACTACAATAGTTTTTGGTGAATAACGATCCCTTCCAAGAAACCCTTCTGTAGGATTTCAGTTGCTTGTCGTCTGTCCCTTTTAATATTTCTCTGGAATTCCTCTCGAATCGTTTCATAATGTTGGCACAATGTAATGAATTTGTACGCCATTATAATCAGGTGTATGATAGGCATACAATCCGCAGACATCATCGGAAGCATCATATAAAGCCATGTGATGTAAAAGAATGTTCGTATGACTGTCGCTATTATAGATGTGTCTTCAAAATACGGAAAATATGTTACCACCGTGTAGAAGGGTGTTCCTGTAAATAATGAATGACAAAATAATGTTTACAATAAATTTAAAGGCTGGGTTGTATTAATATGTCCGACACCATAATTATCATAACATATCGTTCTCAATTAAAATAAAAACTATTTTTTACGATAGAAAAGGACAGAACATGCATAGGATCGACTTGATGGTAGATAAAATACTAAAATATAACATCTAAAGATGATGCGCTATCGACCTATTTTTTAATTTGGGAAAGTCAACAGACTGAAACGGAAACACGATTAAACTGGACGGCTGTATATCTGTGGCTCGTTACCCGGACGGATTTATAATGTTATATAGTCCGACTCCCCATTTAGTATCAAGTATTTGCAGGCGAAGTCCAACGTGTTTCAGAGAATTTTTACACTCTTTGAAAAATTTAGGACCCGGGGGAGACGACACCATGACCCATTGATAATTAGCCATACCTACATTGCTATCATTATACCAACAGGCTCGTCAAAAAGAGCCTTTCCATATTAAAATTTACAACAATACTAATTATTACAACTAATAATAGTCAACTTTTCGCTCCATTATATAATATGACTCTATATTATAAACCTTTAATCAGATAAATGCTCTCAAAATTCTTTACTCCTTACAGCCGATTAGTTTAAGTGAACACAGCTACGTTATCAAGGACCCTTTTAAGAGCTCGCACATTATTCAGCTTTAAATTCGTGTATTCATAAAATCGCATGAATAAAATATGATATTTTTGCAATAAAAATGTAAATTCACTTACCTTCAGTGATTGCCCTCCTCAAGCTCTCGATCCCGTAGGCCGCTAACGACAAATAAACACTCACAACATAAAGCGTAATTCCGTACTTTACTTTCCGGTATTGTTCTTTCATAACGCGTTCCTCTTCAATGTTTTCCATCACGGTTGCGATTTCATAGTTCAATTTCCTTATAGAATTCTTGTGGTATAACAGAAGGAACATTTTAGCGAGGACGATGTTATGAATAGCCGCGAACATGACGGCTGAATTCTTTTCCACTTCAGGAAATTTTCCAAACGCTGCAGCGCAGTTTTCGAGTAAAATCATTGTTATGTACACTGAATACGATAGCACTGTATAAGATTTGTAGATAAATGATTCCTCGTAAGTGGTTTTGTCGTAATGAAAATTACCAGAACCGGCGTAGTATACGTATTTGCAAAAAGCTTTTAACAAGTTCTTTGTGTTGACAGACATTTTTTTAAGTTAAGTTTAACAGCTTATTCTTAGAGCACCAGCACGGAACGTTGACGATACCGGTTCAAGTCCTGCACCAGTCAAATTAAAAAAAATTTTTCGATTTTTAAACCATATTCTTGTTACAAAGCCATAAGTATTAAGATCAATGTTGAATGTCTGTTAAAAAAGTAACTTATATCTAAGGACAATTTTCCAAACTTTTAGAAACTATTTTCATAATAACACATTTAGCTTCTTATTAAGTGTAATAATTGGATCTAATTGAGTCGTTATAACAAAACTGGCAATTATGACTAATAAACTTTTAATAGCTACATACCTAATGAGAGCTTTTAATATAAACTTACGTGCATGTCTGTGGTTCATTAACAACGTATTCAATGCAAAGGACATTTTGTCGCGAATTATTAATTAATAATACAATATGATATGCGTGGCAATTAAAATGTTACATTTCACATCTATAATAATATAAAGCTGAATAGTTTGTTTATTAGTGAAAAGTTCTTATCACATGAAGTACTGGTTCCAATTAAAAAATATAATTATATATATATATATTTTTTTTTTGTGTAAGATAGGTAGACCCTCTAAAATCAACGAAAGGAGCGAAAAAACTGTTGAAAATGTGAAAAAAAACAAGGAAAGTTATTCACCTTTGAAAGCTTCCGTTGTGTGTGCTGCAAAAACGGATTAAGAGAAAAAAAAATATATGAAAAGTATGATTTCTGTTTAAATGATCGAAAAAACATCCGCAACAGTATATATGTCTATGTTTCAAGATTCGCATGAACCGTTTTTTAGTAATCACATTTGGTTAAAATTATGCATTTTTACCAATTATTTCATAGACTTGTATCAACATTATAATCTATACTAATATATAAAGCTGAAGAGTTTGTTTGTTTGTTTGAACGTGCTAATCTCAGGAACTACGGGTTCAATTTTTTGTATTGTGTTGGTTAGAAACATCTAACTAATGTAGCTTTAAAACATCGCGCTGTGACTAATAGAAGTGAAGATACAGCGGGAAATGTGAACAAAACGGGGGAAATTTTTCAATTGGGGGTTTCAGATGTGTACGTTGCGAAAACGGTTAAAACACCCAAAAATATATATGAAAGAATGATTCCTCTTTAAATTATCTTAAAAAAAGGCCATGATGCTATATGTCTATCTTTTAAGATTAATTTGCAAGAACGACATAAAGGGACGCGACGAACATCGTGGGTAACAGCTGGATGCCCAAAGTAACTTTTTACTGGTATTTTGCAAATAACAAAGAAACGTGTTCCGAATCAGCTAGTCTTTAATAATTACCTATTTACTTCCATCAAATAGGAACCCGGCGAAGTATCATTAAGTTTCGTGTATTATTTTTAGTCATAACACCTGGACATTCATTGTTATTTGTAATTACAACTTGGCACTGTACGGAGAGACCGGAATATTAGGTCTAGAGTTCGAATCCTGGAACGAACGAAAATTTCATTCGTAATTTAGATCACTTTAATCCCAAATTTCTGGGATCTGGAGTTTGAACTAAGGCATTTTTTTAGTTATCTTCGAAAATATTTGAAAGATACTCAATTATTTTTAAACGGTGCTATTGAAAACCCGATCAGTAAAGCGACTGAGAAAATTATTCCTTATTTCTGTTTTCCGGATTTTCCAATTTTTATTGTGGTAATACTTTTCCGGGTATTCAAGCTATGAAACCGCGTTGTGAAATTGCAAATAATTCGGTTCAATGATTCTTTAACCGACTGTGCACTTAAAATGGGTTTAAGTGTTCTAATTATTCGTAAAATCTATTGTATTATACCTAAACATATCATAAAATAAGTAAAGGGAATTTCGAAGAGGATAATAACATTTTTAGGCATACATATTTTGACATATTTTGGAATTGAAACACAAAACCTTTCAACGCAACGCTTTGGTCGTATGAAAAGTTCGAAAACACGAGGGTATGTTTTTTCGATGTCGACAAGGGACTTTAATTTTTAGCGATTTCTAATTTTTAGACCAAATAGATTAACATTGTATAATCGTAGATAATTCAAATATTTTGCAATATTACTTAGTCAAGGAACACATAGTACAAGAAAGGTAGAAAATATAAATGACATAAAATAGATTTTTGTTTGTATTAAAAATCTACACTTATCCTCAATATTGAGACCGTCCAATGTCGTTATAGTAGGTTAATTGTAAAATAATAATAAAACCCATTGATTATAATCGCGGCTATTATTTTGATTAACTAAGCTATTTCAGCTTAACATAAATCAAGGCAGCACATTCACAACCAAGTTCAATTTAATACATGACTTAAGCTATAAATTAAGACACCAGCCTAATATGTCACTATGCCCAAAATAATGGGGGATAATTTAGCTACAGAGCCTACGGGGTTAATTGAAAAGTACATCTTATTTATAATAAAGATAAAATAGCTTTGCTATACAATGCTAGTATCGAACGATTTACATATGACTAGCGACTCGCCCCGCCTTCGCTCGTGTGCAATACTGATACTAAATACACTACAGAAAAACTGTGAACGTTGTATATAAAAACCTTTCTCTTAAATCACTCAATCTGTTAAAAAACGCATCAAAATCCGTAGCGTAGTTTTAAAGATTCAAGAGCACATAGGGACAGAAAAAGCGGCTTTATTTTATACTATGTTATTGTTATGCATAGTTATTAAAGAATCCAGATTATGCATTCGAACGACAATATACTTCTACCTTCTACTCTTCTATGTTCATGACCAGCTGCCATGTTCAGCTGTTAAGTTTAATCGCGTTTCTGTTTCAGTCTGTGAAATACCGAAAATAGGGCGACAGCGCACTTTATTTAGATGTTATATCGCTGGGGTGTTTCAACGACCTATTAAGTGTGTTTTACGAAAGGCGATTGAACAGTCCTGTTTTTCGTTATTACGTATTCGGCTTATCTAATATATAAAATTCTCAAATGAATTGCAACAGGCATAGGAAAGGTTAAAAAGTGTAAAAGATTTTAAACGCCGCTATTGTCTGTAATAGGATACCTAATTCCAAACAATTGAGAGATTTATTTACTCCACGTTAAACCGTAAAAGGTGAGCTCGGTAGGCGTACAAAGACCTTTCTCCATACCTACGATAATATATCAATGTGAAAGTCCCTACGGATAGAAGGTTGGATCACGTTTACTCCCGAATTCGAATTGTTTTCCGCCGAAACCGAGGTACTTATCTCCCGAAAGTTCATATCTCACTTTTATTGGACTACTTCTATTTCCACGTAGGCACATGTACCCGTCTGTTAGTTTTGCGGCGAAAACATCTGGCCTTTCCTACCAAATGGACGAGATTGTTTTATATACTTTATTTTCAATTATACCCTATACACATATCTTATCACATGATAGTGTCAAAGAAAAAATATGCTTCTCAGTAAAACAAAAGAATAAAGAAACAGGTATAAGAAAATAAAGAAACAATTAAATAAAACACTTTAACGATTTAAAACGCGATATATTTTAGTTAAACTTGTTTAAAAAATATTTTTAATTACGGCCGTGGTCACGGTGAGACTGCTGCAAAGCACCCGGAACGTCGAGCCGTAGTAAAAAAAAATCAACAAGTTTAACTAATATATAACACGTTTTAAACCGTTAAAGTGTTTTATTTAAATGTGAACTACTCGCGTAAACTACAGACAGTAAATAAAGAAACAATTTAACTATACATCGATATTGATAGCAGTAATGTTGTATTTTCTGACGTGTAAGAATTAAAGTTAAATAATTTTTCACGATATATAGCTTAAGGAAAATTTGTGTTATTAATTTTGAAGCCTAGCGTAAAATTTGAGGATCTGTTTGTCTTGAAATACATCATATCACTTTGATCCTTCGAAGACGTGTCATTGGCAATCTAGCTTAACATTAAAATTCAGTTTAGGTCTAATAATGTTGTATCATTTAGTTACAGTCGTGTGTTAAAAATAACACTCCAGCGTTACTATAAATTCAATGAGAACTAGAACTATAAATAAAAGATGTAAGATTCGCTTTAAAGGAAACTTGAAGACATTTGCTTGTCAACACCTCGAGAAACTGGGAAAAGCCATTTTAAAGTTAAATTAGTTTAAGTTTGTACGTTTCGAATGTCGCTACTTTTCCTATAAGGACGTCAATTTTTTTATGAATCTGTGGATGTACTTAACTCTGAAAATTACCCTACTTTATATGGGGGGAGGTGGCCGGGACATAACGACTCGAATTTTGTTATATTTAAGCTATGACATGTAACGTAAAAATGGCAATATTTTGTATTTGCAAATAATATACGATTAAGTATTCCTATTTCAAACTCCTAATGTTCCACAATTTTTTATATAAATTATGGATAGAAATAAACAGATGAATCTGGTGGGACTCGAACCTACGCCCACAACGATTCATGCTGAAAAAGAAGCAGATGATATTTTATTTCATACACATAGTACGTTTTAAATTTTTATCTTCCAAAATGAATAAATACTTAGTATGTAATTACAATGAATTAGGGTAAACAGATAATTGTTAAAATAATGCGTTATGTATGTTTCTCAAGGTCACACATCGTAACGCATTTTCGTTAAGTATTTCAATAATTCGTAGAAAGTATATCTACTAAAGGATTTCTGATATTAATCTCTTAATACCTCTCGATAACAACAGTTTTTATTCTCGCGCTTGCAGTTTCATCAAAGCGTTCGCGACAGAATCGGGCCAGTGGCAAAATACACTGGGCATATAAAGTAGAATAAACTATGTTCGATATTATTCGCAGAGAAAATTAAGGCCAGGTACGCTATATTAACCGCAATTCTGTTTATTTACTAAATTATCAATACACAATTATCGTTTTCTAGTGATGTGTTAATTACATTGTTACGACGGGTTCGTTGGTCTATTGATAGCAATGTATGGCAAAAAACCCCCAAAAAAAGGCCATGCTTGACTGTCCCCTTCATTGCATTTAAGACACAATAATTATTTTTGAGTAATAAAATAAAGTAGTAAGTTTAAACCTATTGACATTCCATCGCTGACCTCCCCATTACGAGCTGGTGAGCTTTGACTAGCTGTCGGAAGGACGCCGGTGAAGACTCCAACTTCCAATCTTCGAGCTGGTATTACAATTTGAAATACCGTATATTTCCTTATCATCTATAGTCGAGAAAACTAATTACTTGTGGCTAGACCAATAAAATATTTCTATTAGTGAAATAATAATTGTTTATTTAAAATGTTTATTTCTATCATAATGTTGTTTTTAAAGTCGCATAGTAGGCGTTTCGAAATCTTTTATTTTACGAATTCTTACGGCGCTGCATTATTTTCTCTGGAGATTACAAGAACTGGGGCGTGATTAAAATTTTATACTTACGATGCTAAAAATACGACTTTTAATAAGTCTCTGAAAATATTCCTTAATGGAAAAATGTAACATGCTTATATCAATTTTATGACATGCCTAGAAGTTGAATATTGCTTATTTCAAGTATTTAATATACTCTTTATAACAGACAATTTAACATATACAAAAGACTATGCTAGTAATAAAAAATAACATAATAGACACACGATTGTGTAAGTGTGTATGATTGTTTCAGTCAGAGTTGAAGAAGTGAAGGTTTATTATAACGGAAACTGCAGTGTAAAGCATTGAAGATTCTAAATATTACAAAGAGTCTCAAGTTCAAATCCCACCAGTGTCATATTTTTTTTATCTAAAATTAATTTTGGAGTAGTCTATCTCATTTTTTTTTCTTACGTGAAAGTTTTATCTTTTATATTAATATCGTAAATATTTAACTCCATAAACCACTAAGTCGTCAAGAATTCGGGTACAAAGCAAATATTAAAAGTTGAGCTACCAAAATGTTATGAAAGCACTTTGTTACCCTCCTCAAAACACGTTAAAAATTCCAACAGGCTGTTACGTATTTCTGTTTTACGAGCTTAACTCACGGCTATTACCCCCGAAGTAGGGATTAGAGATCATTCAATAATAACTTAATTATGTACTTCGTGAGCTGTGTTGAGACTCATTTGAAAGTTATATCGATATAAACTTTCTATTTTATTAACAAACAATACGTATTAGCTTTGTTTTAAAACGTCTTAGTAATAATCCGCGCCGCTGTCTTTTAGAGTAGTACAAGATATAAAATTCCTTTTTGGAAAGCTAGTTCCATCATACGGTTTAGATATAATTTCTTAGTTAGACTAAATTATTAGTCTATAATATTAGGCTGTAAATTAAACATATATTATGTATATAAATGGTATATAATATATTTACGCCCAAATATATTAAAGTCTCATGTTTCATTAATTAATTGCGTTAAACCGATAAAATCCTCGTACAATACCTCACTAATAGATTTCATACATATAACAAAATAAAGATAAACACTTTCATACCTTGTAATATAACATTATTTATATAACTTTTGTACTCGATCTTCAGTAAGACACTATTTAGCACGTAACATTTGGCAAACTAGAGATACAAACGTTGCTATGAAAATGTGATTTAACGAGGGAGCGATCTATTCTCTCGCCATAAAACCCACGAGACTCGTTGCAAACAAACGCGAACTTTATCAGAATGCCCGTGTTGTAGTCAAGAATGCCCTAATCGGCCATTCGGTAGCTTTAAGCCCCTATTTATTATCGTAACTAGTTGAGCACTATCGCTTTCGGAGTCAGAGGATGTTCGCGTTTCTTACTAACCATTTGTCTGTACTTCGTACCGTACTTTCCCATTTATACAGCTAATGAAAGGAACGGAAACTACTCAACTAATTGTGAACCGAGCGATACACTAGTCTATACTAATATATCAAGCTGATGAGTTTGTTTGTTTGAACGCGCTAGCCTCAGGAACTACTGGTTCAAATTGAAAAATGATTTTTGTATCGCTTAAGGCATTTTTCGAGGAAAGCTTTAGGCTATAAACGTCACACTGTAACTAAAAGGAGCGAGGAAACAGCGCGAAATGCGATAAAAAAAAAGAAAAAATATTATTATACTATGAAATGATGACTTTTCTTTCAATGATCTAAAGAAGTGTCCACGACAATATATGTCTTATATCTTTTAAGGTTAACTCGCAAGAAAGGCGGGAAGCGACCGACGCGCGACGTTAAATTATAAAAATGAAGCGGAGGAATGCAAAAACAAATTTGGACGCCTAAAGTAACTATTCTTCGCGGACGAAGTCGCTGACACAGCAATCGTGAACAAAATCTGTAACAAATGTTTCAGCAAAAGGTATTATAACTATATTATAAACGACGCAATCCACGGCACAAATGTAATTAATTTCCAATCAGTATTTTTCGTTTTTGTAAATATCGTAATGTTATCAAAAAATCTTTATTCACAACGAAATTGTATTTACAACCTTTGTTAGGCTATTGTAGGAATAGGAAAAGTATGGAGATGAATTATTACATATAAAAAATATAAAAGGATTGAAAACATTAATATTTTCACATGTTATTGCACATGAAGGCACTATGCAATTTAAAAATCGAAAATAAATTGAAAAAAAATTTCGACTCGGGCAGGACTTGAACCGGCATCGTCAGCGTTCCGTGCTGTTGCTCTACCAATTGAGCTACCGAGTCCTACACCTCATCGTCGAATATAAAAGGATTGTTCACTGCTCTAGATAATTTCTTAATCACCTTAAAGAACATCGTTTTTATAGTTTACTCTCGATATTTTCATATACATATATGTGCTTGATAGTTTAAATGTATGGCTAATTATCGACGACGCGTGGGTTCTATCTCCACCAGATCTAACATTTACCTAATTCTGAAACATCTGAAATTCTTTTGATAATTCATCTTTAAAAATCTAGATATTAAAATGGTGGTAGGAATATCGAAATTCGGTCCTGGTTCCGTCGTCGTCTCTAGCAGTATAGTGTAATCTCGTTTCAATTTCAGTCTGTTTTATTCTGAATAATCAAAGCCAACATAAGTCGGGAGCGCATCTTGTTTAAATGTTATATACTTTGTTGTTAATATACCTTACATCGAATGGGCCTCATGCTTGTCTGTTTATCCTAACAAAATCATATTTAGGAAACCTATAAGAATCCACAAACAAATTGTGTACGTAAAAAAGTAACTAGAAACTCTATGCCATTCTGTATCGATAAATAATATTTGGAATAAGCTAACAAAATGTACTTTACCAGAGGATTCAACTAGACACACGTATATGTCATCTTTGTATGTGTATCCTGAAATGGTCACTTTTAAAAGAAATGCGCCGGCATCCAAGAGACACGTTCGTAATTGTGGGAGAAAAAGAGTGATTAGATGTGTAAAAAACGGGTTGAAAAATGCTACGACTCATGGCTTACCGTATATAGCTAATGATCGGATTCATCTATTTGAGAGGTACGATTGAAATTATAATACATGCGTGTCTTATCGCATCTTAGTCGCATCAACTTGAGACCGACCGACAAATTTGTCTGCCTTAAGCCCCAGTTAGGGAAAATAGACATAATATTCTACAGGTACTATAATAGTAAATTTAACCTAGGCTATACCGAATACAGAATTTCCGGTCTATGATTTTAGCTCCTAAACTTAAGTAGATGTTTTCATCGTATTAAATTGAATATATTGCGATTCAAAAAAGAATATTTTTGATTACCTTGCCAATTAGAAATATCTCGTGACAGAAAGGCGACCACATCGGGAATAAAATCAAAAAAATCGTGAACAATCCCTCATTATTAAAACGTATGTAGTGGGCGATTCGAAATCTTTCTTAAATATGCCTACATTTGAAATTCTCTAATAACATGAACATACACGATATTTAATATACGGGTAAGTTGAACGAGTTATGCATAATGTATCGAACACAATACACAAAACTAAAAATCAATACCTATTTTTTATATCTTATATTTATTACTTTGTAAACATAAAAAGTATCGCGCAAGCGGTGCATTTATAAACGGATTAAGATCCAATGACGTCAGAGGGAGCACAGTAGCTCAATTTGTGGAGCAAATTGGCTTAAATTCATACCAATCAATTGTTAGATTTCAAAATTCTTTTTAAAACCCCTGACTTTAAAATACTAACTCTCAGAAAGAAAGTGCTCTGCAACAACTACACTCTTTATAAGTGAATAATATTAACAATTTGTTTTAGAATATTTTGGCTGGTGAATTTTTCTGTAGCATTAATTATAATATGCTTACTTCTAACTACTCAGTTTTTGAGATTCATGGTAAGTCATTTCGTCGTGCCTATATCTTCGTGCATAATTTATTAGTATTATAGTTGATAATTATTTATTTATTACATAATGTTTATACATACTATATTCGTCCCGTTGACACGTCACACGTCAACAGGTTATCTGAGTATAGCACCTTGTATAGTACGCTACTGAAAGAGATGCCTCTTTTTGCCATCTAAAATCAACTAAACCATAGCTAATTCTAAGACTCTTCATATGGAAAATGTATAATGGCAAATAAATACTGTTTTTTTTATAATTTTTAGGATACCCCAACAGTTATAAGTGTGGATATGGATTACTTTGATTGGAATATATCTTATCCAGCTATAACTCTTTGTCCACTTTATAAAACAAACGTAACTGTGTTTAAAGAAATTGTCAGGTATATTTGTCACTATTATTATTCTACTTATATACTAAAGTGTGTAAAATTATTGGCTAAATGGTTAAACCATGTTACGTAGTATTGCATCTTGCACAGGATGTCGTTGGTTTGAATCCCAAAAAAATATTAGCTTCGGTTGGAGACAGAAGCTTGTAAATGTAATCCTTTTTGGTGTCTACTTTATAAACGGGAAAAGGGATTTCACTTCCTTATATTTTTATTACACATCTTATTAAATATACTATGGTACTAGCATTTTTTCCGTGTAATATCACGTTCATTTGAATAAAATGTTTGGTGTATGTTCATAACACTTCCAGAGATAAATTCAATGAAACTGGTCTTAAAGTTGACAAGTATTTATGGGCAATAACACAAGCAAACTTCGAAACCCTACATTATGTCGTTTTGGACGTTCCGGAAGAATTGAGATCGGTAGGTTATGCGTAACGTTAACTGTAGGTTTGTTTTTTTACAGCAAACGATTTAGACAAAATTATATGTATAAGATACTTAGGTATATTGGTGCTAAGATAGTATTTTTTTTCTTATATTTTTCAAGGTGTTCCATCCAAACGAATATGCAAATATTGCAGAGTCAATGTTTCAAAAATTTGGAGGTAACGTCAGCACGAAAACGAATCATAACGTAACTATAGTATCAGCTATGACGGAACTGGGAATGTGTCATGTTTTAAATTCCAATGTTGCCGTTTTTGATGACCCAAGGTAACGAGTACAAGGAATGTGTTAAATTACATTAGGAAATTTAATCTTCAATATAGATGACTTAGGCCAACCAACTTATTTTTATTTTTATTTACTTAGTACATCATTTGCATATATACTAGATAATATATCGCGTCACACATCAACAATCCTAGAATCCACCTGAAAATCAGTACCACGTTTTGCACTACTTTGCTGATGCCCTTTTTGCCATCTGAAACCGATGGAACCTTCGCTCACATCGAGGAATGATATTTAGTCTATATGCTATAGATCTTTAGTCGAATTTATTTGGAATTTTACGGCTACTTAAACGACGTATTTTTTTTTCTTTCTTTATTCAACAAGCAAAAACCAAACTTGAGATCACAACATTTATCGATTTTTCATTTCATTGTCATCATGAGAGTAGAGATAAATATGTAAATTTATGATATACACTTAGAAGAAACTTA
Source organism: Leptosia nina (assembly GCA_963661955.1). NCBI lineage: Eukaryota > Metazoa > Arthropoda > Insecta > Lepidoptera > Pieridae > Leptosia > Leptosia nina. Next base: position 2,815,258 of record CAVLEF010000003.1, read on the forward strand.
CAATTTTCAGAAAATGGAATGTAAGCAACACGAAATACTTCAAAAACAATATTGAACTCTCCATTTACGATAGAGACTTTTTCATACAGATCTCTAAGTATGCTGACATTTTTAAGGTATGTTTGAAATCTTGATCATCACCCAATACAATATTCTCTATCAATACTTATCTTTCGCAGGTCTACATTCATAGTCCTGACGAAATTATCACAGGAACAACTTCCTCTTTCACTGTTGATATGGAAGCTGCTATATCTTTCGGCTTATCTGTATGGACCACGAGGATCTCAGAAGAATTGAGACAAATGCCGCTAGCTATCAGAAAATGCAGGTGATGCAAAATTCTATTTTTATGTGATCAATAAATAGTAGAAGCCCATTTCTCTATGTGAGGCTTGCGAAGGACATATTTCGGTGTCTGTTCATAATTAATAACGAGCAATTCATTGATCAGACTTTTGTGTCCATCAAAAAACTATGGGGCGATGCGATTAACCATTGAAGAACGTAGATGGCTATAATATAATATATTTATTTAAAAAAAATATGCGTGAATTGTAATCGGAAGGAACACACATTAAGTACAAAACTTTTAACAGTTTGGTTCACGACTTAGTCTTCCCTTGGAGTTACTTAGCGTTAGTTTATTGGTAATTTCAGCGAGATAATCGAAACATGAAACGAATATCAATAATACCTAAATATGTTTAAAATTTCGATATTCACTTGTTTTTACAGATTCATCAACGAAGCGACTAGCGCTAGGTATCCTATATATTCCTACAGTCATTGCATTTTAGAATGCCGAATCGACGTGATAAAAACACTGTGCGGTTGCGTTCCACATTTTTACAAACCATTAGGTACGATACACGAGTTATTATTATTTTGTTACTTTTCTACTTCGAAACTATAATTGCATTTTTGTAGCTCACGAAAACATCTGCCATATTGAGCAGTTAAAGTGTCTTGTAAAATATAAAAAGGAAATCTTGACTTTATCTTCGTCTGAAGCAACAAAGAAGTATCCCAATTTGCCATCGAACTCCCGCGATTGCGGGTGTCTCAGTACTTGCGAATTGGACCAATACCACAAAGATAGAGAGGATGTAACGTCAAGGACTTATGTCAACACACTAGACATTGGAATCACCTCTTTTCCGAAAGTGAGAGTAACGAGAGATATCATATTCAATTTTCACGATATTTTATGTGAGTTTAGGTTACTTACATTTATTTGCATGTTTGGTAAGTTTAACTCATAAAAAAAATGATTGAATAAGAAATTACAGACGGGACTCGGATTTTCGGCAGTGGCACTGCTTGCAAAGCAAATCAGTCACTTTTTTAAATTTAACACTATGACGCGTTTAGATAAAGCTTGAAAATACTTTAGTTAAAACCATAATACTTTCCATCTATTTTCAGTACGAAGTGGAGGGGTAATTAACTTATGCATTGGTAGTTCTGTAATATCTATTATGGAACTTATAATAACGGCTGTGAAAACTTTCGTTTACATAATTATAAGCAGTATTAAGAGGTAAATAATGAAATAACTTCTGAGTGTATAATTTTATTCAATCTCCATTTATGATTATAATAAACAAGTATTAAAATCGTATAAATGTTTCGTCTTCAGTCTACCTCACTTTCCCCGGAACACCTGTCAACAAATTAATTTCTTGTTTACATCATACATTAAAATAGATAATAGAAATATTTATTTATTTATTATTTATAAAACACACCACAGAAAATACATATTAATGAGGAAAAAAATCTACTATACATAAATAAATACTAACTTATAAATAAAAGGCGGTAAAAACATATAAAATAGACCAATCTAATCACCTTTCAAGAATATACAAACGTAAACCATGCAATTTTAATGAAATTGGGTTTTCATTAAGCAAAACCATATTAATGGACTGAATAAAAAAACAACTGCATAATTGGATTAAATTTTACAATCATGAAAAATACTTAGTAAAAGCTTTACCTTTTAATCTCAAGTTTCTTTTCAGACTTGCAATGTGTTACCTAGTATCATTCCGTATAACAGTAAACTCGCATTCTAGTTTCCGTTAGATTAGTTGATTCACTTTTGACATTGTGCCCTGCAAGATTCAGTAATATTAAATAGTGACACAGATGTAGACTACGAATTTGCGAATATATTTATTCTCCTTAGAAAAACTAATCTTCTAAAAGATATTGTAACTATAGCGTCCATTTTGGTGTCGGTTTGAGGTGTGACGAACTTGCACAGGATTCAAAAGATAGACACATTTCTACACCAACGCAACGAACCATTAAAAACCGTATCTGTCTAAAAATCTTCACTCGCATCTTGTTTGAATTTGCCCAACTTTCAACACTTCCAGATTCTTTTCCGCGATTGACGCAAAATTTATAGGACATACAAGAAACTATGCAACCCCATCCAGAAAGAGAGTGTAGCTTGAAGACACTTACCATAAACATTATCAACACCATTGAATGGCAGATCCACGAATCCTTTCTTCGAATACCGACAAGACGCTCAAGAAGCTTCAACCACTTTATTCTATGCAAATTTATTTTAAACTTTATAGAAAATATGAAAATTTACAGGACTTAAAACATAACATTTTATCTTATGAAACTTACCGACTACTATTCTAAGGAATAAGCTGACCTGGAATCTCAGAGAACTTAAGAAAATTCCACTACGCTTATAAAAACTTTGACATTTACATAGTGTAAAGAATTACTCGATCTAATCACATTAGAGGAGTACAGTATCATTCTAGGGGGGCATTAACGATTCTGTCAGATATTATAAATGAACGATTTGTATTGACGTAAAACCAGAAAATATATTATTAAACAATAGACGGCAATTAGCTTATGTCATTATGAAAACCGTAACTTCCAATAGTAATAGATGTCGAATGTTGATTTAGCAGTTACGAGTGTCCTGCTGTTCGTGAAAAGCCTTCAACGACACGGTACAAAATGAAACAATGAAAAAAACAAAACGCCATGACATTTCGTAACACCCTCCAAAGCCTACTTTTGGCAAATATTTGCTTAAACGTATTAAACCTCGGAAACTGTATTAAAAAATGTAACGATACAAGTAAAACAAAGCAACGGTTCAAAAAAAGTATTATATTTATTCACTACATATTGACGCTATTTGACAAACAACTACGATTTTACGTGTATTAAATCGTAGTTATCTGTCGTGCAAGAGGACAAAAAAAAGAAAAGTAGTCTGTGCAACACAACACTGTTTACTTCCTACGTCTATACAGGTGGTGAATTTCCTATTGGGGTCCTAGCAAATAATATTATAGTCACATTTGAATCTTTGTAAGGCAAAACGGAAATCATACGGCATACTTCAAATATTATTCACACTTCCCAAATACTTAAAGTTTAAATCGCAAAATAGAACCATAATGTGTATTTGACAAAAATGCTACCAACTTCCTTTTTTAGTTATTTGCAATGCCTTCTCCATTTCCCTGGTGTTCATACAGCCAGTCTCATTCGGTGCTTCTCAATCAAATAAAAAATAATACTAAATTAACAGTGGTTTAAATCCGGAGGTATAAACATCAGCTAACAGATCAAAAAATATCACCGCAACGACGGCGTAACGGCCCAGCTACTAACTTGCCGCTAGGAACTATACCAAACACGGACCTGAGAGCGCTAGGATGCAGTAAAACGGTACAGTTGCTAGAGCAGCATCTGTACCTACTTATAGCAGTGTGAGCCTGTTAATAGAGCAGGATAGAAACCGATGGCAATAGCAACCATACACCGAATAAAAGCGAGAAATTGTCAGTAAAAGCAAATTTTCATTATATTAGCGTATACAAATTCATTTTGAAAAAGGCCCTGTAAAAACATACTGGCTGTGTCATGTGCATAACGGATTGGGCTATGAGAAATCGACCGCTGCTGCTTTGACTGCGATAAATGCACAGCGGCAAGAAGTGGCCGAGCCGTAACAGGTGCCTCCTTATTTTATGTACCCAAGAACATTCTTGAACAAGAGGCAAGCGAGGGAATCGGTGATCGCTATTTATAATAATACAACAACAAGGACTAATTCGGTATTAAGGACTAAATCTTAGTGACAAAATTTGAAATATAAATGTGAATATTTGATTATATCTTCGCCTAGATACAAAATTTATTTATGTGAAGGTTCTGAGATTGTCGGCTGCATATTATACCACCAGCATCCTGAACGTGGTATACAATTGAAAGAGTCGATTTGCTAAAAATGTCTAAGCAAAACTACTACCTCACATATCATCAATACTGAAACCTTATTCAATTCGACAAACCACGTCTAAGAAATTCAATTTTATTAGTGTAGACTTAATTAAAATTAACCTAAATACAATTTAAGTCAAGAAAGACGGTCAATCGACAAACGGGTCAAGTCAAAAGGTCAGCCGTAGTACAAGACGACGTAGAAAGTTGTTCCGATAGACAGACTTCAATATGAATTTCCTGCAAATACAAAAATATTTATTTACTAACGGATCGCCTACAAAAATCAAATGGAATAAACAGACAGTTACAAATATTTTGGAGGATAACACTGAAGGCCCGATACGATGTGAGGATGTAATCGAGTGATCATATATCCGTCTTCTAAGATTATAATTAGGTAGGTTAGTACTTAAACTTTCGAAATTATTGGCTAAATGTTTATCTTGAATTTCACTTTGTAACGTTCAAAATAGAGGGACAAACAAGGAAATTTCAACTTTCAAATTCTATTAAATAATTTATAGTGCCAATTTTGTTGAGTTTGAGCTCTGCACTACCATTCAGTACCTGTGCCTGTTTCTAACTTTGTATGAAGTTCAAATAAAAATTATATATTAATGCCTTGTCTGGCGCATAATTTAAATGACTTTCAACAAAAAAAAAAACCTAATGTTTTCCTACTAAAAGCCTCTCCTCTAAGATTTTGAATGACACCAAAGAAACCGTCTGCTGGAAATTTTGCCCAAGTCGCGACTTGCCACTTCCACAATAATGAAAAACGCCAAACAAACATTCAGACTTCCTATTGCCGAACACAGACCTGAACATATATATTTGTCTTGGGACTCACCTCTGGTCACGATATTTTAGAAGAACCTCACGTCGATAGTCCTGCCGTCTATTCTGGTCCGGTCAAACATTTCTGTACAACTTGTTCAGGAAATTAGAGTATATATTTACAATATTTGTTATCATAATCCTAATTATTATAATAAATAAAGTCTTTTCTTTAGAGTTCCACAAATAAATATAACAAGAAAGAGTGTTCCTAGAATTAAGGATTTCAAAAAAACTTCTGAATTAGAAAATGCGTAGTGAAAATTTGTTTGATTAAACTTACTAACAATATATCTCCTAGGACTTAAAATTGACTGATCACTGGATTTATTAAACTTGTACCATAATATCTTGAGATGAAATTGATACACCAGCTCTACCAGTATGAATATATAACCGTGACGTGCGCCTGCGTTAAATAGGCACTTGACTTTTTCATGATCACCCCGTAAAAAGGATACTGACTGCTCTCTCAGCGTCCCATTCTTTATGGAAGCGCACAATAGCTGTATCAGTAGCGGTCATCTCGGCGAATTTCACGTCTCCGCATTCACTGAACTTTTCACGAATTAACTGCCAAGTGACGGTTGGTGGTAACTGTGGAGTAAAGCATACAGGTATAGTTGCGCATTTTTACAATCGCGCACGCAATTGATTAGAAAACGTGACTGTACTCGAGAAGCAAGCGGACCGTCGTACTAGTTTGAGAAAGACAACACGACTGGGTAACCAATCAACTCTAGCGCACATGACGTTCACTCGCCCTGCGCCTGCTTCCGTCCCTTCGATATTTTTGACTTCTACGCAGGATCCGTGCCGCTACTTATAAGTTTTAATTTTTGCGTTTTAAACTATTAATTGTTTTCTTCATCTCTACGTTCTCTCAATGTAGCGTATAATGTAATGCTTTTATAGCTTTATAGTGACGAATTTTGGACTTACATTTGTGATTATGACCATATCAGATTGTTTATCTCGGGAGGGCGTCGACACTGTATTGTCACGTCCGTAACCTTGCCCGCTCACCTGTACATTGCTGTGTTGCATGGATCTATTAGTTCCTACAACATTAATGTAAATAAATTAGTTTTTACTGTAACTCTTCAACATAGAAGACTTTCCATTAGATAGGTAATATATACATGTATTAATTAAAAAAGGATTGTAAATTGAAAAAATATATATATAGTGCCATCATGTGAAACTTGTTACAATTATTATTTAGTTATGTATGCTTTATTAGTGGTTCCAAGTATAATGCAATGAGTTATGTCTGAATAAAAACCTAATGGAAATAAGTAAAATGACTTAACTTATTATATACATGTGTGACCTTAGTGTGTGTTATAAACATAGCTTATGATAATATTAAAAAAATCTAAAGCATTCTTATTACCTGAAAGGGGACCACTGTTGAGACTGTTGTTGCCGCCTAATACATTATTAGACATATTAGGATTGCCCAAGACATTGCCACTCATGTCTCCTCCTCCCATAGCCAAATTGTTTGTATTAACATTAGCTGCTTGAGCTTGCGTTAAAACTGAACTTACTAGGTCATTTGCAGTGATACCTTGTTGCAACAATTGATTTTGTAATGCACCAAGTCCTGTCAAACCTAGAGCCTGTAAAATAATAATTGATAATTTTTTTGTGCCTTTTTTAAACAGAACCTAAAAAATTATTTAAATTTAAAACATTGTACGACACGGATTTAAACCGGCAGTCCGCAGCGTACTGTGCTGCTGCTCTAACTTTACGCCTGCACCTATCGCGTAATTACAACGAGTACAGGAAGTACTTTCAATCTTAACGCATTAAAAATCAACAGAATTCTTCTCCTGATACTTTGCTTACCTGTAGACTCAAACCACCACTGAGTGCAGAGTTAGCACCCAAAGTATTAGCCGTAAGACTCTGACCTAGACCATTTAATGCTACCGTAGCAGCCGGAACTCCACCCAAAACGGTACCTCCTAAAGTTGAACCGGCACTAGCAAGATTCTGTAGATTGTTTGCTGGTGCAGGTTGTGGAAGATTCCTAGCAACATCTTTTAAAGGTTCACCATTGGGACCCAGTCCAAGTCCTATGCTTTTCAAGCCTTCTGGTAGTCGTAATTCGGTTTTGTCTGTACCTCTGTCCATACGCACAGTCATCCTTCTATCGTACAGCATTTGCTTGTCGAACATTGATATTGCCTATGAAAAGAAGGAGTTAGTAAGGAATCAAAAGTATACATGAAACATTAAATAAACAGTACTTTACCTGTACAGCTTCAACTGGATGATCATATTCAATTACAGCAAATCCTCTACTATTTCCATCTTTGTCCACAGCCAAATCAATGTTCCGGACTTTCCCTGCCATTTTGAAAACTTCCTTAATTTTCTGCCTATCTGCTTTGTAATCAAGCTGAAATATAAAAATATTTGCTAAATAGTGTGCTATAAAAGTGCATTAAAACTGCATGAAAGAGCTAGAGCTACATACATTAGCTACAAAGACTTTCTTCATTAGAGGTGGTTGAACATTGATTGATTCCAAGAATTGCAAACTCAGGCCATAAGTATTGAAGTTTTCTGGCTCCCGAGGTTTGTTCATATTCCATCTAAACATAAGGACAATATTAAAATATGTTCTGACTTTCTTTATAGTGTCAACACAAATTTCAATACATTGATAAATACTGTCTATAGTTTATGCGAGTAGTACACATTTAAATAAAACACTTTAACAGTTTAAAACGCGATATATTAGTTAAACTTATTGGAAAATTATTTTTAACTTTGCCCCGACGTTTCGGATGCTTTTTAGGAGCCGTGGTCACGGGGAGACAATCTCCCGTGACCACGAAAAGTCAGGATGTAATATATCGCATTTTAATCTGTTAAAGTGTTTTATTTAAACATTAGTAAATCTTCTATCAATTGAAACTTATAAGAATTAAAAGCTGTTATTTCCTAACCCATCTTTATCTTCTCTCATATTTCTGCCACCCCCTCCTACACTGCCACCACCAGCTCTTGGGACATTACTTCGACTCCTTTCATTACCTAATAAGTATTAAACAAAGTTTTTAAATCAGTCAAAAAATAAATAATAATTATAAAGTATAGCAGTGGTATATTTCAGAAAAAGAGTTCTAAACCTAGAAGTAATTTGAAATCGAAAATAAATTTAAAAAAATTATGACTTTTTATAAAGTTTAAATTATATAGAGCCATTATGTGCAATAACATGTAAAAAAATATTAAAGTTTTCAAACCTAGAAGTATTTAAAAGCTATTTACCAGTTTCCTCTCTTAAAACCAGCTTTCTCCCGTTAAGTTCATATCTATGCATAACAAACAGAGCCTTTTTCATAGCTTCAGTATTAGAAAATTCAACAACACCACATCCTCTGGGCTTTCCATTTTCATCATTAAACAATTCTACATAGGCTACATCTCCTACCTTAAATAATTTTAATGCAATGATTATATTACTACACATATTACAATTGTAAAACAAAGGTAGAGCTATGTTGGTCTTAATTTGACATTTCAGTACCATTCTAACATAACCCAGGGCTAAAAATACATTTTTATAAACCACAAAAAAATATATAAAAATTCAACCTGTTAATATTTAGAATATTAGATCAGATATATTTGTTCGACTTCTGGCAGAGAATCATTTTAGGACTGCTGCCCAGCAGTCGAATATTGGTGGCCCGCCATCAGTAAAACAAATATTCAAATTAATAAATTCTTTTTAATTTTAATACCCTTTAGTCTATTAAAATTATTATCTATTCTTTAGTGCCTTTAATTACCTATACTTCTGGCGGCCCGCCATAAGATGATGATTTGCCAGAGTGCCCTCTAGTCAGATAATAATTAAATACACAATGTACCTTCTCTTTGAATAAGTCCTTCAACTCTGTCCAACGGAATTCATACGGTATGTTTGATACAAACAAGCGTTTGGAATCTGATCGGTCTCTGTCTCCAGAACGATCTCGAGATGCATCAGAAAACCTAGACGGCCTGTCGCCCCGCCTCGACCGATCACGTTCTTTTTCTCTGTTGTTATCCATGTTACTAAAAAGTTAAAATACTTTAAATTAAATAACAGATAAAGTGTGAAAATTAAAGTCCAAATAAGGGGCGATATAATTAAAAAACGTTTTCGAGTAGAAAGCCAAGCAAAAAATTTACTATAGATAGAGTTACGGGCAGCCAATGCTGTGATGAATTAATAATTTGACTAACAAAATATCATTAAATAAACATATAGGCTATTTGTATCTTTAATAGCAACAGCATCAATACAAAACGACAGACCGGACCCGGCAAATACTACTATCAAACTTACACAATATGTTTGTAAATAAAGTACAATTAATTATATTATCATTATAAAAGATACATACCAACAATGTCAAAAAAAAAGTAATTAACCAATTAGTAAATTAATTTTTCTCTTGGAAAAGAGTATTTACAAGACTTAATTACTTGAAAAGCAAAATGGCGTTCTGGTCACAGAGAAGTAGACTAGGAAACTTTCTAGGTTTTTTGGACAATAACTTATAAGTCTATGGTAGTTAATGTTAAAGTTGGTTCTATGAAATCATTATACTTGTTAATGTAAAAGCTGACAATAATTAGTGAAAATAAGAAAAAATGGTAAAACTCTGTCACTATTATTTGAAACTAGTTAAACAGTATATTATATTTACACAAGCAAAAGTTGTGAGCTCAACATTTTCCCATTTATTTAACATCTCTTTATTCGAAATTGGTAGGGATTATTCTACTTTAAAATATCTTTACGCGCTGTTTCGCGAAGAAATATATGTATCTGTACGAATAGCATTGCCTTATTGTTTAGCTATTCTATGTTTATATTAGACTACTACTCAATTTTGTTATCTGTGGTAACTGGTGATTGTATTGCTTTTTAAATATTTTTTACCTACGTTAGCCATGCAGGCGAGCTCCGTTGGAATATTATTTATTTTACAATAAAATATTTAAAAAAATGGAACAAACGAAAGCTAGTTCTCCCAAACTTTTTGTGTGCACAGCTATAGAAAATAAAGATGAAATCGAAGAGGTACCAGATTTTTGTTTTTATTATTAATAAAGATTCATTTGGTCAGCCATTTCTATTTTACTTTGGTATCAAATCCGCTGCGGCGCTGAAGGTTCATGGCGCGAATTTTTAAATCTATAACCCAAAGATTCATTAGTTCATACTAATTTATTTATTACGCTTTTTACAGAGGTACGAGCGAGCTTATGTCTATTTTCAATCTCTCGTCGCAGATTGTAGTGAGAAAGAAGCGCATGACGCTCTTAACAATGCAGTATGTAAAAATCATGAAGAAGTATCTCTTGGAATGCTCATGTCAATCCTTACAGAACCCCATAATTCAACGAAATGCTATAGAGACTTAACGCTCATATCAAGAGATGGACTGACGTGTGTGCTAAATAATCTTTCCAATTTGATTCTTGAGCGGTACTTAAAATTTCAAGAAACAACTCGAAATCAACTGGTGTGGCTTATTAAAGAAATGATAAGAAACGCTGTTAATGGAGTAGATAGTGTTTGTTGGAATTTAATGCGTTATGCTTCTGGTGGAGATATAACTCCTAAAAATATTTTCTTAGTGGAGTCTTTATTGGACGTTTATATTGACAGTAAATCATGGCTTGATAAATTTCCAGTATTAATATGTATGGTGGTATATACATATCTGAGGTTAATAGAAGATCATAATGTCCCACATTTAATAGCTCTTAGACAGAAGGAAGTTAATTTTGTTATTGCACTAATTAGGGAACATTTTGATGAAATTTTAAGTTTGGGTAGGGACTTAGTACGTTTACTCCAGAATGTGGCAAGAATTCCAGAATTTAATCAACTATGGCAAGACATTCTATTAAATCCCAAAACTTTATCACCAACATTCACAAATGTCCTACAATTATTACAAACGAGAACTTCAAGAAGATACCTACAATCAAGACTAACTCCAGATATGGAAAGAAAATTAGTTTTCTTAACATCACAAGTAAGGTTTGGTCATCACAAAAAATACCAGGAATGGTTTCAAAGACAATATCTTGCCACTCCCGAATCTCAATCTTTACGAAGTGATATGATTCGCTTCATAGTAGGTGTTATTCATCCTACAAATGAATTACTGTGTTCTGACATCATTCCACGATGGGCAGTCATTGGTTGGCTTTTAACTACTTGCACATCAAATGTTGCTGCATCCAATGCCAAGTTAGCACTATTCTATGATTGGCTTTTCTATGATCCTGAAAAAGATAATATTATGAATATAGAGCCTGCCATTTTAGTAATGCATCATTCTATGAGATCACACCCAGCTGTTACTGCAACATTGCTTGACTTTTTATGTAGAATAATTCCAAATTTCTACCCATCATTTGCAGACAAAGTTAGACAGGGAATATTTAACTCTCTTCAGCAGATCATTGAAAAAAGAGTCCTCCCAAATTTACAACCTCTATTTGATTCTCCGAAGCTTGATCGTGAGTTACGTACAACTGTAAGAGAAACCTTTAAAGAGTTCTGCAGTAATGGAGAAGGTGTTTCCGGATTCAAAGAAGAAGGTATGGATGATGTTACTAGGGGCCCTGATGAACCTGCATTTTCTGATGATGAAGATGACCCTATGCCTATTATAGCTGAAGACACAGATGACGATGACTTACCATTATCAGAAGTTCGTGCTAGGGAACGGCCAGAATTAGCAGCAGCACTTCCATCAGCTCTGCGACCATTTGCAGAAACACTTTTGGATGAGAGAACAGCTGCTGCAGCCACAGCACTTCTTAATGCCTGTAATCCTCCAATGCCTACCCCTACAGCATTGGCTGATTTATTTGCTGCTGTTTTGCAGGATCTGCCACCACTCAAAATAAGTTCAAATCCCTCTTCAGCTGAACTGGATTTAAAATTAAGTTCACCAATTTTTTCTATGTTTGATTTACTCCAATCAGGTGCCAGCGATTCAAAGAAACTAATATCAGAGACATTCAAAGAAATATATGCACAAAATTCCATTCCTAGTCTAGGTTATTCACTACTTTTTTATTTAAAAGTTTGCTACGAGAGAGATCGGCGCGCGGAACGTGATCCAGCCAAGAAAAGGAATGTCAAATTTAAAATGGATATTTATAAAAGTTATTGTAGTAACTTAGAACTTAAACTTGTAGAAAGCTTAGCAGACGATTTTGAAAAATGCCAGGAATGTGATTCTAATGTACTAATATGGTTAGTGCCAGATGTATATAGAGAATTTAAAGAACAGGTTCAAAATCATGTCAGATTACTACACATAATAGTTTCCACAATAGATGCTGGACAACTTCAACGGCTAGTATGCTTAACATTGCAGGGCAATTTAATGATGTTTAAAACTGACGATTTCACCACCATGCTTTCCACAAGCCTGAGTTGGGAGACTTTTGAACAGTACTGTTTGTGGCAACTTCTCACAGCTCACGAAATATCAGTCGATGACGTTCTACCAATCATTCCAAAATTGTCATATAAAGAGCATGCAGAGGCACTGACCTCCGTATTATTGATGCTTAAGCAGGAAAGACCAACACCGGATGTTTTAAGACAAATTTTCTGCCGAGAGATCGACGACGGTGATACATTCGTCGTCTCAACGGTCATGTATTGGTGTCAAGACTATGAAGACAAAGTGGCAGATTTATTAGCAGTCTTATTAAGCACAAGATATCCAGGTACTAGTCCGAACAAAAGAAAACGTCCAGGAAAACATACTATTCCTCCGAATGCACCACCCTCTGCTGAATTAGTAAGTATAACAAATACTAATATACTAAGAAATATTTTGGAGAGTTACTACATTTTCGATGCTTATCCATTCTTTACTCCACAGGTCTTAGGGCATTTAGAGCAAATTAGAGTATGCTGCGTGGAGCAAGACGATATGTCAATTTTCAACATGGAATGTATGCAAAAGGCTCTACAGCAATCACAATCAAACAGTAGTGAAACTTTAAAGGTTATTATTTTTTTACTAATGCGATGTCAAATTTAAAACAAATATTGACTCCCGATATTAATACTGGCACTGTTTATTTCAGAGACAATACATGGACCTATTTTCTTTAGCCTGGGAAGATGAACTACCAATGTTAAGAAGGGCGCGGAAGCTCGCTTCGAACTCAATGCCACTAAATGCGAATTTACACTCATCAAATGAGGATAGTGAGGTGATGATACCACTCTTCACAAGCATATGACTTTTATGTTTTGTTTGGTAACTAAAAACTAATTTATTTTATAATTATTTACAGGAGGAAGAAATTGTGAAGCCCAAACAAGCTAAACGTCGTAAAAAAGCAATTTCAGATAGCGATTGACAGGTCATCCCAAATAAGAATTATGGTAATTTCCAACACCAAAGTTTGACTTTTTATAATAACAAATACTACAAAAGTGTGGAATGACAAGTATCATCTAAGTGTCCTATTGGTGCAATTAATTCCAAGAAAAGTACTTTAGGTCACCATAAAGAACTCGTAGCAATACATTTACATAATATTACTATGTAATATTTGTGTTATCACTTATCATTGCATGTTAATGTTGCCACATTTTAGTATTACTTTTATTGTAAGTACATGGCATATTAATATTTTTTATAGTGATAAAAGTCAAACAATATAATTTATGTAAAAGGTGGCATCATAAATAATTTTAATTAAAGTTATCAATTTACATTTCCAAACATTATTATTCAGATATTCTGGAAATAAAAATGACAGAGAATCATTACCATTACTTTTGTAAATGTCAATACAAATTACAATCTGTAGTATTTAATTGTAAAAAGATATTGTTATACAGATTATTTTTTAGTTTTCGTATGTATAGTGTTGGACTTATTTTAAGTGTAAGGTACAAGACCAAGATTTTAAGCATAATTATAATAATGATGAAATTTTCGAAATATGTTTACACTAGGTTCAATAAAGTATTTCCCCATAAATGGATAATGATATTTAATTTTTTTAATTTTTGGTTAAACATTATAATGATAAAAAAATACGCCCGTACATGTACAAACACAATTATAATATTAAAATGATGACAATACTACAAAAAGACAAATGAGATTTTATATAAATTTTGATGTTATATATAAAATATGGTTGAAATATTATCTATCTACTTTGTTGGAGTTTGCTTAAAATAGAAAAGTACTAAATGGTCTCTTATTCTATAAAATATTTAATATAATTATTAACCGACCATCACCGCAACACATGACTTCTGAGGGTATCTGCATAAAATATAATACAAAAGATTCTATTATTTTAGGATTTCATATCAATATTTATAAAATACTCAAGTTCCTGTTCTTGATTCTAAAAGCAAAATTACAAATGTTTGCCCTGTTTATATCGATGCCTAGCTTGAGCTTTGCTGTACTTGGTCTTCTTGTCTGGTATCACATTGTCCTTATCATTATTCTGTTCATTTGATTCTGGAAGTAATTTTTTTTATTGATAAACTATTTTGCCATCCGTAAGCTTGGTTTAATATATATATATATATATATATATATATACATTTACCTAAATCTGGTGGGGGTTGTAAAGATTTTCCTGCGTTCCAAGCAGTCATAAGGGTTGCAGTCTTTCCAATTGCAAACCCCACTCCCGAAAGGGCAATTGAAAAGGCTACCATATTTAAAGGATTCTAAAAAAAAGAAAAAAACAGTGTGACTATTAAGTTACTTAAGTTAATAATCCTATTTTTTAAGTTACCCAATACAAAAAAATACTTACAACAAGAGTAGGGTTGCTAGTCAATGTGTAATCTAATATAACAACAATTATTCCTAAAATAAGCCCCACAATAGTACATATCCATACAACATTTTCACTTCCTACAAAGATATCAGTTAAGTACATATGATTATTTTAAGAATTATATAATACTATTCTAATATGAACTTACTCTGTAATTTCTTTTTTTGCATATCTGTAACATCTTTTATGAACTGCATTAACTTTGAATTATGTGGTTCAAGTTGTAATGCTCTTGTATATGATATAATGGCTTCATCATATAAACCACTTGCAGCTTCAACTTCAGCACGGCGAAAGTAGCCCTACAAACAAGCAATCAATTAAATAAGACACAATCTCAAAACTAAAAGTAGAACTGCAAAAAAGAAAAGAAGCAATAGAAACTTAAGTCTTATAGGGATTCTCACACAATCCCCACTAATACTATTAATATATACATTTTATAAATCTATAAACAATAAGTTTTTTATATACTCATATCGTAATTGAATTTTATTTATACCTTATACATATATTATTACCTTTGCCCATTGCGGCTGTAATTTTATAGTTTCATTAGCATCTTGTAAGGATAAAAAATGTTGATCCAACTTTAAAAATGCAAATGATCGGTTACTGTAAAGTATATAGTTATTTGGGTCCATTTTAATAGCTTGAGTGTAATGTAATACGGCTTCAATATATTTTCCATTTTTAACACAATCATTTCCTTTCTCTTTATGTTCTTCAACAGATAGTCTTATTGGTTCACTCTTTGAGTTATCCATTTTAATTTGTATATAATATATTAACTTTTAGTCTTGGATATGATTTAGTATAGGATAAAATATACAAAACGAGGGTAATATATAAACTCTAACCTCTTTTCTTAATTAATTTAATCACGGACCATGATAAGGCGATATTTCTTTTTAATACATTTGTCAGAGCCTAAACGTTCAATATATTTAAGATATCTACACTTAAATAAACATTTCCGCAACTTAATACGAATTATTACAAATTAGTAATTTACAGTTTACACCTATAAAGTGCGGTAAAGTGTAAACAGTATTTCAATTTAATTAGAAATTAGAATAAATAATTAATATCGACAACAGTTAAATATTGTCAAGTTGATAAAAAAAACAAGCTGTCCAATGTCATTATTTAACATTTGATATCAAACTATAATATGTTTTTTCATAACTGGCAAAAATAGTAAACGTAAACATTCATAGTGTTGACATTGACAACAGGCATGAGGCACAATTTATGACATTATACTACCAGTGATTACGGATTAGTCGGATAATTATTCTAAAACGAAGTCTGCCTCCCTTATTTTCTCAATTTTTATTAATTTTCTCAATATTATTTCAAGTAACTATGGGTATAAAAGAGGCCGCAATTTTCCTGGATAACCAATGGAATACATATTATGCTGGTCAAACTGTGAACGGAAGGATTGAGTACGTCTTCGACAGTCCTAAAAAAGTTAGAGGTATGGCTGTTTACACTTAAGGATGTGATCATCGCTGATAGTATGATACTTGTGTAATGTGACTCACGTTACTAAGTAAACTATGTTAAAACTGCATAATTTTTAAATACTTCTGGTCTGTTGCAGGAATTCATGTTAAGTTTAAAGGTGAAGCTCACACGGAATGGAGTGAAAGTAAACAAGAGGAGGACAGTGATGGTAAAACTCAATCTACTGATACACTACACACAGGCAATGAGGAATACTTTCAAATATCATACTACCTCCTTGGAAGCAATACAGGTATCAGAAAGAGCTCTATAAATAACCATTATTTACCGTAATATCCAAAAGGAGATCCCGCATTTAATATGTGATTTAGTTTATAATTTTCATTTGTGTTTACAACAAGTATATTAAGGCTTATTAGCTAATGTTGTTGTGTTATCATTTATAATCAAGACAGTAACTTTTTAAAGCATGTTAAATTTTCAACTTAGTATCTTTAACGGTTGTTTAGTGTGATCAGATAAAAGTACCATTGCAATTTTTTTAGGAAATGAAATTGAAATCCCAGCAGGAAAGCAAGTATATAACTTTACATGTGCCCTACCACCAGTTCTACCCTCTTCATTTGAGGGTGAGCATGGCTTTGTGAGGTATACCGTCAAAGTCACATTAGACCGACCCTGGAAATTTGACCAAGAGACTAAAATGGCATTTACAGTTATTAATGCTTTAGACTTGAACTTAAATACCTCTTACAGGGTAAGTCTTTTTTAATTTTAACATATATCATGTATATATAATATGGATAACTAAATATTTACAATGCCTCATACTACTATTATATAAGTAGAGTTACCTTGTTTAAAAATTACTGATTTGGTAAAAATATCGGATAAACTTCCACCACTAAATTTGGTATACTTATGTATTTTACCTCCTAATCACGAATATCATGAATGAAAATTGGCCAAACCCATTTTAAATATGAAAAAACCTCTTTTCTTATCTAATCAAAAAATTTTCACGAAATGGAATTACTAAGCGGAAATATTCCCAGTCGATTAGGAGAACAAAAAACCACTCGAGAATTAGGCTACTATAGCGAATAGATCTCAAGTCTATCGACAAAAGCGGCAAATATTTCCATAGCCGACTATTACATAAAAAACATTCTCGACTTCACTAAATAAAGAAAAATATACCATTTGTATCTGAACCAAAGTAAATGGAAAATCAACTACTATAGCGACCACATATTAAATGGAAAATACAAATTAATTGACATCTTCTACTGTTACATAGCCCACATAGTATAAACATATAGTAGCTATATAGTAAAGTAGATATATCTTGTATATTGGCTAGTTTAAAATAAGTTAGCTAACATTATTTAGAACACTTTAGTGCATTATAAAGTATAAAACTTAACAAAAAATATATGTCACAGGAACCCATACATTTTCAAATGGAGAAAACATTCTGCTGTTTTTGTTGTGCTTCACCACCACTATCTGTTGACGTAAGGGCTCCGGTATCTGGATATTGTCCAGGACAAGTGATCCCCTTGACAATTGATATTGAGAATAAGAGTAATGTTCAACTACACCTCATCAAAGTTTTTCTAAGGAAGGTATATACTGGTGTTGATAATAATATTTCCCTCAATTCAATTTGTTATAGAGTAACAAATATTTCTACTATAATGCAGATTCTAAACTGATGTGTGACATAGCCCTAGGATTACTTTAGAAAAAAATGTTTATTACCGTGTGTTGTAAATTAGTTTCTTATCTATTTACATATATGTATATGTTATATTGAAAATCCTATTTATGTAGCATGTAATTTATTATTATTGCATGATTGAAATATTTACTGTTTTATAAAGGTTGTAACCTATCGGGCGACTTCACCTACCACCGCTACTAAAAAGTCTAAAGATATTGTCTTAACAATTCAAGAGGGTCCTGCACCAGCAGGATGCACAAAACACATTAATTTGAACATGGAGGTTCCTCCTATACCACCTTCGAATCTTGTCAATTGTAGTATCATAGACCTGGATTATGATCTGAAGGTATGCATAGTCAAAACAACAACTTACTCTATCTGTAAAAGTGCTAGTCTAACACTTTCATGAAGAGATCTATTGATCTATATGGCTAGTCCAATGTTACAATGAGCTGTTGTTGTTATCAACATTAACTAAAATTAAATAATAATTAGTCGCATTTGTTAAAATTTTGTCTTTAATATTAGAAGTATCTCTAAAAATGGCAATTAATGGCACTTAGATTAGAATAAAAACAAATAAGTCTTTATTGCAAATAAATTAATGCACAAGGAGACTTATACATTAATATGGCGTGCAAAAGGCATCTTTATACGTATCTAACAAGTGTTTCCTTTCAAGCAAACAAAAAGTATGTATTATTGAATAATTGCTCTATTTTTTAGGTGGAATGTGTGGTATCTGGTATGCATTTTAACCTAAAGGATAAAAAGTACATCACAATCGGAACAGTTCCACTTGTGGGCGTCGGAGCTACTCCTTCAGCCCCGATTATGCCTGATACACCTAACCAGCCTGCTGTATTGCCCGTCTCTCCTGGCGAACCTGCTCAGCCAGTACGTATTATCACTTTACATATTAAAATCGCTATTTTAATTGTATCAAATAAATGTACCCATAACCGCACCTTTTGAGATAACTACATTTGAAAGTACTATTCCATTTTTCTTGTGGGACATCTAGCAGACACATTTCTGTGTCTATTTCTTTTACGGGCTGTCCTAAAAGGCTTGTACCTGACTGTACTTCAGAGCCCTGCCTTAACTTAGTTTGAACAAGACCTTTTTTTACTGCTGAGGCATAGAAAGATAAATACAGAATTTATTTCATTAACTTTATATTGGATCGTTATTATAGGGACCAGGGTCAGGTGGCGAGGTAGGACCAGGTGGTTGGGTCGTACCAGGTACTGCGCCTGCGCAGCCACCTTACCAATCTTTGTATCCAACGCTCAGTAAGTATTAATTATTTGATATAATGACTTGTTATTATTTTTAAATAAGTTCAGGAAACATATGTTTTACTACTTGTTAAATGATTAAATACTCTTAATATTAAGTAATTTTATTATATAATATGTATAATTTTCTGCAATTTTGAAATATTTTTGTTTATTTAAGTATAACTGTAAAACTGTAAGGAATAACTAGGTTTAATAGATAAGCTATTTTAATTTACTAAGGCAGTGAAGGACAATCCGGTTATCAAAATGATTCACACTATTGTATGAAATGTATACTCAAACAATAGTTACAACTGACATCTATACTCAATGATTCACTATTGTTCTGCTTGTAAGATTTAATATTTCATAATGAGTGCCTTGTTGTTGTTTTGATAAGTATACTTGACTGTAGAGTACGGATTCCAAGGTTCTAATTCGGTTAGGGGGAAATATTTATTTTGAATTGTCCTAAAAAATCAATATGAGTCTGTAGTTTAGCTTAGTACGATCCTAGTCCTGACTTACTGGCGTTAATACTAATATTTTTGACTCCTACTAATTCCTAAAGACTCAGCTAAATCCGAACGGATGCTGTTGGTCCTAGGTTCGAGTTTGCACTATGACAGCTGGCAGTATTTACCTCCTATAAACGCAATATGTTAACGAAACAAATCTTTTTATTCTTACTAACATTATTTTTCGATATCCACCCTAATTGACTGTTTTATTTCAGCTTCTCCTGTATACAGAGAGTCTCCCTATGGACGCAACATACAAGATCGTAGCGAGAGCCAACATATGGCGATTACGGGGCCTGCTAAGTTTGCCCCCTACTACCCGACATATGCTGTGCAGCCACCACCTTTACCTCAGTAAAATTAGTCTGTACAGTTTTAACAAGCTGGGTTTCAATTCTGCTGTTATTCCAATATCAGTACACTATTACAAAATATCAGTGTACGAGATTCGGGTCCCTACTTCGCGATGGCTTCATTAAAAGATACCGTGTCCAAGATTCATTTAATTGACACCAATATTTATGTTATTAGAATATGTTAACGTTGTTTATTTACTAAGCATAAATCTATATTAAATAAAGTGTAAAATATTATAATTTTTACAAGCCAGTGTGCAAAACTCAATTGAAAAAACAACGGAGCGCTAACTGTTACGGATTTGGTGTTTACCTGTCTAATATTTGGATATTATTTATTATAACGTTAATGTCGTGACGCCATTTTTGACATGATACTAAAATAAAAATACCCCATTCATATAACATTTCACAAGATGCGTTGTGAAGGTCAACCTATTTTTGAATACTGTCTGTTCTGTGTTTACGCGAGGAGTACACATTAAATAAAACACTTTAACGGTTTAAAACGCGATATATTCTAGTAACACTTATTTGAAAATTATTTTTAACTACGGCCCGACGTTTCGGATGCTTTGCAGCAGCCGTGGTCACGGGGAGACTAAAGATAAAAATTATTTTCAAACAAGTTTAACTAAAATATATGCCGTTTTAAACCGTTAAAGTGTTATATTTAAACCTATCTTCGCTTTGAATATGCTAAAATCTACAAAATCATGAATAGAACTAAAGTAAATACTTTCGAATTCATAAAAACGTCGACATTGTTCGGTGCTAATGTTGTCGTTAAAAATAATATATATCTTTAATAATAAATTGTTTATTCAAATGCTGAGTTTGGCCAGTATTCAATTTTGATTTTATTAATTTAATGAATCTCGGTAAATGTTAAAAATGTACGCCACTGTATTGTTACTAATTAAAAATAAATATTAATTTTAAATTGCAATGCACGTGCAAGCTTTTGGCAGCTTAAATCTTTATAATTATTTATTACATTACACCTTAACTGGCTTACATATTTGGTTAAAATGGTCGTGAGCTTTATTGATGATAAAATTTATATAAAGGACACAAATTTTATAGAGTTAATATACTATTATGCTTTTATAAATATATAGATGAGCGCGAGCACTTTTTACAAGATTGCTCGAATGTTTTATATGAACTTTATATTGCGTATTATAATTTTACAAATTTATTACTGTTTAACTAAATATAACATTATTGTATATTGGACGTTTTATTTCATGCCTTATAAAAATTGAAAACAAAGCAATATGATTAAAACCTTTATTGATTTTCCCTCACAATATAAACAACTTAACACTTCGTTTGAGCATTGTTTCCAATAAAATGTTTGCAGTTGCTTATCTAACAGATATTGTCTATTCAGTGGCGAACTACGTATAAATTAATAAATTATTATTATGCTAAAACTTATTAACATTCTTACGTAACATACTTTTCATAGCAATATCTGTGTACTTAATATAACCAAGAATAACAGTAAAAAATCTTTAAGCATATATGAACAATAATAATATATTTCGTATTAATTTCATCAATTACAAATTGCTTTTATAAGCGAAAACACATTTATTGAGAATACAGTTGTCTTATTGTAGAAGGAAAAACAAATATCCATTTATTGCTGACATAATATTGTCTAATATGTGACTAATTATTTCATTAATGATCACGTCAATAAAGTGACGATACGTGATATAAATCGAACCACAAATGAATAAATATACCATAGAAGCTATAAGGTTTCACTCTGCATACAGTAATTTTAAAAGAAATCTTTGCAAAGTTATTTTGACAAGGCTTTCTTGCCTAGTCACGCAATTTATATCGGATAATTCATTAAACATGACGCAAACTGACTTCTATAATATATTTGTTCCTTGTAAACATGTCCTTATCATAATAATTCTAACTGGCTAATTGATATTTTTGTAAATCTAAACAAAAACATGAAAAAATTACTACCGATGAATGTGTATTGTATCGAAAGAATTCTAAGGTACATCAAGACCGAATTACGTTTCAAAAGAGGATCGGTTTGTGCTCGACGCTTAAATTGACGTATTGTGTTATTACGTTAGAATGTACATTTCTCCACACTTGAGAAGGGCCCGAATGGGGTTGGAACATACATTGTACTACTAGCCTCGTGTGAAATGTAAACCCGGCATGAACCCAGATGTGCGGTGATGTACTACGCTTATTAAGGATGCCATGAGAATTCCAATTTAACGTTCGCTCAAAGGTGTACGAGGAACTAGCGGTACCCGCCGCCGGCGCGACATGGCGCGAGCGGGCCGCACTGTGACCGCGCGTGTCTCCGCCGCCCGTTTGCAGCTTGTCAATCCCTTCGCCTGATGCTTCCTAACATGACATTAAATCTAAGTCAACAGCGCAGTCTCTCGTCGCTCGCGCAAACGCGGACAGAGTCAGATGGGGCGAGGACTCCTCCGCTCGTAACGTCCATTGCGCAGGTACATCCATGATCTCGTCCACCCGTGTGGTCTGTCGTCGGTGAAATCCGGTGCGCGTCGGCGTCTCTCGTCAGTCCCATGTCTCCCGAGGGAGGTCGGTCGGTGCCGCGGCGGTCTGGCTGCTATCAGTACTGGCTTCGCGCGCGAAATCCGCCCTGGTACGTGGAGTCCTGAGACAGCAAACCATCGGGCTGCGACGGACAGTCCGGTGCGAGAGACTCTTGACTAAAGTCCGGCTGAGACGCGCCCTGC
Source organism: Leptosia nina (assembly GCA_963661955.1). Classification (NCBI taxonomy): domain Eukaryota; kingdom Metazoa; phylum Arthropoda; class Insecta; order Lepidoptera; family Pieridae; genus Leptosia; species Leptosia nina. Next base: position 2,838,376 of record CAVLEF010000003.1, read on the forward strand.
GATAGAGACAGCGGGGCCTGCTGCGACAACGGCTCCTGAGACAAACGCGGTGGTCGCTTTCTATTGCGCTGGTTCATGTTCATGAGTGGACGTTGCAGTCCACGATGTGCGGAGAAGGCAGCAGGTGGAACTGGTGCGTGTAACATGGCCGCTCTTTCGGGACCAACATACGCTAAAGGATCTCTGAGGGGTCTCGCTCGATCGTAAATTGAACCGGGGACCATCGCCTCTCGCGCATCGAACATTGATGTTGACATAAAGTGAGACCCTGGATTCTGGGCATTGACAAGTTTCTTGGGCTTAGCAAATTGGATAGCAGACTCCTTAAGATTAGATAAAGGACCTTCTGTAAGAACGCGACGTTCCTTGTAAAACGCGAGCAGATGATTCCAAAGAGGCTGCTTGCTTAAAACTTTTGGGTTACCTACGACAATCAAACCGTACTTAGCGCGCGTCAATGCCACGTTCAAACGGCGCGGATCGCTTAAAAACCCGATTCCTTGATGTTCATTAGACCTAACGCAAGACATAATAATTATGTCTTTTTCTCGGCCCTGGAAAGCATCTACGCTGGCGACTTCTATTTCCTGATATAGTTTAGCATGCAGACTGCCTTGGTACTGCATGTGTTGTACCAAATAAGACCTCTGACCTTCATATGGAGTGATGATACCGATCTGTTCAGGTCTGACACCTGCTTTTAAGAAACGTGTTGTCAACTTCTCCACATTTGCAGCTTCAGTACGGTTTAAGTAAGACGTGCCCGATCCAGCTATTTCCTCTTGCCCCTGAGTAACATAGAAAAACATGGGCCTATCAGGTCTCGGCCAGGGAAAATCGATTTTGTGCAGGCGTCTCTCTTCAGCGCTAACACCATTTTGCAACGACCCTTCGTAGAAGAAATCTGATGGAAAACGCGAAAGCTCCGGGTGCATTCGGTATTGTACCTCAAGGCGGAACGGGCGAATGCCTAGGACAACTAATCGCTCAAAGAGACTCTGACTCAGCCCTGCTTTGGCGGCCTTCTTGCACATCACCACGGGTCCTAGTTGGCAATGATCGCCGACGAGAATCAGTTGTCTTGCGCCAAGTACTACAGGTACCATACATTCGGGTTCAGTAGATTGCATACCCTCATCGATGAGAATAGATTGGAATCGCATCCTTGCAACTCTAGGATCTCCAGCACCAACGCAGGTCGTGCACACTACATCGGCAGCGTCCAACAATCGCCTCTCGGCAGCTCTGCGTAAGGCTCGATATCTGCGTTCATCGGCAGCTGATAATTCTCCGGCTTCTTCTTTCAATCTAGTGAGTTTGCGGAGTTCACTGTCGGCCGAACCCAAAGCCCTCGCCTGTTCGTGTAGAGCAAGGAACGAAACGGAAGACTCCATTGCTTCACGAGACTTGGCGCAGAGTCTCACAACTTTTAGTCCAGTGCGATGAATTTTCTCAGTTAGTTGGTCAACAGCGGTATTAGAAGGCGCGCACACGAGCACCGGGCCACCGTTTTGTCTCACGAGTTGGTAAACAATAGTTGCTGACGTTACCGTTTTACCAGTTCCAGGTGGGCCTTGAATCAATGACAACGGACGTTGTAACGCATGCTTTACAGCGTACACCTGGAATAAGAAATAAATTACCGTTAACTAAAGATACCTGCAGAATTATAATCACCCCAAATCTTAAACTGCGCTGTTTACTTTTAAGTTATTTATATTTAATTATTTGCAGTAATTCATGAAAGTTTGAAAATTAAGGGGTCCATTTTTCCCACAGCCACCAATTAAAAATAAAATGTGGTTTGTTATACAAGGAACTAAAAGCATGTGTAGCTAGAAAATATATAGACAGCGCATTAAAGCTGATAGGTTAAAACTAGTAGTAGTAGTAGTAGTTTCAATAACACCTATAGTTATAAAATTAGCAAATACCAAAGTTGATTATTACCTGTGACCTATTGAGGTCGGGCAAATTTGGTGCGCTGAAGTGCTTCGGTAAGTGCACGCGGAACAGCACCTCCTCCACTTCATGTCCCAATAGACGCCGGTAGATGTAACCAGACACAGATGAGTCGTCAACAGCGAATTTTCGCAGCGCCAATTGCATACTGAAAAATAGATAAAATTAAGTATTCTCGTATTTGCAATACGGGGCCATACGTTTTCTTAGCTACTTAAATATATTTGATTTGATCTACAGACAAAAAGAGGGCTTTTTACCGGTCAAAAGATGTGCTCTTCCATATGAAATCGACGACAAAATTGGAAGTACAGTCGAGTGGTGCGCCGGCGCCACTTTTCAGTTCAAGACCCACATCATCTCCATAGTTATCCGGCACTTTGATTACATGTCCTACACCAGACCATGCTTTGTGCAACTCACCAACGTATCTGTAAAGTTACATGTTTATCCTGTATTTCATTATTTGTTTTGTCTGTGGCATAAATATTATTACAATGCATGACAGTTCGATTTAGTTGAATTGGCAAGGATCTAAAACAACCTAGGTACCTGTTTTTTAAATGATAGAGGATAGACAAGCATGGGATTCACTAGATAGGAGATAAAATACCCCAGCCGTATAACATCTACACAAGATGCACTGTCAACCTATTTTGGCTTTGAATATTTGCAATAAATTATTATTTTAAAAACTACCATACAGAGGCATATTTCTATAAAAGCTTACCTCAATCTTAATTCATCTCCATGCATGAGCTTCATATCACTGTCAGTTTTAGCTAGAGTGAAGTAAGCTATTGTCTTCTTATTCAAGCCAACATCCCAGCGGACTTCAATGCCTTCTTGAGTTTGCGATTCTTTTAGCCTTTTATCATAATCAGCCTCTAGCTTGACCAGTGGACCAAATATGTTTTGATATTGGTACCCATCCTCATATCTATAATAAAAATAAATATATATGTGTTATTCCATTATGTAATATTTGTTACTTTAAATTGTAAGAGCAATAGTTTCTGTGAACTTATATAGTGTCCTGATTGATTTTAACTGCATCTGCATATTCATATTATGTAAGATTATACCTCAGAAGAACTTGATGTGGCTCTTCATCTACCCCAGGTTTTTCGAGATCTTGAAACGTAGCATCCACATTATCACGCCATAGTTCTTCTAAACGCCCTATTTGTTGAGGTGTGACCTGCAAATAAAATTATTTATTGTAGCAGCAAAGATTTTTTTTACTTAATTACATTATCTAACACTATATATATATAATATAGGTTACCTGACGAGCTCTCATCTGTTCTGCTTCTGATGGTACCTTAACAAGCCAAGACAGGAATGCACGGTCCGCTGCAAAGAATCCTCAATAAATATTTTGTAGTTCTTGCTTTAAACCTTTTTATTATTTTAAATCACTGTTTGAAAGTATAACATCATATGAGGCTGCTAGAGGCAGAGTGGCCCAATAACAAAAAACATGACTATTAATAAGGAGGAAAAAAATGTGCAATTAATTTAGGTGAAAATGAATTAGTCCTAATATTTGTGTAAGAATTATGTTAACAATTGTCGTTCAATAAGCTCTAGTAGATTAAAATTTTGACAATATAAATAAGGCAAGTCATAAAACTGCAGTTAGGCTATTCTGTCTGTAGTTGCCTCATATATGAGTCTTATACCATTCACTCTACTATGTACTCACAAATCAATGGTTTCCATTGCTCCTGATCCCAGTTCATATCTTTCAATGAGCTTTGCGCTGCACACGGCTGACTGAAAAGAGAAAATATATTTATATTTTTTAATATTGACATACAAGTTAAATTCAATATTCATAAAGGTAACAGCAAATATGAACTCACCGGCAGAGAAGGACCACAACTGAATCAGCCTTGGCTGGTATGAAACCAAGAACAAACACATTGCGAGCACCACAGGAATAGCACTCGAGAAGAGTTTCTCCAAGTGGCCCATCACGGTGCAATGCTGCCTCCTTATGCTTGGCTCGCACTAGGTGATTAATTATATGAGACCCTGATGTATTGCCGCGGCCGTTGCAGAACCTATTCAAATGTTTATTTATTAATAGACCTAAGAAACTATAGCAAGCATTAAAATGCTAGTCTTTAAATGTGTATTTGGTAATACCATAACATAAAGCAACTTTCCTATTAAAATAGTGAGCCTTACTAACCATTTGTTGCAAATATTACACATAACCACTGTGGCAGGATCATGAATGCCACAGTACTTGCAAGCATGATCAGGTAGCTCCTTGCTGCTATACAGAGCTTCATCATCTTCCTCAAATTGTAATTCAGCAATAGCATTGGTTACACTGGTCAATTTGGAGCCAATGTCCGGTCTTCCTAAACCATTAACCTAAAATAAAACCGACTGTTTAGTTTATGTGCAATAGTAGTTATAATTAGGTTATGTAAACAGACATTTTTTACCTGATTGGCAGAAGGCAGACCGTGATCATGCTGCGATGCTTGCGTCTGACTTTGTGATGGTAGAGTGAAATCCGTAAATTCAAACTCGGAACCCTGAGTGTCGGCACCAATAAGATCAGTTTCCTCCGTATCCAGAAACGTGAGCGTTTGAGAACTAGGCCCATACGCGTCAACACTCATTTTGTTGCAGTTAACTTGCTTATACACGAGTAATAAATTTTGTCAAAAGAGTAAAGCACATATTACGAATGCTAAGGAAAATCCCATAACAATTGATTCACGATTTGTGACTTTACTGATGTTGATGATCAAGAATTTTCGCCATGTTAGCACATACAACTTTTGGATAAGTAAAAGGTTTGTTAATTATTCCTAGGGTAAAACATACATTTCTAACACTCTATTGGACACCCTAAAGCGCAATCCTCTTTTTGACCAATCATCGCTGTGATGTTTTTGAATAAACCAATAGAAATCACGGATTCCACCATAGACAAAATACTACTACGTTTCATGTATTGTCAAAGAGAACAAAGTTACTGACGAGTCACAAAGTCGCACGTACTCTTTAAAATATATTACAACTGTTTAATTCAGTAATATTTATAATTAATTTCTTGTGGCGCAATAATTCAATTTGTAATGAATTATAATTTATTACAAATTAAATTTAATTGATTTTGCAATATTATAGGATTTAGATCTATCTTTTGATCTAGCCTCTAGATGTAGCCCATCAAGTTTTATGAAACTTGCTGGTTTTTACAAAACATTATGTATTACAATTTTATAATTGTGTGTTAGTACAAACAACATATAAACATACATTTGTACACATGAGGCAAACGCATGCAGTGATCTACTTCTCAAAATAGACAACATACATAAATGTGTTGTCACTTCCTTTTTAGAACACTGTCGGGGAAGGTTGATAATCCTAATTAATAAAGAAGGCTACATTATATGTATATTTTATTTTATTTTACTATTCTTTGATTATATTTCTAATAAATGTTAACTATTTAAAAGATTCAACTATGTCTTACGGTGGACTAACCACAACTTTCTAATCGACATTGAGTATATTATGCTAATAATACGTGTCAGGCGTTTTTTATAACGTTTATTATTCTTGTATAACAATCCATAATCGAGTACTGCGTCAAATAAAGTATAAAATATTTAAATACGACATTTCATAACTTAATAACTCTTTTATTAGTAGGGTTCAAATTAAAAAAGTACGTCTTGACATCAATTTAATAATTCTGCTAATTTTAGATTTAATAGCGTGTTTGACGCATCATGGTGATGGATAATGATGGTTTAACAAAAAAAAGAAAGACAAATTGTATTGAATGCATTTAACTCAGCTTGAGCGATCTAAAATTTAATTTAATAGTAAGTGGTTTGGTCCCATATGTTGGACTTCAACGAATTTTAATCAAGTTTTTCATTTTAACACATAAAAAATTAATGAGTGAAGAAAAAAATATAATTCACAGCAGGTACTTTGTTTTTATTAACGTAAAGGTATAGCAATAAGCTCCTAATGTTAGGTTTCACGAAGGAAATTGATAAGTGTGTAAAATACAGATATACCTGATGCTTAAAGACTACCTCTTTTTTAACAATTCCGAATCTTTCCCATTTCATTTTATCAAAAAATAAATTAAAGTTCCAAGTCTCTACTTAACCTATTGGAAACAAAACACTTCCTTATTGTTTTATAAATCAATTTCTCACTTGCCAGCTGTCAGCAAACAATTAAGGGAGTAGACATAGGGACAGCAAACGGTCATGGAGTTCAAGAAACAAATAGTATATCAGATTTCGTTACATTTAAATGAAAGAGTTAACTAATTGATGTAAATGCTATGTCTGACAAGAACGTTGCCCCGGGTGCGGGTCACATATTACTAAATGAAATCAATACGTTATGTTAATAGGCATAGACAAATATACTTTTTGGTTACAAACGTATTTATGCTAGGGTATTCCCAAAAGAATCTCCCAACTCCGTTGATAATTGGTTAAACGCGTTGACTAGTATTGCATTAAGAGCGATAAGTTCTTGGTTCTAATTCTTCTAACAGGGAAATAATATTTTTGGTAACAATATCTGCTTATAGAGAAAACGACATTTCACACACGATTTCAAATGAACGTCAAGGAAATGACAACCAAATCCTCGTAATCCAGAGTAACTTATTTACACTAGAAAGTTTCGTGCACTTAATAAAAGAGCATTTTAATGATTAATGACTCACACAGAATTAATGTCTGCTAAAGTTTGAGTACATTTAAAAAAAATGCAACATATTTTGCTATTTTATAACGGCCTTCAGGAATCGATTTGCGACCCATGCCTCAAACGCCACTATTTACAATAGGTATATCTCTTATTTATTCTCTTAATTTTTTGTTGCTATTTTAGGATTCCGGCCTCAATAAAGAAAATGATAGTATTTGAAGTCTGTGACGAATTCTTAGGTCAATGCGATTCTGCAGAAGCATGTATTTCGTCTAGGCACGAGACAATTGTTGACAATTGGTGCGGATCGGCGCCAGTCGTGATGTCACCCGGCTGAGGTTCCTGTATGACCCGAGGTTCTGGTTTTAACTTCGAAAATAAATTGTATCGCTTAATTGTTTATCATAGACTTTCTCTTTCTAATCGCACCATTACCAGATTAAAAAAGGTGATATCCCGTTTCTCTTACTTTTGACAGATTTGGCTCTATAATAATTAAAGCCGAGTTGATCAGATTGTTTTTTCTCTGGGGTAGTAACCTCTTTAAGTAATTCCCACAATATTGTGAATGTTTCTCCATACATAATGCTACTTCACATAAAATGTATACGTCACCGTGTAGTAAATTTTCTAAACTAGCTAGCGAGTTGCAAATTATCACTGTTTTCATTGATTACAATCTAACGAAAAGCATGCGGTATGCAATTCGTTACATGCTAAATGATGAGCTAAATTGTAAATCCCCCGTGTACGCAAAATATGTGGATAGTTTATAAACTAACAAAAGCGTAGTACATCAATAAATAAATCTTATAGTGAGATTTTTTGTACTGTAAGTATATTTGCTATGGGAAAGACCGAGACAACTCCCAAGTATAATACATGCATATGCAATGCAACACATAATACAAACGTTATTTCTTAGTGAGCCGGGTTCGTGTTAAAAAGTTATTACAGTATTTTCAATAAATACCCTTATTGTAACAAAGTATTATTATTTATAGGTTTCTAGTTTAACTACAGATAATAATTTTGTTTCCTCAACCACCTATTGTGTAACAGACTGCAACAAGACTATAGTAAATGTCAGATTACCTGTTGAAATACCAGAGGCTGCGTCGTGACGTTCCAGGTAGAAATTCTAAACACAGCACTGTACAGAACATAGTCTTAACTCTTTGCTTAAGGTCTATAAACACCACGATTCCCGAAACATCGTGTGTGTTACTTGTACAGCTCGAGGAGTAAAAAGACATCAGAATGTGACGACGTTTTATTGTTCTGCTTTGCTTCGTTGCTCATGCGCATTCGGTATATTATATCGTATCAGACGGCTGATCAAATACACCTTCTTGGAAGGGCCTCAGATCGACAGAATAACTAACTCGTTTAATTAATAAATGTGATTAAGTTTTAGAAGAACGATATTGTACCTTGTCTAATATAGAATGACAAGTTCGAAATGTATGCAATAAGCATTTGTTATTTCGTCATTTTAATGTACCTATGTCATTTAACATATGTATTACAGTAGAAAATGGATAGATGGATAATATTATCGATGTTATGTAGTACAATAAACTACTGGATTGTCTTTCTTTTAAACATTACATATTAAATAAATTTCGGTACTATGTGGATGAACATTCCCTCATCCCAATTATAAACTATAAAACGCATCGTACTATATAAGACGAGGTATAATTTATATTCGCCAGTGCGTCTAAAGTGGTGTTCTTGCGTTTCTATTTGTAAAAACGATTAGTTAACGCCATAAAGACGCTGGTAATATGTTAGAATTGGCGCCATATCTCATCGTGATTCGAGACATGTATATGATAATAGTAGATGTAAAGAATAGTATAGAAGCCTATACGATGGGACAGGTTTTGATTTTCAAGTGATTATGATGGATCATCCATGTTTGAGTCTTTTCTTATAAGGATCTTATATGCAATTTGGATATAAGATAATTAAGTACAGTATATTTCTTCTTTCTAATTATTCCTTACTCTTTGCACTTTAACAACTTGTTGAATCTAATAACGTATGTTTAAAATTTTTAGACATTTTGTAGTGACTGCATTTAAAAAGGATAGTTTGTACTTTTTTTACCCGAAATGAAAATTATTTACATAATCATAAATAAATGATACACACATTTTTACTCACTTCATGTAGTTTACGCGAGTAGTAGACATTTAAATAAAACACTTGAAACGGTTTAAAATGCGCAATTATTAGTTAAACTAATACATTTATTATCAGGCTCTTATTTAAATCTTTTTCGTCGAAACTGTCGTGAAAAATATTTTGAACTACTATGAACTATTATCTCAAGTATTCTGCAGTAACTTTATAAATAAAAATATTGTTTAATGGGGAACAAACTAAAAGGAATGCGTTTTATGTTTGCAAGCAATTCAGTTCATGGCTGTATGAATTTCTGTAACTAAACTAACTAACTTTAAAAGCACTTATTTTTATTATATTGTCCTTTAACGTTAGGCTAACAAAATGTATCGTCGAGGACGACGCTCTTTTAAGCACGGGGCACTACACTTACTGGCCTGCCACCAAAATTAATGTAGAAAAAATACAAAATTATTAAGAATTTATTTAACTCGAGATTCGAGATCGTGCTAACAGTCGAGTTTTCTACCCACTAGACAGGTCATTTAGCTAAACCTTAAACCTAGATGTAATGAGTGTGCAAGGAAAGTAATACACATTTTTTTTGTAAAAAAGTAAACGTTTGGCTAACTTCACCTGTTAAGTTAAGTAAGCCTACGTAAGTAAGTTGTACCTATTAATATTTAAATACTTTATATTACCGATATACATTTAAATAAAACACTTAACGTTTAAAGCATATATTAGTTAAACTTATTTAAAATATTTTTAACTTCATTATTTCAGCACTTAGGAATTTAAGCTCTAAACATCAATGCAATTAAAAATCATTTTAAATAAGTTTAATAATATATTTTTACCTTTTTTTATTAAATCTATTATATTTGCTTAGAATTGGTCCAGATTATATTCGCTTGAAACGACTGATATTGGGAGAGTGTTCCAACCATTACAGTTTTTATTAAATAATTATGAAAATAGTTTAATCGTGATTATACAACGTAAAGATGTCCATACGAGCGGTGGTAGAAGGGGGATGGAGTTATACCTTTAAGGTTCCTAAAGAATAGTCTAATATATAATGACGGTCATTTCATTGCGCAGGTTTCTCGTAATAGTGTAAAGTAGTGTCATGTGTTTGTCACACATTTTTCTAGCAAGCGCCACAAGTTGCTTGGGTAGCCATAAATGGATGTGCTATACTGTTTTAGTTGGCACGACCTCGACTGTCCTTAGACGTTCATGTAATTGTACTAGACGTTATTAAACTATGACGTGGAATGGCCCAAATTTATTCCCATGACGTAACTATGTTTAGTTTTGTGACCAAATTAATGTAACATGTAGCATATGTAAGAAGAAGTATTGTCAGTAGTTAACGCGAGTAGTACATATTTAAATAACACACTTTTAACTGCCGTAAGGCATCCAAAACGTGAGACAGTTAAAACAATTAAATTAACTTATATATTTTGCGTTTTAAACAGTTAAAAGTGTTTTATTTACACTTTTAATAGCATGTATTTTTTACTTGATTGTATTAGTAATTAAACAATGAACACATGGGAGTCTTTTCAATGTGTAAACTCCGAAGCGCATCTTAATTTTATCTTAAAATATGCCTAAGGTGGTGGTAGCTTACATTTTATCAAGTACGAGCAGAACGCGGCACCTCAGTTGCAAGAGTTGCATAAAACACTGTGAGTTTGAGTCCCGCTCGTGTAATCGAATTTTACTAATCTAAAATAAATCATCTAACGTGAATAAATAATTCCAATTACGATTTAGTCTCTTCAATACCACAAGAAACTTTTGTCTTTCATAGTGCTTCTTTACGTTAAATGCAACGCAAAGTTTGATTCAATTAATTCTAGGCTTTTAAACTTATATGCAAATTAGGCTTATCATGTCCATCTTCTACGCTTTCGTTGAAACAAAGCTTCATTGAGTTAGTGAGATTGTTCATCGAGGTATGTCTTGTTAATTCAGACTTATTCAGTGCCCATGCATGCAATTGTTACACGCTTCATTGCCCTTAAGTACCTATATCTGGGCGAATCTTTAGATTACGAAATTGTATGCAGAACAGACAACATAATGTGGAAGCTTTCCGCATTTATCTACTAGTAAAAACACATGTTTGTATGTAAAGCTTTATTTACTAAACGTCAATATAATTGAACGGTTTAAATCGCGAATACTAGTTAAAGTATTATTAACGACCTTAGAATAGAATAGAAAAGAAATTCGTTTAATCCGAACATAACCTTAAACTTTCACTAATATTAGTTTTAGACTTTGTTTAATCATTTCCAAATAATTATATATACCTACAATTTTAGTTTAAATATAGACAAAACTAATTGTCATAGAAATATACAAAATAAATTTCTTCTTCTTCGTTGTTGCACACGTCTTTTCATATTTAGTAAATTTTTGGTTAATTTTCTACAATGATCAATAATGGTTTTTATAATTAAAAGAACCGTCTTTATTTCCTGCAAATCTTCTTTGATAGCAAATTGATTAAATCAAAAGTCCTGTGCTAAATACTTATTTAAAAGAGCATTATAGTTGGAAACCTTATAAAGCTTTGTTAATAAGGTGATAAAATATTAACAAAGCTTTATAAGAAGAAGAATGTATAAGAATCTTGCATTTCTCATTTTTGTTATAATCTTAAACATAGACATGTATTGTCGCGGACATTTTTTAGATTATCTAAAGAGGAACTTTTTGCGCGCACTCAACGGTCGCCCTTAAAGCTAGTATTTTCCACATTTTCCACTATTCCTCCGCTTCTATTGGTCACAGCGTGGTTATATAGCCTAAAGCTTTCCCCGAAAACAATCTTTAAATTTTAACCACTTGTTCCCGGGACACGGGGAGCGCGTTCATACAAACTCTCCAGTTTTATAATATTAGTATAAATAGGGTAAAAGACACCTTCCAATATTAAAATACGGAAATAAGCAATACTTAAAAGTATCTTATGCAATAGAGACATTGTAGGCGAGTGCGTTGAATCGTGCGCATTAGCATCGACACAATCAGATCTCGTCGCTACATTTGCGCTAATAATTTGAAATTAATGCACATATTTAATACGAAAGCGAGTTTGTGCAATCGTCTGTACTGAAACGAACGTAGCAATATAATGGTTAATGACAAGTTCGTCGCGCGTTATTTCACTTTAAAACAGCCTAAGGACTAATTCAAAATAGCTGTGTACATACTCATATTATGTAAAACTCTAGCACGTGAGATTTTGAAATTAGTTTAAAAAAGATTTTAAAATTTTAAAAGGTGGAATTGGAATTCGCTATATGGTGTTTTGAAGCATGGTTGTTTATTTTTGTATGCAACAAAATTAGTAACTTTATGTCTTTTAAATAAAACACTTTAACGGTTTACAACGCGATATATTAGTTAAACTTATTTGAAAATGATTTTTAACTTCGGCCACGAAAAGGCAGTCTCCCCGTGACCACGGCTGCTGCAAAGCATCCGAAACGTTGGGCCGAAGTTAAAAATCATTTAAAAATATATTTAACTAATATATCGCGTTTTAACCGTTCAAGTGTTTTATTTCAATGTGTACTACTCGCGTGAACTATAGACAGTATTTAAACTTTATGTCTTTTATAGCTGGTAAAAGTAATTGCTCTATATTTTCAAACTATTACTTAATAATAGGAAGACAATCTATTTCATACAAGCTAATAAGCTTTTTTGTTAAAGTAACTTATTAACGTCTTCTACCAGAAGTAAAGATCTTACCAGAAACATCTTAAATAAATAAAAACCTATTTAAATATTTTTTATTGGATATCAATGTTTTTATAGACTACTTGTTAAACCATAAGAGAAAGCAAATCCGCGGCACAGAGCTTGTTAATATATAAAACAATAAAGTAATTCGCTTCTTGATCGACATACTTATCGCTATCTTGTATCAATTCAATTAGGATCTATATCGAACGCTAGTGGGTGTTGTAAGTACTAATGTATTTGACAATCGCATTGGCAACAAGCTCCGAGGATCTGAGTCACCCAACGAATGTTTCCCAAGCTATAAATTTCAATCTACGTGGCTCCTTAATATTCCTAAGAGCGCTCGTATAATGATTTTGCGGAAGGACTTCCATGGGAAGGTTGTAGTAATAAGAACTAAATACCGCGAACGATCACCATGAAGTTTATTTTTATATACCCCTTTCATTCATTTAGTACAATTCTAGAAAATAATAAATGTAATAAAAAAAAAACATAAAAAGATTATAGTAAGAATAATAGATAAGATAAATTAATTTTAAGAACGGGTTGCCAAAGCACACTTATGCTACAACACTGATTTCAAGCAAAACCCTACAGTTAGACAGCGCTTATACAACCACTATTTTATATTAATAAAAACAATAACTAAAATAAAACAACTGCAACTAATTAAAACACGATTAGTTAACGACTGCTTTCTTTTATTTTAATGTGTTAGTTAATAGTCACATTGATCAATGTAGAAAGAGAAGCAGTAAACAGAACCAAAATTAATGTCTCCGATGTTGTGACCTAGGATTTCTGATGGGTTAGCAAAGCAACATCTAGAGTCTAGACCGATGTAGACAGAGTTCACAGTCATTTCATCGTGAAATTAATCTTATTGAATTCAGTTTCATCTTAATCCTGACGACACGTGGGATCTCTTTGCTAAACTTACACCACAATCGGTTGCACAACCAATTAACACTTGCATATAATGTTACAAAGCTCCTAATTACTAAAGATTCCAGTAATTAAAGCGTGTTGACTAACTTAAGCTGGTTTGTTTTAATTAAAGGTTTCACCTACATCTACTGCACAGGATGTAACTTCATAAGGCAATAGAAACGTGTTTTGACTCAGTTTATATATAATACTAAATGTTAGTCTAGTGGTTAGTACACATGGTTGCAAATCACGAGGTCCCAAACGAAATGTTGGTTTGATATATACAATTTTGCTATTAAAATCGTACTCAGATTTTTCAGGTTTAGGGGTACTTCAAATTTCATGTAATTTTAATGATGAAAGTTGAATTGCCCTTTAGATGTACGTCGTAGCTTTTAAAAAAAAATGATTTTACCCCGTGTGCACGATATTATCTTAATAATAATCTATAATAGCGCTTGTGTTCTATACAACCTTAATTCCTGGGTTCAGACTGAAAAACTTAAAAATGTGTATTAAATAAAACATGTTAACGGTTCAAAAAGCGGGATATATTAGTTAAACTAATTTAAAAATTATTTTAACTACGGCCCGACGATGCTTTGCAGCAGCCGTGGTCACGGGAAGACTCACCGCGATGTTAATAAGTTTAACTATTATATTTCGCGTACTACTCTCGTAAACTACAGACTGTATTTAAAAGTCTCTTCTTATTTTGTCTTTTGTAACATTTCCTTTACAAAAGTAACTATTTAAAGTGGCCTAAATTCTCATACAAAATAGGTCTCTGTAATCTGTTAAACATCCCCACGTATTCGATTACCCGAGAATTAGTTAAAGGTCAAGTTCGCCGAACCATAAGTGAAATACAGTTTGGTTTACGGCGTTGAAACCAAAACAAGACACACTGTGTAACATTTCGCGGAATTCCCTTATGGACTGCACGTCCACATATTGTGCTATATGTAAATATTAATTAAATATGTACTCGCATTAACGTGCTAATTAGACCCGAACAGGGGTTATGTAGAAAGGGCAAGGATAATTTTTGAAATTCTTCATTCACCGCTTTTCACACATTTTCTTTCATCTATTGATTGCAACATTTTTTTTAAATAATAGAACGTGAAATTAAATGTATAAAACAACGATCTAAAAAGAGTTGTTTTTTATTAAAATGTATTGCCATAGCTATACTATTTGGTTACTATGGCAATAATAAAACAAAGGGAATAACATTTTATAATAAATTAACATAACATTTTATAAAAAATCTATTTCAGAATGAATTCATGACACGTATGGAACTCGAACGTATAATTTAGCGTTTCATGCTACGTTTTTTTAAATTGTATTTAAAGCTATTCTGTCAAATAATAAACTTTCTTTAAAACTAAAAATCGAAATGTTGGAAAAATTTACGACTCAGGCAGGAATTGAACCGGCATCGTCAGTGTTCCGTGATATTGCTGTAACCGTCTAGTGTTCCGTATTTCTGTTTTTAATTAATATAGTGCCATCATGTGAACTGAAAAATATCGAAGTATTCAAACTTTATTTTACATTATTCGAAAGTTTTATCTTCGCGTTTCAATTTGGATTTGTATTGCGATAGTTTTTTCTAATTAAATATAGTGTTACTATTGGTGTGCTTTTATTAATATTGGAAACCACTAAAACATACTATGTAAATGAACTGCCTCGTGCGTGAGCTGCGTGCTTCTTTTGTAAACAAGAAACTTTTAATAAAGTTTACCTAAACGCACTTTGTGACTCGTAAATCAGCCTTCAAATGTTTGAACCAGTTATTCTGCGTTATATTTACACATCGCACAGAGAAGTGGCTAAAGAATTTGGGCGCAGAATCATATCATGTCTAACAGTTAATAACACATTTATTCAGAAGCTCTTACGATACGAAAGCTCACAAAAAAGGTATTAAACGGCTTTCTTTTCTTTTCAAAAACCTATCAATTAATCATTTTTAATATTCATTCTTTGTTTTTGAATATTCACAGCCACAAACGGTCGATAACACATCCTAATTAAATGCTCTAGGGCGTAACTATGCTTAAGATTATTACAGATTTTAACACGTGTAACAAGTTTTTATTTATCTCTTTAGTTTATGCGAATGTTGTAGTGTAGTTAGATGTATGTATGCTACTAATTCTCGGTTCAAGAGCTTGATCCATGTTCGTAAATTTAAGCTGAATTTAAGATTGCAGTAACTAGTAAGACACACTTATTTTATACAAAACAGTCTATATTATAAGACTAAACGGTAAAGTCTGATAATGTCATTTTATTAGGCAAGTTAACGTCTATACTATACTAATATTATAAAGTTGAAGAGTTTGTTTGTTCGAACACACTAATCTCAGCAGCTATTACTGCGTATTCTTTAATATAAAACAACAGGTTGCAACGATAGGGAAATGTGAATCTTTGAGGGCCTTCGTTGCGTGCGCTGCGAAAACGATTAAAAAATATGAAAAACTATGTACGATATAATTATTGTATTTACAGTATGTGCCTTTTAAGATCAACTCGCAAGAAAGATGCGACAGGACGCGGTCGTTGGTAACGAAGAAACGGTAATGATCTTTAAAGGCTGTTTGCAAAAAATAAATAATATGATATCCTAAATAACTATTCTCGCAGAGGAAGTCCGGGCACAGACTATATAATGTATCGCGATTATAATCAGAGGCCGAATCTATAACTGAAATAGTTTCAATATGGCGAATTTTTATTTCAGGTCGATGAAATCACTGGGTGAATGGCCGTCTCGATGCTGCGAAAATGGGTCGGTGGGACTTCGCACTGACATCGATTTGATTGATTTTAGAGTACAAGCTAGTTTTATATAAAACTATAGCCGAACTTAATGAAGAATACCAAAAAGATCGTCACAGTTTAATGTTTATTTGTAAATATGATATAAAGTTTTATATATTTTCTTATTTAAATATAACATTTTAACAGTTTAAAACGCGAAATAAATTCGGACCTGAAGTTTTAGATGCGTTACAGACGTGCTCACCGGGGAAACTAAGGATGGAGGTTGTCCTTAATGTCAACGTCATTTCTGCTACGCTAGCGCCATCTGTATCGTCGTAGTTGGTATTTAGAGAATCTGGCTGGAAATGTGTTATATTTGAATGTGTACTATTTGCGTACATACAATATTTTTCTTCTTTATTTAAAATCCTTCTAACCTTTACTAAAATTACAGTTAGCTAAGCGTTTTAAGCTCTAAACCAAGAATATACATACGAAGACTGACAAAACATTACCCTTTTTTTGGCGTCGCTGTCGGGTAACAAAGCGTTTTCTCCGTCCTAATGTGAATTGTTGTGACGTTGCTGACTCTTCAAGGCGATTGGAATCACGTTGGTTTATGGCGTAATTATAATTTGTAAGACGTACTTCGAACTAGTTTTGTGATAATGATCAACGAGTGTGTAACATTTCATTCGAGAAACTCAATAAGTCTCCTAGCTAGTTATAAGATGCCAGAACAACTTACTAACAGCAGAAATAATTACTATAGCTTGAGATCTATTTTTTAATAAGTCTAAGTCCAAGTTTTTTTATCGAGGAAGGCTTTAGGCTCTACCATTAAACATTGCAAGTTCACATCACGCTGCGAACAATGCAAGCTAAGAAACAGTGGAAAACGTAGAAAAAAGAGGGGTGATTTCTTGATCTTTGACGCTTTCCGTTGCATTTTCTGCGTCACCGGTTCAAGATACCCAAAAATATTTATGAAAGAATGTTGTCTTAATGTCTCTAAATTAATTAAACAAATCCGCGGCAGTATGTGTCTATCTTTTAAGATTAACTTGCAAGAACGGCGGGACGTAAACGACATCATGGATAACAGCTATAGTTTATAAAAATGAGATTTGCTTCAACATATTTTGACGTCCAAAATTATTCTACGCGAACAGTCGCAGGCATAGCCAGTAGTTTATAAAGATAAGGTTGTTTGCAAGAATTAATATTGATGACCAAAATGAATATTCCACGCGAAGTCGCGGACACGTATAGGTACGTACGTACGTATGTGTGTGTGTGAAAGCCCGTTTCCCCCTCCTGGGACATGGGGCGAACACATTTTTGTGTCCGTGTCACTGATCCGTTCTTTAACAGGCAAGTAGTTGATCAGACTTCTGCGCCCTGCCCGACCAAAACAATTTTTTGTTTCCCTGGGATTCGAACCCAGGACCTCTCGCGCTTAAAGTAATACTAGGCGATACGTTTAACCACTTGGTTACACAGGCCTACGTATATGTACCGTTCTAAATTTAGTTATAAACGTTGCTCTTAAATTATGGCGATGTACTAAATGAGCTTTTTATGAATATAAAGGTTACTATTTGAAAACTGATTACTCCACAAGTGCTTACAAAGAAACATCATCAGAGCCACCATTCATAACAGTTATTGTAAATCACTGTCTGCTTTCGGTTCACAGATAATATAGGTTTTTCGTCCTCGTTTTAGATTTTGATGCCACGCGTCTGCGCCGTTTTACAAGCTTTTCCGCCACGAGTAGAAATATTTTTATTGATGTCTGACATCTGCGGTTCCGAGAGCAATAAAATTATTTCTGTTGCAAATAGCAATAAAGCAATGCAAGTGCTCGCTCTAGATATGTGATTAGACGAAAAATAAATGATGATGCTGAAAGAAGATTTTATTTAATACAATAATTATGATAAAGCGACGGATACGACAGAGCGAGACGACTTATAAGAAGTTGAATCTAAGATGATCGTGAATCTCGCCTTTGGCCTTTTTTTTTTTTTTTTAAAATCGATTTTTAATTACAGTATCTTGTTTGTCTTATCGTCTATACTAATATTATAAAGCTGAAGAGTTTTTTTGAATGAGCTAATTCCTTCCGTTCAACGTTCGAACGGAAGGAATGGTTCGAAATGAAAAATTATATTTGTTGCTTGGACTATTTATCGAGGAAGGCTTAAAATTATTTGGACTCCGACTAATAGGAGCAAAGAAACAAGAGGAAAATTATTCATCTTTGAGAGCTTCCGTCGAGTGAGCTTCGTGAGCACATCTAGTAAAAGTATAAAAATCTCTTTTGACACATCCGTTAGTTTCACTAGTGACTTTTCTTCACAGCTAAGGATTTGATTAGCAGCTACCGTGTCCTACGAGTTATCGTCAAGCAGTTAGAGCAACAGCACGGAACGCCATGGATGCCGGTTCAAATAGTATCGTATTTTTTTTAATTTATAATGGATTTTTATGTTTTATAGTGCCAACACAACATGTGAAAGATATTAAAGTTTTACAAGTATTACTCAAAATTTCCTCCACTGAAGACTACTGAATAGCCCGTTGTCATACCTAATGGATGAATTGACATGACATAAAACGATCTTGTGTTCGGTAGGGCACGACTGTCACGTCACGAGGCAAGCTTGTTAGCAGTCATTTGTTTCATTGTTGAAATTGGTAGGCGCCAGTCCCAGTCCCATTTAATTATCTAAACAATTGATTAGGCTTTTCTTTAATCATTGAATGCATACATATTATTATACACATCTATACGATTTGTGAAACGCCGCAGCATTGTGCGCTTGTGTGTTCGTTTGTGCAAAAATAGTCTTTACTTTACGCGAGTAGTACCAATATATGAGTTAAGCTCATTTACAAATTACTTTAACTAAGGCCCGACGTTTCAGGTGCTTTGCAGCAGCTGGGGTCACCGGGAGAATTGCGGGCTCTAGTTAAAATAATTTGTAAATAAGTTTAACTCACATATTTCGCGTTTAAATCGTTAAAGTGTTTTATTGAAATTATTGTCTGTAGTTTACGCGAGTAGTACACATTTGAAGAAAACACTTAAACGGTTTAAAACACGAAATATTTGCAGTGGTCGGCAATGAAGACGGCTACTGCAAAACATCTGAAACGTCGTGCTGAAGTTTATTAAGTTCACAATATACTTCGCGTTTTAAACCGTTAAAAGTATTTTACTCTACTTTATTATTATATTATTATCGCCCTACATAATAAACAATTAAATATACCTTCTGAAAAACGTGCTTTAACTTCTTATAAAATTTAAGATGCAATATAACAGACATATTGTCGTGGATTGTAGTTAAGACCTGTTAAAAACGTAATTCTGGAACTTTAATGGATAATAACAGCGAATAATATTTATTTGTTGTAGCGTGGCGAGTTCCCTACCATGCAGTGAAATATTTTTCTAACGAATCATTCGTTCATAAGATGAATGCGGTCTACGAAAGAACCTGATAGGTACAATTTAAATAATAAAATATATACTTCGAGTTTATATTTTTGTTTCACTTCATCGTCTACTATACGTGAAAATGTCCCAACAATTCAACTAATTATATAGTGTGAAGACGTTAATGTTAGTGGCGCTCCGACTAAACAAAATTGGCTCAGAGCCGGGGAAAGAATAAGTAGGTTGTAGTTATTATTAATGAATGGGTAAACGTGGAATTCACAGTTTAGTAACAACACACGTAATCTATATCTATACTTGAATATAAAGCTGAAGAGTTTGTTTGTTTGTACGTTTGTACGTGTACACTATTTATTGAGGAAAATTGTAGGCCATAAAATTGCACTGTGACTAATAGGATCGAAAAAACAGCGGAAAATGCCGGAAAAACGGGGAAATATATTCTTATCAAATTATTTTCGTAGCTTTCCGATGCGTACGCTGCGGAAACGCTTCAAGATACCCAAAAATATGTACGAAGGAATGATTTATCTTTAAATTGTCTAAAACAATGTCCGAGACACTGTATGTTTATATTTCAAGATAAACTTGCAAGAACTCTTCAAACACTTCAATTTGTAAAGATAAAGAGAAGGTTTGAAAAATTCAAATATGATGCCCAACATACGCGGACACAGCTGGTACGAAATAAAAATATCAACAGGACATATATATGTATATAAATAATCATAAATCTTAAAGTTATAAATTCCAAATAAACTACATTTTGGATTCTAAGAAGATCTAGTCTAGAACGGCTGATTCGTGGAAGTTTTAATGATCCATAAATGGATTTCTGGCTTAAATAATTAATGCTGTCATTAAAACATAGAAAATAAGTTATTTACGGTGCTTTTCCTTGTTGCAATTTAATTCGTAGATAAACAACATTCACTTCGTTAAAATCACTGTTTTTTTTGTTGTTTCTTAATGTTTTGTATGCATTCAGAAGTAATATAACTACAGATTGAGTGAAAAATATTTTACGATCGACATTTGAGCATGTTTGGTAACTAGAGATATTTCGGGAATTAATAGCGTGCGTTTCATGGTTTATTTGAAGTGGTTGCGAGTTAGCGAATTTTAAAGTTAGTAGAGCGCTGTAAAACGATCTAATTCATGTTTTCAATGACTCTTATGAAAATAAAAAGTGTTATATTCCCAAACCACATGTTTACACTCTTATTGTGCTTAGCTTTACGGACCTCCACTGTGGGAAAGCCTTCGTCATGTTACTACTCTCTCTTTTTTTCGATCTCTATACAAAATTTCGTTTTGTTTCGTTTCTTTCGTTTGCCTGGAAATCTGGATATTTAAGGTAAGGACTTTTGTCTATAGTTTACGCGAGTAGTACACATTTAAATAAAATACTTTAACGGTTTAAAACGCGATATATTAGTTAAACTTATTTGGGTCTCCCCGTGACCACGGCTGCTGCAAAGCATCCGAAACGTCGGGCCGAAGTTAAAAATCATTTCCAAATAAGTTTAACTAATATATCGCGTTTTAAATCGTTAAAGTGTTTTATTTAAATAAGGTAAGGATATCAAAATTCCGTTCGGGTCAAGAAACAGATGATAACACCAACCAACCAGATCAAAAAACCTAACCAAGTTTCGGGATTCAGTCTGTGGATTACCGAATATTCAAGCCAAAATAGGACGATAACGCATATTGTTGAGATGTTGTATGATGAAATTTAGCTACCAACAAGCGAACCCAATACTTGTCTATCCTTCTCTTTCATAAAAATGAAAAGATATCTATAAACAATGTCGTTCTATGTTATATATCCGTATCGTCTTTCTTAGTATTGTCATGCTGTATTGATTAATGATTCCTTGAATTCTAAGAACTTTTCATGAGAAAAATGTGACCTGGCATAAACTAGAGATTCGATTGCTCTTATGGCTTACAATATCAAGAACTTATGTTTGGTAAATGAATAATTGTATTTTGTATGCTCTGTGGTTATGCTTTCTCTTATATTCAACTTGAGTAAGGATGTATTGTTTAGTGTGCTGAGACGAAATGTTGATATAAACTGTAACATTGACAGGCGGATACGATGTGATTGGACTTCAGGATACGATTGGAAGACTGGCTGACAGATTTAATAGACCACACGTAGATGAATAACCCAATAAAATATGTTGCTAGTTTTTCATGTGATGTCCTCTTGTTTCTGGCGACCATAAATATTCTAGTCTAGCTTAACTAATAGATTTGATTTTAGAATGTTCGCCATCGTTGGATCTCTCTTTTATAAAAGACAGTAAAGGCGAAAAAATAATAGATTATATGCAATATTCCTATATGCTCTTTTAATCTATAATACTGACTTTAACGTAGGTATAAATTCTATGATATACGTCTGTGTACTAGAACTGTCATTCGGTTGCTTCTGTTTATATAGAAGTGCTATGTGATGAAATACACCTATTTCGCAGAATTTTCGGTAGAAGTCCAGTACCATTTAGATGATTTTAATTGCCTTTGAGTTCTTAGTAATACTTATAAACAATATCACTATCTTTCGGCTTTATCAGACGGCTTTTTTGTGATAGTACAGGTAACTATCTAGCAACCGTTGCCTCGTCTATCCAACTAGACTATTTGATTGCTAAATATGCATACGAACAGCCAAACTCCACTCAACTGTCGGAGAAATTAGTCCGGAGTCATAGAAAGTGAATATTGGGAGTTGTTAGTGTTTGCAACATATCTATGACTAAGTCTTTTCTATTCAAAAAGTTCATGACTAATTAATTAACGGTCCGCTATGAATACTTGGGATGTACGCCCAATAGCACAATACTGAACGGTACCTACAAATGTCACTTTTACAAATCAAAGATATATCAAACCTTTTTACTGCAATGGCTAGTTAATACTGGCAAGTAACTTAAATCCCAGTACTACCTATATTTTAAAAAAGGTTCAGGTAAACAAAGTAGACTACAGACAAAATTATGTAATTTCTAGAGTCTTTTTTACATTTACGTGAAATACATATTTATAAATCAATGTTATATAGGGTCATGTTTTTGTAATAATATAACATTAATAAAAAAGAAAAGATGGAACCTATTTGACATAGGTACGTACTATTGTATATAATTTTTCGCTGTCCATTATAGTCGAATGATGGTCCAACGAGTGTAATGTACGTAAAGATTTGAGGCCCTAATCCTGCCAAGTGGTATCGATAAATTACTTGCGATCTGATTGGTGACATCACCGTCTGCGGCCCGACCTTCCAGTTAATAGCATCATACATTTTCATAGCACTATATTTAACGAGAGCGAAGTGTTTTCAACAAGTCTATTTTGGTGATTGGTTAAATTTTAGTTACGAAATAATTTTTGATTATTGATTAAGTGCCTACATTATTTTTTTATTTCATTCTAATGCTTTTTTTAAATCTCAAAAATATAAATAATGCGAGATCCATACATACTGAAAAATAAGCATTACGAATAAAGCTGCTGTAGAGAACTAGCGCTAGGTAATATTTGCATATAATTCGTAAATATTAAACTATAAAATGCTAGTCTAATACAAATTAAATATCGATTTTTGTTAGAAAAAAAATTACAACAAACTTTTAGAGCTCGCTGTGGATATGATGTGTGTGTCATAATTTTTTTTCAATCTAAAATCAGTTTTTATTTTATATCATGCCATAATGTGTAACACGTGAAAAATATAAAAAAAAAATTGTCCGTTCTATTAACATAACATTTTGATAAATTAATTAGCAAAAGCTATGGCTTTTCGAACTCTGTATAATGTAGAGCAAACGCTGTAGATCGCATCGGAAAAGCGTACGCGCGTATGTAGTGTATTGAAATTGAAAAATTGTGAAGATATCTGGGTGCGTCGCCGAGTCCGCGCCGAGCGTTCAGTTTAGTGGCAGTGGCCCGCAACTCGTCGCGTCGCGCGCTTCGCTCCGCATCACACCAAACACGATCACACGACCGAAACCACGATATTACGTACTATAAACAACTGAGAGGTCGATTCGATCGGGAATCGAGACGTATTTTGTTCATTTTAATTCACAATTTTCAGTCTAAGTAGTTGAATTTAATAGTATCAAACACGTGTCTTATATTTAGTTTGAACAGAACGCGGTATCGGCTGATCCTCGTTTATCACAGCTAGTGAATAGCGTCGGAAGCGTCGCGTAAATTTCACTTTTTATTTACCGTCCCGAGGATCGTCTCACTATTTCTACTGGATCGTGCGTGGCATAATGCACCTATAAGTCAAGTAAGTGTGTCTACATTTATATTTTTTAATGTTCCTCATCCTAAAAATAATAAATAAATATATGTTTATTGTCAAAATAAATGTTAAAACATAAAAAGAAATGTAAAAATATATTGCCTCAGAAAATATACAAACATTAAATATTTATTTATAATTAACCGTTAGACTTAGAATTTAAAATTAAATTAAACCATACATTATTACTTAGTGATATTTTTCTTAAAATTAAAGTAGGTACTATTTCTTATCGTTATCAGAGAGGTGGTTGGCTTGTGTTTGATGTAATTATCTTTTTAATTTTATTGAGGTAAGGAGGTGATCAACGATGTTAAAATGACATTAAGATTATCTCTTTATCGAGATAGATAAAATGATTTTTAGAACGTTCCTCCTAAAGACCATTTTAATCAGAACCCTCAATCTTAAGCAACATGCGACATTCGACACTAGATAACCTTTTTTTTTAACAAACTGAGGTCACAATTGTATGAGTGTATTTATAGTATAATTAAACATTGTTATAGATAAAAGAGACTAATTTGATGTTAATATTAATTATTAAATCTTATTAAACATTTCGTTATGTATCTAAAATTTTTTACAACGTTCCTTATGTGTCTTTGAGAGTTCACGGTATGTCTGGTTTGGTGGAAAATTAATTTTCCGCTTCATTAAGATCTAGTTCGATGATAATTCAATGCTTGATGTTAGAATAGTGTTGCGAAAATTTGACGTAAAAATACTCGTAGCTTTATAGGTGAATGACTCTTCTTTGGCATGTGCTAATTATCGAGTTTTTTAGTATCGAACAGGAGAATAGATTTAATAAAAATATTTATTACAGCATTAAGCAAATAATAAAGAGATTGTATTAGTTGTTTCGATAAGGGCTTGTAATTTAGGATCGTGAGATGGAGGGTGACTTTATTTATTTATTTCTTGATTATTTTATTTTCTTGTCTTTAATTTATTATGTACGTATGTTCCAATAATGTACGTTTTCATGTCGCACTTTTCAGCTATTAAATCATCTTTCAGGTGTCCGGTCATCCGTTTACCCTTTGTTACATATTTAAACATTAGTAAATGTTCTGTACTATCCTGAATCCCTTAATAGTCAGTGTGCTGAATTATTGAGCGTGTTTTATATTTATTTAGGATGATACGTGTTAATTTTTTTCGTTAGTCATGCAATAAATAAGCCATTTCAGCAATTTGGTGGGCAGGCAATGCCATTAATATAGGCCACGAGTTATTAACACAGCACCGACCTCGCATATTATCTTCGCTATTCGTATCAATTAAAAGATCGTTGTTAATTTTTGCTGTACTTTCGTGGGGTATCAGTTTCTTAGTCACCATAACGTCTCTCAATCTTCGTCTATCCGCAGACATGTATAATAATTGGCTTCATTGCTGTGAGGTCTTCATTTGTTCGCTGTTTGATTCGTTCGCTGATGCATATCTTATTGCCAGCAGAAGCTTGTTGAGGGAACTGGAAAATGCAAACTGCATATCCGCATTTCAACACATTTATATACACATTTCTTTTATGTGCTCTCCAGCATCTTTTACTGCTTTAAAAAGATTTTTATCAAGACTACACTAGAGCTGAACCTTATTTGGTAAATACGTAAAATCTGTCTAGACTCACTAATTTGAGAGAGATCCAACTGCACTAATTACTGCAGCTGTACCAATGTGCAATTAGTACCGTCCTCATTAGAGTTGCCTGATTTTCTAAGTGATTTCCTCATTATTTGCAAATTGCTAAGAAAATCTTAGGGTTCCGTAATACATTCCGTAAAACAGGATAAATAAACCTAACCGCTCTTAAACACAACAGACATATTTTTTCGATATTGATAACGACAACATGCAGACACTTGTAGTGTTCACAGAATTATTATTCACAATAATTACGTTTGCTTAATAATCAAAATGTATATTTACGTTAGCCCACATACAAAAGACCCGATTTGCAGTTTTAATAGACTACGGAACCCTCCGTGGAAGTCCGGTTTAGAATAGACGGCGTTCTATCGTATTTCGTTGTTAACAACACGTTAGACAATAGTAATAATAGAATACTTTAGCAGTCACGGCGCCGGTAATGATCCCTCTATCATTCAGAATGATAAGCGCGGTCGTTGATCGAGCTCGTGAACTTGGCCGCGTTAGCCTTCACACATCTTATATTATTACGAGTCTGTTGTTCTGTTGTTTTATACAATTGCATGGAATTAAATCAGAGAGTGAAGCTTATTCAAAACCTAAAGTACCTACTAATCGTTAAAATGGAATCGAAGAAAATTGTGGAAATGATATAGTTTTCATGTTTCCATTCATGTATTAATAAGTAAGTATTTGTCGTTTAGTTTCGAAAACCAATCCATTTTTTTGCATTGTTTTTTCAACGTTATTTCCTCATTGAATAAACATCGAAAAGTCTTATCAAAAATGTATTCTTGTATTGTTACCTCAAGTGACCTTTTTACTGTTCGATATTGCAATTATCAGAATATTCTAACAATGATGTCTGTACTTGTTTGTAATTTGATAGTTTAATAATCGGCACTGACTTGAAAATTATATTATAATAATATCTATTTATTGAACTAAATCTACTATGTGCGAAGTTGTTTTTTTAGATGTATTTTTCTTTAATTTTTATGTATTTTAAAAATAAGCAAAGCCGGAGCCACTTTTGGCTTTTTAAAATTAGTTCTATGCCCTTAATTTAAGAACTGGCAGTCACGCCACGTGACGTCAATCACGATACTGATTACAGACGTAGGTAATAGTTTTGTCAATTGTTAATTTTAAATAAACAATTTGTATGCTATATAATATTGTCGAGCCGTATATACAACTCGGCTAACACAATTACGTCACTCAGCAAAAAATAGACACTATTTATATACAAAAAATTTAGCATCTGGCTCCCAAAGTACTGACCCGGTGGCCCCAATATCACAGTTCAATAAAACTTCCTTGTCTAGTTTCCCTGAACTTGCGCAGACGCCAAGGTAATAAGATACCGCCGTTAAACAGATGTGCAGTTTAAAAATAATTTCACCGTAAAACGGAACGTGTATCTTTATAGGTTACTAGCAGACCCGGCCACGCGTTGCTGTGGCTGAAGTTATTGTTTATAGCAGTGCCATCTATTGAATTGTAGCTTATATGACACGTTTGTCGGTTTACTTGCTCACGGTGTGCCAATTTAATTTAAAATCGGTTCAGGAGTTTCAGAGTCCCTAGCGGACAAACATCGTGACAGGAGATTTATATATATAAAGATATAATTAAAACCTATAATTTATTAAAATAAAAAATTTTAAATGGTATGGATAACACAGTTTCATTTTGTTCGGCATTTCTATCAATTTGTTAAAAATAATAACTAAAGTAGTTGACAAAACTACAATAGTTAGACATGTGGTCTTGCAATGTTTTTTGTAGATGTTTATATATTCTATAATATTGTAGAACATTTTTTTGTCCTTTCATTAGTACTTTGCGCAGCGTATACGATGAAAGATATTTTATGGCTAATTTTTTACACCTCCCGTTGCTTTTAATATAAATTTCTAATGATTTCTATCGTAATATAATACTAAGTATAGCCTATGTTACTCAGTGATAATGTAGCTTTCTTATGAAAAAATAATTATTAAAATCGGTCCAGTACTTTTTGAGTTTATCCGTTACATACAAAAATACAAATCTTTCCTCTTTATAATATTGGTGTAGATAGCTGTTACCCACGATATTCGTATCCCGTCGTACACGTCACGTTCCGTCCCGGGTCGTTCTTGCAAGTTAATCTTAAAAGATAGACATATAGCGTGAAACCTGTTGCCTAGCATTGCGTTATGCGCAAGAGCTCCTAGGTTCAAATCCCGGGGAAACAACAAATAGTTTCGGTCGGGTAAAGCCCAGAGGTCTGAGCAATTGCTTGCCTGTAAATAAAACCGATTCAATAAACGTCCGAGGATATTCCACTAGTTCATTGACCATAACATTTTTCATATACGAGTTACAATAATTAAAATTTTGCTTAACACCACGAAATAATATTAATGTTTTCAAATTAAACCACTTTAAAAGGCCGTAAACGAGTAACATTCGTCAACTTATTTTTATTGAGAGTGTACTTATAGAATATAAATTACAGTACGTAACGCATATTTTTTTATCAGCTGTGTGCATTTCTCTAAAGGGTAAAGTTTATCCAAGTAAACATAGGGTATTATTAATTTTGATTGTTAATTATAATAAATGAATTGTTAAACGTTTTTATCATTGCAAAAGCCAATAATTATCTTATTATATTCGCTTGAGTTCTTTATAATGAGCTGAAATTATCGTTCAAGAGGAAACACATCGGATACCGCCTGTAACTATAATTATATATTTTACTAGCTGTGTCAGCGACTTCGTCTGTGTAGATTAGTTATTTTGGGCCCCTTATCTTAAGAGATATAAGTGCCTACGACGTCGGTCGCGTCCAGTCGTTCATGAAATTTAATGTTAAAATATACACATTTTTAGATCATTTAAAGGCCTAAAGGTATCTTGAACCATTTTCGTAGCGTACGAAACCCACAAGGATAAATAAGTTTTCCCGTTTTTTTATATTTCCCGCTGTTTTTTCGCTTCTATAAGTAGCATCGCGATGTTTTATAGTCTATAGCCTTTCTCGATAAATGATCCAACCCAAAAATGATATTTTAATTTGAACCGGTAGTTCCTGTGATTAGCGTATTTAAACATACAAACAAACAAACTCTTCAGCTTTATATATTAGTATAGATGTTCGATTGGGTATACATAGATTGGAAAGGTCAGAGTTGAGTTTTGATTTCCTACAACCTAACGATTATTACATAAATTCACTTAAGCTAACGTACTTGTGTCGTAAACTTTATCAATTTTGTCAAGTTTATTGGGCAATTCACGCGGTTTATTTACTCAGATGTGCAAGTGGGTCCAATAATTTATGCTACATGTTGCATAATGTATAAGAACCACGCTTAGAAGAGATGTCGTATCGTCTAAGATTATATTTGAGTGCAGACCATGAGGTCCAAGGGTCGGAGCTCGATCGAAAGTTACGAGGTGTCGTAAGCCTGGTTCTTATTATCTATTTTGTGGTGGTAATTTAAGGATACTAAACAGCCTACCAGCGGGGTACGCCCAAACTCTCTTCTGTGTGAGAAGAGTTAAGTCTAAGAGTAAAGTGGAGTTAAGACGACACAATTAAAGAAATACTTTGTGCCATGTAGTTTCTGGATAATAATTATTTATTTATTTATTATAGCTATATTATTTATAATATATACCACAGAAAAAACATACGAAAGAGGAATAATCTACGTACTAACTTTTAAAAGGCGGTTGTATCGCTATTTAACATATATAAAACATCTAAACAAGATGTGCTATCGACCTATTTTAGCTTTGGATATTCTTAAAAGGTTATATTCAAATCTATGCTAGTTCGATAAGCCGACGAGCTATGGAGTTCTTGAATATGTATGATTTTCAGATGTGACAAAAACCGTGTCATTTTACTGAGCTTTCTGTTCTTTGGTCTTGCTTCAAATCATACTAGTGTTTGTATATTTTCAGAAGATCATTGCGTTCTCATTAGTATCGTATAGCAAAAATCGTCGCGATTATTCCGTTCCGCTGCGTTAGTAAATAACCCCAACCGCCCACAGACTTTCAAACAGCGCTATAGACCCGATGTCTCGTTTCACCATTTTCTTCCGACAATCAAGGACAGATTTATGTGTCCTCTACACGTCCTACGCGCTCTCAATTGCAACTATACGAACCGCAGATAATAACTTATCGTAATTTAAAATTTTAAACCGCCCACATTTAGACGAACACTTACCGTAAAGAGTTTAATAATCTTGGGTGTTACAAGTCTGGCGTTATTTGATTCTTCAACAATTACTTTATATCATTAAACTTAAAAGCTCACCTTAAGCATATGTTTACAGAGATAAAGTATAAATGAAGGAACAAAAAGTTATAGATAAGTACATCAAGCAATGGCAAAGATAATTTCTTATTTTATAAAAAAAAAATGGAAAAGATTCAATATTTAAATTCAAATTTAGAATGCGATAATGACAACTGCAAGTAGTTTTTATGTATTAAATAAGTAATTATTTTAATATTGAATTATTCAGAATTGAATTCATTAAATTGAAATATAATTCAAAAGTTTTTCGTTCAAGATGCTAAAATTCGAATTTGTAGTACCTACGTGAAGAGGCGAATTAATTAAGATGTCTTCGAAAACCACTGTAATTTTTTATCTTATCTGTATAGTCATACCATATCAAATAAGTTTAATACGTCATTTGTTTGAATTACGTAATCTTGGTAAATCATTTCACTTTACCATTGACCTTGGTGACATTCGTTCTGGCGTTTAAGTGAATATATAACTATCTATGTATATTCAATAGTGAGGAATAACGTAATATTGGCCAATTTCATTCTTCAATATATTTGTCCACAACTAACATTTCGACAGGGCATCCTAAGTTGCAAATTATTAGAAATATTCACAAATCTCATAATTAGTACAAAACTTAAGGTGTACTTAAGCACAATTATGACAGTTTCCAGAGTTAGGGCTATTACAGACTTGAAGTGAAGTGTACTGAAGTATATAAATTCCCTACTGCGTCTGGTGCAGTAATAAAGTATTATTGCTATTATACAGTATAAATTAATTGTAATAAAATTGGTAATTTTCGCACATATGGAAGCATACGGCCCTTTTTAGTATCCTATAATTATAATTGTTTATTTCGAGTAGTATTTCCGATGTGATTATATCAAAGTCTCATCGTCGTATAGCTACAAATTTATTACCAGAATATTCATATATTTCGTGATTTGATAATGGGCCTAGTAATGATTTAAATATTAATGACAATTAAAAGTAACTGTTGATTTAAATAAAACACTTTAACGGTTTAAAACGCGATATATTAGTCAAACTGATTTGGAAATAATATTTAACTTCGACCCGACGTTTCGGATGCCTCCTCCCTGGAGTCTCCCCGTGACCACGGCTGCTGCAAAGCTGTGTTTTATTTAAATGTGTGCTACTCACGTAAACTATAGACAGTATTTAAATAACTGTTGATATTAAACCGCACTTCAGTGGACCCCGTTGTAAAGGCGAGAAGTCCCAGGTTCGAACCTGTATATGAAAACTTCTTATTTTTAGCTCTACCGGATTTTGAAAAATAATATTTTGCAATCATTTTTATCCATTAGCTTTACTAAAAATAAACATGCGTAATAATTCACAACTTTTTAATATACCGAATATTTAAAGACATATTTGCAAGGGTCGTACTTATCTAGCGTATTCGTAGGTAGGCAGACGGGATATGTCATTAGCATACACCTGTCGTAACATTGAGTCGTAGTGAATGAACCAGCTAGGAATAAGGAAGTCTTGTTTTATCGACACTATTATATACGTCATATACATATTACGTCCGCTAGATAAAACCGTTTTTATTTAAATAAAACACTTTAACGGTTTATAACCCGAATATATTAGTTAAACTTATTTGAAAATAATTATAACACGCTCCGACGTTTCGGATACTGTGCAGCAGCCGTAGTGGCGGGGAGTATCCCCGTAACTACGGCTTTTAATTTCGCGTTTTTAACCGTTGAGTGTTTTATTTAAATGTTTACTACTCGCGTAAACTACAGACAGTACCTTTTATTTTTTGTCTCTGGTTACTGCGAAAATTAATGGAACAATCGATGACATATATTGAGTTCTCGATTAGTAGAGCAATAGCACGTAAGTTAGTGGTCGTGGGTTCGAATTCAGCCATTTTATCGATTATTTTAAATCTAAATTCGATTTTAAATTTATGCTATAAGTAACCTCTATGCATTTTTTGTTTTATAATTGAACAAAACATTTATTGTATGGCATAGTTTAAAAGATCAATAACGAAATGATACTATTTGTGATAACAAGATAATTAAAATTAGGTACTTTAAACTATGGGGTACGTTGAAGGTTAGACGTCTCCTGTAAATAAGTAATTCTTAAATTAAGAAGAGGAATCCCAACAAGTCTGTTCCTCTCTTACCATATTTATCTGTCTTGAAGAAATGAATATCATTTATCATCGACACACTCTTCCGTGTACCTAAATGCGTTACGTTCAATTTCAAGAAGTCCAATCCAAGGTTGTATTTTCTTATTAATAGCAATCGATTAATAATATCGGGAGGAAGCAGTTTATCGTGGCGTATTACTGCGAGTACACCACACTAGTGGGTGACCTTAAGGCTTATTGACGCGGGACGCCGAGTGAAGTGTGGAGTCGCTTGTAAGACAATCACATTATCATAGTGTAACGCCATTCAGAAGTAAAACAGCCTAATTAACAGCTACTGCGTGTTAACGCAGAACACCTATATGGTAATCTTTTTTCGATATTGTTGCGCAAGGCGTACCATAAGTGGGTGCCCGTACTTTTATTTATAACATTTTTATCACTACGTGCGCTTAAATCTTTAAAACTACGCACCGGATAGACAGAGTGCTCCAAGAAGAAGGTTTTTATATACAACACTAATTACAGTTTTTCTGTACCGTATTTAGTATCAGCATTGCACGCGAGCGAAGTCGGGTCGCTAGTTATTTATATAACAAACCACAAATTAAAATACGGCCTCATCGCAATTAGTTTGTCCTGTTCTGTGTGTTGTAATAATAAACAAAAAGCATAGGTACATTGTATACTACACAGCAAATAGGAAAGAAACTAATTAAGGAGTTCAAAAGGTAAAAGTTATAAAGCAAAGGCTTAAAAGATCGGAGATATTGAGCTTTTCTTTATTATGTTTATTACAATTAAATTTTGTAAAAATAATATTGAGTACTGTCTATAGTTTACGCGAGTAGTACACATTTAAATAAAACACTTTAACGGTTTAAAACGCGATATATTAGTTAAACTTATTTGAAAATCATTTTTAAATAATTTTAACAAATATATCGCGTTTTAAACCGTTAAAGTGTTTTATTTAAATAATATTGAGTTTTAATCTACATACTAAACTATTAGTACAGTATAATTTAAATAAAATAATGAATATAAATAAGGACGTTAATTGAGTTGTTTTAATATAATTTGAGAACGAGAATTCGCATAGAATAATTAAGAAATATTTCCATCCTTCAAATGTTATTTGAAATCCTTGACATTGTTGATATATACATTTTATGAGGTTAAGTTTTAGTGTTTAATTTTATTGCATTTTTAGTCTACAATAATATTAATTAGGTATCAGCGTATTCACGATCGTTATAAAATAGATCACCTGTAGCGAAGGTAACGCGTGCTTATAGCATAGTTTTAAATTACAAATGAGAAATAAAGTTAGAAATAATGCACTATGGTTTTTATTAATATTTGATTGACTATTAAGTTTTCCCACGTTTTGTCACTGTGAAAAAACTACTTTCTGCATAAGTCCCGCTAAGAATATCAGTTTCAACATTACGTACCGCTTTCAAATTAGTACGTATCTATTCTTTTTAGCTCTAACGATTCGTGTACTATACAAGAACTATCAGAGACACAGTTACCCACACCCAATGGCACCATTGCAAACCAGATGATGAATGCAATGCTAAACGTTGACAGCATGTCAATGACATGTGACTTTTTAACAAACAATCGCGCATTTACAACGCTGAATACTTTATGAGGCGCTGTCTCCGGTAAACTTTAACTAGTTCAATGTATATACATATATACACGTCCCGTATTTAGAATATCTAAGACCAAAATAGGTAGACAGCGCGTTTAGTTTAGATGTTATGTGGCTGGGGTATACCAACCATGAAAATATACGTACGTCATTTAAATTATATATAGAAGAGGAAATTTAAGAAAACTATAACTAAACTACATTAAAAACTAAAACATGTTACAAATATCATAAGTAAATTGTTATTTTAAATGTATTAAGACATCATTTATCGAAAAGCAATAGTATAATTGTTAGGTATAGCAATAATTATTTCTAATAGAGCTAAACCAAAATACTCTTCAATTGGCTTCGACATAATCGTTTCAAAACCGCTATAATAAGCAAAGGCTTTTTACTTTAGTGGGGCTTTGATCTTTTATAATATACAAGATGTGACAGCGACTTCGTCCGCGTAGAATAGTTATTATAGTCTGTTAAACTGCACTGGTAAGTATACTCTCCTATGACAAGACTACAACACTACACTGCGCGAAGCTATATACGACCTACAGCGTTTATAAATGACCATAGCCTTACTAGTGGTAAGCGATTGATTTTGTGGCCATGAGTAACTCGAAATCGTCAAAATAGGTATTATACGGAAAACTAAATCCCCTTTGCACGCTTCCTTAATTAACTTGTTATACTACATGAAAGGAATTGTTACAACACAAAATGTCTCGTGGGAATTTACCTTCCTAGTTGATAAGCGTTGTTTATTGTGTATTTTGTAAGGGTATGAAAAATACAACGTTAAATGGATTGGTTTATTTCCTTAAAATTAAAATTCCTATTCACATAAGTAAAATTATTATGGCGATATAGTAAGCGACTGATGCCTTCAATATATTGATTTAGAAGAAATTTAGTTTTCCTGGGTTTTTCAAACATTGACGTCTTTTTAAATCGTTTTCTTCACTAATGAACCCTACCGTGTCACAATTACAACGCCGCAACAGCTCGAAAACTTAAGTAGTTTTTCCTATGTTCCTATATGTGGGTGTACTTCCGAAAAGCGCATACCGCCGATCGATCTGAAATTTGGTATACTTATGTATTTTGACCTCCTAATCACGAATACCATAGCGAAAATTGGCGCAAACGCCGTTTTGAATATGAAAATCGAAAAAAACCTCTTTACGTTCAGTGTGCCTAATCACGCATTTCTAACCAATGTAGACTATTTGAGCTTTTCCCGAAAAGGGTGTGTGTATGTGTTTGTGTGTGTGTAACCATTTTTTACCCATAGCGATCCAAGTTCGTCAAAGCGTTGGAGGTTGCATGGCCGAAAAGCGCAGACTAAACTTTGCACATGTCCGCTATACAATTTCAACTTTGTGGTGATTTTCCACTGTGGTACATGAACTCGGTGAATACTTTTCGATATTGCAATCAAACTCAGTGAATAATTTCCATTTACTTTCGGCTGTCAGATACAAACTGCGTATATTTTCCTTTATATTAGTCGAAGTCCGAGAATGTTTTTTACTGTAATAGTCGGCCTATGGAAATATTTGCCGCTTTTGTCGATAGACTTGAGATCTATTCCCGCTATAGTAGCCTAATTCTCGAGTGGTTTTTTGTTCTCCTAATCGACCTGGGAATATTTCCCGCTGTAGTAATTCCATTTCGTGAAAATTTTTTGATTAGGCACACTGAACGAAAAGAGGTTTTTTTCATATTCAAAATGGCGTTTGCGCCAATTTTCATTATGATATTCGTGATTAGGAGGTCAAAATACATAAGTATACCAAATTTCAGATCGATCGGCGGTATGCGCTTTTCGGAAGTTTATCCCTATATGTTTTATGTATAACTATTTAAAATGTGTGGGCGGCAAGACAATTAGTTCACGTAAGACAAACCGAGAGACACTCTAGCATTACAATATCTCCGATCGTTGTAAACAGTTGTTAAACGCTTCAGAAATTTCTATAGCCGCTAAGACAGACGTCATTTGTTTGCCGTCATTATTGTTAATGTGCCCTGTCAAAACACCGCCAGCCGCCGCCACCGGTAAGACGCTGTCGAACAAAAAAGTAGTCGAACCGGTCCACTATGATGTTCTTAGGGATTCCTAAACTTCCGATTCATAACTTTTAACGTCCAAGCCTCTCTAGGTTACATTCTCAACAAAACCTTCTTCCTAAATTGTCGCATCAATGATTCGGGCGTAAATGCGTAGTTCTGTTTAATATTATTCGTGCGGTAAATTGCGCGTGCGCAGCCAATTCAGCATTCATAACTAGACGAAGAAAATATTGTCGCCTGACGTCCTAATCATTATTTATATCTGCTCATTATTAATTATTAATAATAACCAAAATAGGCAGTAAAATGATAAGAATAAAACACACATAAATAAATAATAATACGCCACTATAAACTAGTTTAAGCTAACTACCATACGATCACATTTTCCAGGTAAGTTATTATACCAGTTAAGTGAAGGTCCAAGAAATGATTAGCACGTCGCTGTGTTAAGTCCCATTTTACTATTATTATGTCCTTAGAGATAATAACGATTATTACAATGTAAGGTGGCAAATTGCTTCGCGGATTTGCGTAAATAAATAATAAATACCAATCTCAGATAAAAAAATTGGTAATTTTAGGATCATGATAAAGTGATAAACATTGTCGTTACGTCATTGCCACATTAAAAAATAACTGAAGTAAAAGTGTAAGCGTAAAAGCAGCAAAACTCCGTTACTCTTAACATGAAATATTTTTTATAACACACCAATTTTATTGCACGTCAGCGAGGGGCATCCATAATGGGAGGTAATTTACTGTTTCTTATTATAGACGATTAAGTGCTGTTTTTATTGCTGTCATTGTTTCAGTAGTACACACATTATCGTAAAGGCTTGAGAAAGGAATTAAGTAAAAAGTTGCGATTGCCTTATGAGAGCGGGCAGTGTAGGGCAAGTCCAAATGTGTTTAAGATCGTGCTATTCCTTCGAAGGCGGTAACAACCTCCTTATGGTTCAATGGAGTTCAATGGCGCCACATAGCTTTTTATACAATGGATTTATATAGAGTACAATCAAAGCCTTTGCTTATTATAGCGGTTTTGAAACGACTATGTCGAAGCCAATTGAAGAGTATTTTGGTTTAGCTCTATTAGAAATAATTATTGCTGTACCTAAAAATTATACTACTGTATTGCTTTTCGATAAATTATGTCTTAATACATTTAAAATAACAATTTACTTATGATATTTGTAACATGTTTTAGTTTTGAATGTAGTTAAGTTATAGTTTTCTTAAATTTCCTCTTTTATATACAATTTAAATGACGTTCGTATATTTTCATGCTTGGTATACCCCGGTCACATAACATCTAAACTAAACGCGCTGTCTACCTATTTTGGTTTTAGATATTCTAAATACGGGACGTGTATATATGTATATACATTAAATACATACATATATACACGTCCCGTATTTAGAATATACATAAATTATACATATATGTATAATTTATGTCATAACGGTGGCCCAAATGAGCTCGTTAACACTAAATCTCCATTATCTATTGTTTAACGAACTCGATGGGACGAGCTTCGAGTCTAGGTCGTACGTCACTATTAGTCTAGACTCCAACCGGGTCAGCGCCAAGATTAGGCGCTAAACAGTATACACAGGTATATTTAAGTTTATGATAACGAGAGACTATCTTTCCGGGAAATTAGAGTTGTAAAGATTAGAGTTTTAATACAATCTTACATTACGTACTTACAGAATAAACATTATATGTATAATTTAATGAACTTTATATTTTATTAGCCGCAAAATGTATTCAAGTGTGTTAAGACATTTTGTTTAAACAAGTCGTTGTGTTGAGCAGATAGCAACAGTTAGTTTAATATATAATATGTTCGTATACTTAAGAATAATATTGTAGAAGTGCGGTTCTCTGGGATTTAAAATGATCCATGAAACATGTGTCAAATCTCATACCATTGGACGGTTGTCGTAAAGTTAATTACGGAGGAACACGTAAAATCACTCAAAGAACTAAATTAAACAATCTCTTGGCGCCACTTCCCAACAGCCGCGTCGGATCCAAAAGAAAACACACAAAAACACAATCACAAAGGAAGACTCGTTGCCTGGCGCCAGCTTATCATGCGGCACGTGGCTCGTACCTTCCGCCCTTCTTTTTCTATTTAATCGAAACATTCTCCGGACAGATCTACTCTCATATTGAAGAGATAAGAAGTTTGTTTCGTTGAACGTGCTCAATGTTCTACAAATTTCAAAGAAATGTTTTAGTGCTTTAACATTATTTTTCACATGACAGAAACAGCACGGAATTTTTGAGGTATATTGTTTTTCAATGTAAAATTATTTTTAAATTAATCAGAATCTGGTTATTGAAACCGGCCGTTAGGTTCCGTTTCTGTGAAATGTGACTTTAATTGCGGAATACAAGTAAATAATAAGTCTCTTAAAAGTCGTACATTGCATCAGAGGTTTGTTGAAATTACAGTGAGTTATGTAAAAGATGAAACTGTCGAAAAAAACGTCAACCTTTAGTAATAAATTACGCGCCGCTTATATAGACATTTGTTTATGGTAAAACATGCATGTCTGTCAGTCAGGGCCCCAATTTGGCACGAAACCTCTATAGAAAATATCATTACCATGTTGAGACATCCGACGGCCTACCAAAGGGACTTTTCGACACTGACAAAATTAACGTCACATTGTATATGCGGAATGATATATTGGCTTCGACCAAAGTTAAATATTGAAGATTTTTTTGTGCCTGGACAAATGTCACTATTCTTTAGTTATGTAATGGTCAGCGTTGCCAGTGCTGGATTACGTCAGGGATAATATTTACTAAATTTAGTGATTACAGAATCGAGCAAAAGCTGGATTCGCGGTCTACTTTTAAATCCAGCACGACCATTATGGTATAATGTAGATGATCAATCCGACTTGCTTAATTTGGAAATTTATTTAGACAATATTCACAGTTCCTTTCATATTTATAATTTAACTGTTAATTTCTTTAAATAGTCGTTATAATAATAATAATAAATAAAGTATTTATTCAGGGACCATATTTACATTAAACTGTTTTTGATCTGGAAACCCTTTTAAGTAAATAATACCCGTGCCAGGGTTTCCAGCTCTTCCATATCATTTAATAATACATTATTATCGTTATCAGACAAACTTTCAACTGGAATGTGCTAATGACCTATTTGTACAATATTGGCAAGACCAACCGTACAAAAGCCAAAACAATCGGAACATAAGTGTAATAATTTAAAATCCGCAAGGCGTTAATTTATTTTTAGGTCGGATGTGTACTAATTCTCTATTTACATTGCGCGAAGAATTGTTTGAGTGGGCATAGTATGAGATAAAATTATCTACCTAATAACGAAAAATTATATAACCCGTGTAGCACTTGAGAGATAGCGAGCTCACACAGTGGGCGAGTCTACGGAGCGCTGTTTTAGTATTTCATTCGTTTCTGAACGTACTCTGAACTGGAGGATTTTTTTAAACGGAAAAATATAATTTTTTAAATCATTTATAAAAGAAACAGGTATTATTTAAAAGCGAAGTGTTGTAAATGTCTTATTATAGTGTCTAATTTAGAATATTTGTTTCAGGTACACTATAATGAAAGTGTTCAAGAAAAGTGCTGCGAAAACTATACTTTTGAAACACATAC
Organism: Leptosia nina; assembly: GCA_963661955.1. Taxonomy (NCBI): domain Eukaryota; kingdom Metazoa; phylum Arthropoda; class Insecta; order Lepidoptera; family Pieridae; genus Leptosia; species Leptosia nina. The sequence continues at coordinate 2,877,994 of CAVLEF010000003.1, forward strand.
ACAAGAGATCACATAGTATCTCTTAAACTCAAGCCATATAGGGATTATAGGGAGAACTTAGTATGTCAAATTCGTAGCGAAATATATTGACAGTGACGGCAGCGATACAGGAAGATGCCTGCCGGTAACTGCGAAGTGCTTAGGAAGATGGACATCAGAAGATCGCTGTTTAAGCTACTCCTCTTTCAAGTGTTAATAGTCCGTTGTACGGCGAAAAGCATAGCTGAAAACACGCCGAGGGCACAAATTGTCGGCGACCTGGAACACACTATCCAGAATAGCATAAGAAACCTTATACACTCCGGTGAGTTATTTTTTTTTGTTAAAGACACAGGCGGGATTTATATTTTAAAAAAATTGTATATTTTGTTTCGCCCAATTTGCACTAACGTTTTTAACTTTTTTCTTCTTACATCCTGGGTTGCCTGGAGAGATCGCTGGTTGGCGATAAGGCCGAGCATTGCACTCCATATTTTTAATATCTTGTTTGTATTATTTTTTTATTATTGTGCAATAAAGTGTTAATAAAACAAATAAATAAATATAGACAAACGGTCTAGTGATCTAATGTACATTATTCGACTGATTACAATGTGCTGTTCTTCCAATTTAGATTAAACAAAATCTATTTAACGGTTCGAAAATCGAAGCAATGATTGGCTAATAATAAACGGATCTTGAGTTCCGTACCCGTCAGGTCAAATATTTAGAATTTTTCTAAACATGTTGGACTTCAAATACTGTCTATAGTTTACGCGAGTAGTACACATTTAAATAAAACACTTTAACGGTTTAAAACGCGATATATTAATTAAACTTATTTGAAAAGCATCCGAAATGTCGGACCGAAGTTAAAAATCATTTTCAAATAAGTTTAACTAATATATCGCGATTTAAACCGTTAAAGTGTTTTATTTAAATGTTGGACTTCGTCTGAAAATTTGGATTTTAAATGGGTGGTAGGTTCAGTTTAATCGCGTTTCGGTTTTAGCCTTTGGATTTCCGAATATCCAAGGTTAAAATAGATCGACAGCGTATTTTGTTTTCATCTTATATGGCAGTGGTATTTCACCTAACATTAGGTAAACCGCGTGCTCGCCTATATCGCTCATAAAAAATGTTAATTCCTATTACTAAATTCGTTTATTGAAATATTATGTAAATTCAAATTTGCTAAACTCGCAAAAGTCAGCGCATTTTAGTGTTGTGTTCCACTTTACCGAGAAGCATTGTTGTTGTTGGCAGATCGGATCACAATTACTCTATATTTATCTGTTTTATTAAGTTCCACGTATTGTGAACTCAAAAAGTAAACCCCAGAAACGAGAATAAAAACGCGACCCGTACGTAATTAAGGCGCGTCAAAGATTTCATGTTAAATTTACGAACTCGTAAAATCTAATCTCGCGAGTTGTTTTGTGGTTGTCACAAGGATTGAAATGCTGATAATTGGATACGGAGCTCGTGTGACGGGCCAAAATTGCCTTTGAAGGATTATCTCGTAGTCGTGCCTTTGGTTTTGGGCCTGGACCCGGCGGCGGCAACACGCTGTCCTTATTTCTTGTTTATTTTGTTGTAATATTACGAACTGATGCATAATAAATATTTTTCGGAGCATCATACCGTAGATTATTATCGATTTTTGAGAGCCAAATACCGTTCATGGTATAGTAATTACCTATTCATGGGATAGTAATAGGCATAGTAGTTACCTATTACTATCCCATGAATAGGTAATTACTATACCTTACGGAACGGGGTTTATATTACAATATTAAATTTCGGCAATTGATGAATTATATATTTTATATACTATCTTGAAACAATTTTTTTCTAATAATAATTTTAAACCAATCGGGAAAAACATTGATTATTATTTTAAACAATACAATAAATTATATAATACTTACTGTTTTCCCCTTAGTTAGAATATGAAATAGCAAAAAGCCTTAGTACTGTGTGCTTATAAAATACGAGAAACTGATTCGGAGCAACGAGCAACAATCGATGTAATGAACACTCGTTTACGTGCTCAGCGGCTATATCACTATTCTTAGTACCAATAATGTGTCAAAAATAGACCATGGATAGCAAGGAGTATGCCAAGTATACAGAAATGAAGTATAAAAGCAATCAATCTGTTCTATAACCCAGTAATGAGCGTAATGAATTGAAAAACAAATCTATTATAAGTTAGCGACATTATAACGCCTGGTCATTCAACTCCATTTAATTGCAACGTCGCTTTTTTTCTTTTACAGGGAACACTATTTCTCTGTTTGGCAATTGACTATATGACCATAGATAGCATAAGTATTTTTTTTTATTCATACTATATTTTATACATTATACGCAAAGTGAGGCCATAATAATACACGAAACTTATCTTGAAAGTGTAAAGTATAACGATCTGAATCTCTTATCTCTAAAATTCAATATTTGCTCACGAAATCTTATCTATAATAGAGAAAAGACGCGAATCTTGGTCAGTGACGTGCCGCGTGACGTAAAGATGTCAGTTGTCATTTACTACGCGAGGGTACAGATAAAAAATACGCATTTATCCTCGCGTTAGCAACGATATTAAGAGCGGTAACATGATTAAAATCTTACCCTATTTTGCAAAAACTTTACGTATAATATTAGTCTTTTTAAAACAAGTTTTTAGTATATTTAGACACCTGCCCTATCTTAAATCAACAAAAAATAAGACAGTCAATTAAACAAATAGTTTAGCCCCGGAACACAGTTTGTTCTTGTCACACCACGCTTAATTCCTTCGTTTGCTTACTCTGATTATATTATACAGTGCATGATGTAACTGCTTTTATCGTTCGTTGCTATAGCACTAAACTTGAATTATGTTTTGAGACGGACCGCGATTTATAGCACAATATATAGTGTTGTTTTAATAAAAATAGTCGCGCTGTCCGGTCGTTATGTTTTTCGCGCTAGTGTATAAATTATGTATTATTGTAAATTGTTGAATATGTATGATACTGATTTTTACGTACAATAATTAAATGATAATTGAGGATAGAATACTTGACAAACTTTTATAATCGTTATATCAAGTTATCAAAAACTACGAACAACAATATAATAACTAAATATATTCTTGAGAACTATTCCTACGTTCTGAATAGGTAAAAATAAAAAAAAACAATCGCGAATCGGCTTCATGCACGAAGGATTATCTAAACAAAAAGATTGTATTATAGCTCTTATTATTCGCGGTAACAATAAATCATCTGCAAAAATCGTAACTGCCTGATTGTCAGCGAATTCTGAGGGTCGAAGTCTCCCTTAACTCACTGGGTACGGAACCCCAAAACAAACAATTACAGAATACCATTTAATTAGCATTTAAATTGCAGTAAGTAGCGCGTCTCAGATAAATCGTACCGATGTTTTTATTGTAATTGTCCACCTACGTAGTGGACAATTACAATAATAACCCGGCCTGGGGTCGGCGATCTAAACTGGATCCTTTCGTTCGCTAGGGGGCGGCTGGGCGGCACCATGTTAATAGTCAATAATTGATGCAAACTGCCAAGCCCCCATAGACAGCGCGCTCGCTGGCGCACTGTCAGGTCGCGCCCACGCCATCAAAAATAAACCCACTTTTATTATACGTTCAACAAAAAAGAGTTGTATCTATCGTCTATCGGCTTAAACAGCGTATTTTTTAACTGCAACAGTATGGGGTCACTAAGACGGTTGGGTATTATTGGAAAAGCTGTTCAGATTTCTTCATTTAATACATATGAATCGACACAACCTAAAAAACGTTCTTCTCATTATTATGGTCAAGCGTGACAAGAGAAACTTGTATTTAACGTGGTTTTCTAAAAAATAGAAATGGTTCTTAAGACTGCTTCCCTGTATCTACGGTTTCCGATTTTCCCAAATTGTCTCCGTTAAAAAAAAAAACAAAAATTATATGAACTGAATTTTATTTTATTTCATATCGACTCTCCTGTCTCTCAGTACTTTATTAGTGAGTTCGAATTCGCACCGAGATTTAATGATATAAAATAATCTTTGCAAAATACCAAAATTCAAAAACGCCAAGCATTCGCACAGCATAAAAATTAAGAAATTATTTGTCGCGTGACGCGTATGTTATTGGTTATACTTATTTCGCATTTTTTGGCAATGTAGAACAAATTGAAGTAAATAAAAACGTTAATTGTGTCACCCATTTAGCGTCGCGAAAGTGCAGCGACCGAGTAATTCAATCGAATAAAAACTTACCCAGTATATCTTGTAAGTGGCATGGCGAAGAATTATTTGATCGCGATCTCTACAATTCAGATGATACGATAGATAATATAATAATAATCTATACAATACGTTCAGATAATATTTTTAACTTTGTGGACCATTATATCTACTTTAACTTGGCCATACTACAATTTGTAGTTTTTAGGAAGTCAATAGACTAAATAGTTCCTGCTAATTTATTGGAGATTTGTAGAAGTTTATCTAGGTCAATGACCTTATCTATAAAATGACAGCAAATATTGCTTAAGATAAATCTTATATGAAAAATAACAATATAATATTTACGAAAAGGGATTGTAGTCCACAGTTAATATATCATAATACTGGGACATACACAAGCAATATTTAAGTACCTAAAGGTTTCAATTTTTATATACATAACCTAGTCATTGTATGGAATTCCGCATTAAACAGATTGGCAGCAACATATTCATATTTATCGCTCACAAGTTAGGCCTACAATGAGGGGGTGAAATATAAGCGAAAAATCTTGTGTGGCCTCAAGCTCCCGCTGGTTACCGAGTGTCGAGTTCTGGCTTCGCGCGTGTGCTGACTGGTCAACTACATCTTTCTTAGGAAATTGCTCACCTGAGTTGAAATTGCAGGAATTTAGATAAAAGAAGCAGAACGAATGCCAATGTATTCGGTTACAACGGTCGGCGCCTAAATACTTTGAGCATTCCGCAATGCTCGACTGCCGTGAGACGAAATAGGAATGTTCGCTTTCTTTAACAACTTTTTATTTGACGCGCTAGTAACACAACAAGGGAATCAAGTTCTGTTCACATCAGTTAAGTAAAAATGAAAAGAGCTTCTTAGTTTATCATTACTTATTGGGCTTTAACCTTACTAGATTGTGACGCTCCATAGGACCTAAAATACTTCTCAGTTTATCAAAGAGCACAACACCACGGTACACTGCTTGTAGAACTAGAATCTGTTTTAAAAATTGAAAATGATTTTGAAATAAAACACATTTGACCGTTTATAAAACCACTAATATAGTTTATGCATTGGGAACTGTAGAATGATGGCTACCTTATAATCACGACAGTAACGTACTACATAAGACGCGACATTGACCCTCGTTGGAGGTATTCAGCGATCGTGAAGTTGACATTCATTGTTTTATTAACCCCGGACGATAAGGCTGCGGTCTCCATTAAACACTGTAAAATAAGATAGAGTGAACATATGTTCATACAGAACGAACACAAGTTTCACATGTAAAGACTTATTCAACAAACATAAAATAAGAAGAATGAAAACGTATACAGATAAAATATAATAATATAGTTCTATAGAACCACTCAGCTACGTTGGGATTACGTGGCCACAGATTATCTATGTTGGGACACACAGATAATCTGGTGGCCACAGTAGATCCCGAACCGACTGGTGCACTTTAGTTTATTGAATCTGTGGACAGTCATCTCAAATCGACGTCTACAAGGCAGTTACTGATATCCTTAATACGATAACATAATTAGGGAGTCAACGTATATCTTTGTAATACTAAGTTACAAAGGAGACCACAACCTAACCTGCAATGCGATTATAACATTACAAGCGTGGTTTCAATTCGACTGTTTATTAAACAAATCACATATCAACCAAGCAATTATGCATTGAATTAAATATTTTATCTTTTAAATATCCTAAACTAGCTGTGTCATCGATTTTGTCCGCCTAGAATAATTATTTTTGTCATCCAAATTTGTTTCTGCAACTTGCTCATAAGAACATATTGAAATTTAAAAAGCATATAAAGATAGAGTCTTCAAACCGCCAATCTCCTATCTTAAAACTGAACGTTTTCGTTTGTTTGCTCGAAAAGCAGTCATAAACTGAAGTGTGAAATTGAATGACATGATTTCATAACAACAAACAAAAGAGATACGGAGAATAATCTATTTATAGCCTGATCGTGGTTCTGCGTAGTAGGCAATTCTCTGTTCTTGATAAAATTGTCTCTTTAATGACGAATGTTTTCGTAACGAAATAGCCTAAACGTTTCAAATTACAAGTGGTGTGATCACTTGCACAATCACTCACCAAACAAGACTTTTTCCCCCCATCAGCACTAGCACTTGTTACTGTGTCGTGTATTTTCTATGGTTTCCGTTTTTCTTGGAAAGCCCTGTCATCTACAATATTAGGTGACACACATAGATGTACATACTTAATTGGTGATTTTTATTTCCGTTGTCAACAATTCCAGTGAATTCATTTCATTATTTTATATCTATCATTTTGTATTAGTATATTTGGAGTGTTTAAATTAAAATTTAAGTTCATAACTTATTTTAACTCAATGCTTTTAGGCTTATTCTTATTATATAAGCTTATTACTTATAATATGAGCATTTTTTAATTGTACTTAGTTAGTTCAAAATTTGAGTCGACCACATTTTTTACCAGCCCTGCTTAAGAAAACTATAATAGTAATTGTGTTACTAAAACTACATGTCTTTCCAGGTATCTACTCACACAAGCATCTGGATACGTCTGAAGTAGAAGTTGTGACCCCAGTGAAAGTGACCCACGACGGTGAGCTGGTCTCCCACGAGCTGGATCATATTCACGAGCACGGACATTCAAGGGCACGCCGAGACCTTCGGGATACGGAGCATCATCTGCCACATACTGTTCATTATAACCTTACCCTTGCTGGACGGGATCTGAGGCTGGACCTTAGGTGAGTACAACTACTGATATACTCGAAGAAAGGAAAACCCTTATAATAACACATGTATATATAACACAGGAAAATACTCATGAGTACTTGAAAAGAACACTACTTACTTTTACAATATGTTCATACTACTGCACATGATGACACTTTATAAGTTTAAAATCGATTTTAGATAGAAAAAAAATTACGACACGGGCAGTACTTGAACCGGCATGCACAGTGTTCCGTGCCGTTTAAACCTCTGTTGTCCTTAAATTAAAGAATGGTATAGAATTAGAGAATAACAAGCGAACACTTTACAGTATAACATTAAACACACACGACAGCAGGTAGTTTTTCGCTTATAACAAAATTATCATGCCTATGAAGGATAAGGTGCATTGATACACGGTATTATATTTCGAGATAAAATTGCATCGCTAATACGTATCGGTTTCGACGATTCTTCTTAATTCGACGAGATCAGTGACCGTAGTACCTTTACACATGATAAAATAACAGAGCAAACGTAGTTTATAAAACTATAATCCGTGTACGTAACAACGAAAAATGAGACTTTATTATCTCATTTTTTTATGATAAACAGACAAGCGTAGGGTTCATTGCATAGTAGGCTGAATAACATCTAAACCAGGTGTGTCTACCTATTTTGGCTTTGAATATTCGGGAATCCACAGACTGAAATCTGTGGACGATAGTTCGTAAGTCGGACGAAATTACAATATTCATACCACCCATATTCAGATCTCTAGACGAAGTCCAACATGATTCAGAAAAATTATAAATTGATTAAAAATGTTGTACTCGGTAGGGATCAAATCCACAGTCAAGTTAAATATAAATTAAAATATTGTTTTTACACTACCTATAATAAAATAATGAAATATCATTTCTCAGTATATTTCGAGATTAGGTATGAAGTTTTTGTAGTCATACCTATTATATCCCATCCCATTTCGACCCACCACGCTATTCCAGTTTTGGCTGGTGCTTCTATCGACAGCGATGATAACTGGGAACGGCCTAACGTACTCTCTGAAAGGCTGGAGTGACAACATCAAACTCCGCTCTAAGTAACAGAAATTAAAAAAAAAACTTACGTTCGAACATGTATAACCCTGACCAGGAAAGCGGTTCCAAATTTTGCTCATTCAAATCTTTACTCTTCACTCTTGTTCTAGCGTGAGTAAAAAAACAAATATAACGCTATAATTGTACTATTACCTAATACCTGATAACAGGGGCCATGTGGAACTCTGATGGGGAGTGAAATTATCACTCGTTAATATTTGCTAACACAATGAATAATCTGTGTGCTTACTGCAATTTATACGTAATAATAATTTTAGTACGGACGTGGTTATATATCGGCTTCAAGCGCGGAACGCTGTGGATATCTGTTCAAGTCAAACTTATTCAATCTTACTAAATCGATTTTTATCCCTTTTATTTGTTTTTAGGTAACGGTAGGTTTTCTTATTATTACTAATTGGTAATATACTAGTAAATCTATTATTGGAAATAAATATATTCACTGAGCACTTTATAGAAATAATTAAAATTATGTTATGTTAAACTAATATAAGATATAAAAAAATGGCGTACCTGTAAGCAATTGAGTTTCATATCAGAGAAAATGGTTTATTATGAATTAGCTTAGTTCATAACGTTAAATGACCAATTCTAGTAGGTTAATGATAGAGTTCGTTTCTCATAGGAGTAGTCACATTTCTGAGTCCATTTCATGAATATTTTTTATACGAGTTCCGTGCTCAATTGAAGGTTTTCTTCATTGAAACTTTAACGACTGAAGAGCATTTTAAATGTCCTAATTAAAACTAAGTTAGGAAATATAGTTTGCCCGAGAGAAGAGTAGACCATCTAAAAACTCTAGTTAGTATATAAATCCAAGTCAATGACTATTAATTAGTAATTAGGAGGCGTCACTATAGAAGAGCAAACAGTAAATCATTTTAGAAATGAGTAACTGTTTATTATGACTATTTGGGTTGTAAAATGACGATTGAATGAATGACTCAAACAAACAGATCTGCGTTTATCTGACACAGTTTATTTGAACTTACAAAGTACGACCTTAAGTGTTTAAATTTCTCTCTATCTTCAAACGTAAGTGTTGTAATATGTGGTACGAATAACGTAGAAGAGATACAATATAAAATCAAGAGATTTATAAATACAAAATTAACACAACATTCTGACATTTTTTCTGCGATAAATGAGAAAATCTTAAAGAAACTGGCATTTCCTTGAACCAACCAATTCATAACATGTGTTAGTTCTGCTCTAGCAATAGGAGCTCTGATAATGAACAAATCAAGTTGTATTCAATAAACAAAAATCTTTTAAAACACTGTTGTAGACACCGTAAGTACTGCCCTTATCTCTTCGCAATTTGATTGCAGAGTTGCATAATTTAATGTTTATCTACATCTATAGATTGTTTAAATCCAGTTTCCCCCTCGTGGGGCATGGGGCGAACACATTTTTGTGTTCGTGTCTTAACTGATCCGTTCTTTAACAGGCAAGTAGTTGATGAGACTTCTGTGCCCTGCCCGACCGTAACCATTTTTTGTTTCCCTGGGATTCGAACTCATTAACTCTCGCGATTAACGCAATGCTAGACTATACGTTTTACAATTTAGCTACAGAGGCGGTCCATCTATAGGTATCAACGTATTATTAAAACTACTATCTATGCCTTTTTTTAACTGATGGTGTGACGTGGGGAGTGTGGTAAATCGTATAGTCAACCAGAACCACTAAACACACTACCAGCCCTCTACGGTGCTTTGGGGGAGCCCTGGGAACACGTTTGTACGACTCCAAAGCTCCCAGCACCACTATACTGTTTCAACTTCTTATATATTATTTTGAATGGAAAAATGTACGATTACTCGAAAGTTCTTTGTTAATACGATAAGTGTATTCAAAGCCCTCATCCGGTATACATAAATGGTATAATTGCAATGTTTTTTTTTTGTGGCGGGTAAACTACTGATATTTATCTGAGTCGATTGAGCTCACGCCCACGAAGGTTAACGAATGGGCTCCTCTAAAAACTTTAATAGGAATAATAAATCACGCCTGATGCTATCAAGCGATCTATGATAAGTTATTGTCTTCAATTCTATTGATTATTATTACTGTAACAGCTAAAGTGGCTAGGGAATCTTCATGATTACAAGCATTTGTGTCCGTATTAATGAATGGACCTTTTCTCGTTTACGCATTGATAGACGACTCGTTTTACCACTGAGCCTGGGTGGTGGTAATATTCTACTTGAATTATATATTATAAACTTTAAAAGGAAATGTTTACAATATGCTAGAGATCAGTGGCGCCACTGCGTGGTGGGATCCAGGCTCGTCTGTGTGATTGATTTTGTAGTCCTTTCAAATTACTTCAAAAGATCGTGCTTTCTTTATTCCGTTATAAGAGACAAACCTCTATAACATAGAGTTATTTGTTAGAACAATTTTAAGTTCAGCTCAGTATTCGGTTTTCACTGAGATTTGTCCAACCTTTAATTATATTTCTCCACCCTTTTGCCTGTTATCTGTACTAGAATTGAATTCTTATTCTTCTCAGAAACATGCAAACAAAGACACAGGCAAGAGCTAGTTTTGTATTTCTGATTTTTAGCTGTAATATAGCTTAGCGTTGTATGAACGGAATTTGCAGTTGTTACTTGGTACAACATTCAAATGGCGCAATAATATTAGTGTCAATTGGTATTTAGATCGATAGGCTAACAATCCATTGGCCAATAAAGACTAGATTAACATTCGACCAGTTAAAGTAGTTCATGTAACTAACATATATAGATTTACCAAAATTGATACGAAACAGACATATGAGAGTATATCAGTTCAATTTCCGAAAGGCGAATTTATTCCTTGAAAAAAATTATTGAGCTACAAGAGCTTTTAGTACACGTATCTGCGTGTCCTTGGCCTGTCCGACTAATTTTATTGATTACCGCACATACAAAACTACTTTATAGACCACGTAACGATTAACGCTATGTTTTTATTTTGTCTAAGCAAAATTAGTTTTATACATCGCATAAAACCTTGAAATGAATGCATCGGTCTGCGAACACTGTACAGTTTCTGGGAAATACAAATAAATCTTTTTCAATCCGCCTCCGACTGTCTGCTTTTAATATGTTTATGTAAAAATATATTTAATTATACCACTAGTAACTTATATTAGAAAATGTATAATTAAGAGGAAAACACGCAGAATTCAACTATATACGGAACGTTTCTACTAAAAGATTGTAATTCTATACTAGACAGTAACTTTGGTAAAAAGAAAACAATACAATATACAAACAATTAATCGTGTTATGTTATAAATACAATTTGTTTATTTCTTACAAGTTCTTGGCTATACGCCTACTCGTAAAAAGTTTATATATATTGTTAACTTTCTATTAAAATTGTGAGAATTTACAAGTAATATCTTTAATGCCGGCTTGTTGGTGTCATTAAGTTCAGTTTATATTTATAAAGCGAAATTTCAAAATATGCTATTAATTTTAGTAAGATTAAAAAATGATATTTCTAAATTTTAACACCATAACTTATGAACGAATAAACAGCTCCGTTCGTTACACGTTATAGCATAATATTGTTTATCTCATTCTTAATGCGTACAGGCTATCAATAAATATTTTACTTACTAAGTTATAAATTGTCACTTCACCGTCACCAACATTACTTCACTACATAAATTTTACTACATCACTTTTACATTGTATTTATTACCTTTTACTATCGCAGTTACACAATTTCCTTAATACCAACATCGCTAAGCCTTATCCAACCTAAGATATAATGAATTCCTAATCTAGACCCCAACAGCATTCCTGCAGCAGATAAAGCAATAAACGAATTGATAAAATCGACATTATCTAGCTTCAGACACCGGACAATGTCTGAACTAAGGCCTAAGATTAGAGACCGCCTTCGTGACTTTGGGCCTGGATTCGATTACCGGGAAAACCGAAAAATATTGTTCTGTGATCCTTTAAATAAAATCTTTAATATGCATTACATAGACGAAACAGATAATTACATCCCTTTTAACACTCGCGCAAGACAATTTGAAGAGTTGTTCTTAAACTGTACAATTAAATACCAATCAATAAAGGTACCGCGAAAAGCTTACATTAATAAAACGAAATGTACCCTTTTGACACTATAATTTGCAAGTTTAACGGGGGTCCGTAATGATTTATCGACTTAATAAGTCTTGTGTTTTGTTTATAAATGTAATTATCTTTTTTATTTCATTCGCAGAAGTCAAAAGTTCAGTTGTAACAGAAAAGTAACCCTTGCAAATTATTTTCAATAATGGCACATTCCATGTCGAAAAATCCTATTTCTCATTCATTAAATTCATTAAAAAAATATTTATTTTTTAATGAAATTTACACACGCGTATATTACAGGCGGTAGGCATGAGTAGCCGTGTACTTGTCAATCGAATTTGACCATCCTTTTTTTACACAGGCTCAATTAAACATACATAAGAATGCAATATACATATATAAATTAAGACAACATTGTCTTAATGAATAATTTAGCAGCAACAATACGACATTGGGTGGCCAACGAACTCCACAACCACTTAACCAACATCGAATTGCCGTGCACAATGCATTTTAATTTGTTAATTAATTTGTGGACAGAAATAAACTGCTGAGATCATTATTAAATGATTGATTTATGACCAACGTGTACTCTCCAGAACAGAATATTATACTTACTTAAATTAAAATTCATTGGGATTTTTGAAAATAAATGTTTAAATGACTTTGTATGGTTTAAAATGCGAATCATAGTGGTAAACTTATTAAAACTATGGCCCGACGCCAATGTTCCGATGCATTTTAGCAGCCGAGGTCACAAGGGCACTAAAGAGGAACGTTGTCTCCATTGTCAAAGTTAAATCCGCTACTAGCACCATCTGTTTCATTGCGGAGGAGCTGGCTGGGTCCTTACGGAACTGACTCACGGTGTCTCTCGTTTATCTTCATCTAGTGCTTTTAAGATCCCAGGTGTTTGGTATATTGAGGCCCGCCTCCACCGTAGTTAAAATAAATTATACCATCCTCTATCTATAGTCTCCCCGTGACCACGGCTGCAGCAAAGTATTGAATCCGAAACGTCGTGCCGTAGTTAAAAATATTTTTTTCAATAAGTTTACCTAAAATATATCGCGTTTTAAACCGTTAAAGTGTTTTATTTAAATGTACGATACCTCTATTCTACAGACGGTAAATATATCTGTCGGGCCTCAAACTCACTTACTATTTGAATAATAAAGGCTCGTTTACATTACGGGTCAAGTATTTTTCTATATCCTTAGATATTAACCTTCATGTCCTCATAAGGATGAAGGGTCATCTACGCATATGGTCATACAAACAATATAAGTTCAATATCAATCAATATAATTGTCGACCTCAATTACGCGACACGGAGGTGTCAGGGATAAGGACGGATTAGATTGTATCCGATTCTGAGTTATGTGGAGATGCGGTTGCAGGGGAGATCAAAGATGGGCCGCGGAAGCAGTGAGTTTTCGCCCGCAATCGGTTCTCGGAAACCTCGCTATCACTCGTTCACAACTCAAGTGACAACACGCACCGCTACTGAGAAACAACTTGCAGTCTGAGTACGCATTTCTTCACTGTGCATTTTATAAACTAGACATTTTAGTCTCCCCGTGACCACGGCTGCAGCAAAGTATTCGAAACGTCTGGCCGTAGTTAAAATAATCCCCAAATAAGTTTAACTAATTTTTTTTTTTATTTTTTTTATTTATTTACAAAAATTCCTACCTTAACAGGTTAAACCTAATATTACAGTTTAACCTTATCGCGTTTTAAGCCGTTAAAGTGTTTTATTTAAATTGATGTCTAGACAAATACTATTTGTTGTTTACGCGAATAGTACACATTTAAATAAAACACTTTAAACGGTTTAAAACATGAACGAGTTAGTAGTAGTTAAACTTAATTGAAAATTGAAAAAACTGCTGTTATAAATACCAATAGACGAATTTAAACTATTTAAGAAAACCCTTAAATGCTAAAATTATCGTCGTCACGGAGTGTCAACATCGGACCTCATGATCTCTCGTTAAATATAAGCTTAACCATAAGACCAATAAGGTAGTAAAATTCAATATATGGAACACATATTGTTTTGTGCAATAAAAAATAAACAAAAAGCTATTTCTAAATTAGTAAAGGTCGTGGCATATTAATAAAGTATCTTGTATCGGATCAGATAACATTATTATTTTTTTACTTAAACACGACTGACTTACAACCTTCTTCATTATACATACCTACTCTATCAAGACTCGATCGCAGATCATGAATTTTTATGACAGCAAAAAGTTGACAATTTGAAAGTCTTCGCATCGTCCCGCATACACTCCATGCATATTTATACTGTAATTATTTCGATGCAATGAATGATAAATGCGGGGGAATTGTGTAAAGAGGTCGCTCTGAAAAATCGTGTTGTGAATGAAACCTTATGTAGATCGACTGGTTTCCTCCATGTGGTTGTATATTCCTGAAGATGCTTTTAACGTTTCAATGGCTACGCTGATAAGATCTATGAACGTGAAATACCGTTTTCCCTATGTGGGGAAACATCTCTGTTTTCCTCACAGACACCCATACTTGTCTTTTTATTAAATATTTTAGCCCTATAACACTTATTATAATGTGCTGTCGACCCTTACGTAGCGTCATGTGCGAACGTTGCATTTTTCTATTTATATTTTAATATTAATTTGGCATTGACATGGGGATGTTTTTGCCAGGATGTCAACCTGAAATGTTCTGTTTCATTGGTCGATTTCGATTAACTTTCTGTGATTTCCCTGATCTCTATTATTTACTTTGTCAATAGCATTTAAACTCTTTCGAGGAATATGTTGTAATTTATTCTATATCAAAATGCGCTTACTCGCTGAAGCACAGATGCCTATGAAAAGATTCTATTTTCATTATAATTTACGATGTATCTTTAAAATTGCAATGCTATTTGTAAGTGATAATTCAAAAATGTTAATAGCTTTTCCTCATAGTTAAGTAAAACAGTTAAACCACTTGAAGGAGTCAAATGGAATTTACAGTTAATAATTATTGCAGTGTAAAACTTATAGATAGTTAAGTATCGTTTAAAACTTTACATTGCTAACGGCAGGCATTTCTAGGATCATAACCTCTGTACCAACTATTTTAAAATTTACAACATTCCAAAAAAATTATACCCTTTCTTCAAAGTTTAATAAAAGTTTCCGAAAATAACGATTGTGTTTTGTTTTTTACACGTAACAGTGAGTTACGCTTCGCATCTGAAATTGAAATATGGGTTGTGAGAAAGAACTTACATTCAATTTAACCAGCTCTTGGTTTAAGAGCAAAGGCCTCGTAAAAGTCCAATAAAATAAGAGATTCGCGCCGTAGGGACTTAAACCGCGTTCCTATTTTATTCCTTTTAACATTGTTCAGTCTGTTACTAGAGCAGACTAATATTCTTTAGTGCTATTTCGTCTGGATATTTTTAGAATCATTGTAAAAGCCATACCACTAATTGTTTTGTTTTAATTTTAGTATCAAATAAGTTTAGATCACCTCATTTAATTGATACAAGCACTAGTCTCTTTTAGTGTTATTGTGTACAATAAGTCTAATAAACATTAATTATATACAAATTTGGCTTCATTGACCCTGAAATAAATAACAATATACGTCTGAAAAAACGTTAGTCTGCAAGAACAATATCCCAAAGAATATTGAGACAATTCAATGCGTTTTACGGGTATTTTAAAAGGCGCTTTGTATATTATCGTACGTATTTAGCTTTTAAAATTCACCGGACATTTTACTACAAGCCTTATAAGACAGCTTACATGTCAGTCTTATGCTTTAATTATGCGCGTTAAATTTAGTCACAAAAGTTATTTTCCACACAGCAAAGGCACTTCTCAAAATAGTGTAACTACTGAAATTTGGATGCATGCCACAGATATACAATTCTGTATTTACAGATTAGACAACTGTTACCGTAAGCTGTGTATCTGTCAGCCTATCTGCGCTTTTGTTATGACCACCGGTGGCACGTATCTAGGGCAACCATATTTGCTTCTGCTAATTGCTGTAATGAGCTTTATATGTTTATTTAGTGGCCACTTAATTTGTTTGTTTATCGATCGTCAACGAACCAAGGACCGATTGAACAAACACCTAAATTATGTTGGACAATTTGAGCCCTTGGGAAAAAATCTTAAATAGAAAACTACTGTTTGCCACACAAAAACTTATGTGATTGCTATATTAGTTTTAAATAAAACAATTCAACGGTTTGTAACGTGATAAATATTAGTTGAACTTATTTGGAAATTATTTTAACTACTGCCCGATGTTTCGGATGCTTCGCAGGAGCCTTGGTCTTGGGGAGAATATCTTTATACTGTATATAACTAATATATATCGCGTTTTAAACCATTACAGTATTTTATTTTATTTACTATGTGCATTACGCGCCACTCATACAAAGAATCATTACACTACTTAGGGGGGAGATAATAAAAAAGGAACATACAAATATGGGGTATGATAAATAGCGCGTGAAATTGGCTGGCTGTTTTTAAGAATCACGAAAGGTATTTATATAAAAATAAAATGTTGTGATGTTGGCCTTTTCCGTTGAATTTAATAAATTACCTCAAAGACTTGAGCCAGACCCATAGCTACACTGCACACTCGATAAATCTCTTAGCCGTGTGCTAACTTTAAAAGTACTTTTTCTTTTTCCCTGCGCCCGCGCCATAGTGGACAGATTCTTTAGACGATATGTGTTAAACTGAACCCGTAATTTATTGCCCACAGACATTTTTCAAAGTTCGACGAGGTTCCCTGCATGAAATTAAAACCCGATCTTTATGTTTATGGGTGTGACGCTGAACACAAAAGGACAATGCGTCGTTTATTCAGTACAAAATTTAAATATTTTACAATTAGGATAGTGAATATATATGCCTAATTGTGCGGTATACAAAGGGTCGATTGTGTGTTTATGTGTAGACATTATGTGTAGTTATTTTATGTCCTTATATTATATTTATTGTATTGTATACATATATTTACTACCATAAAAACTAAAGTAGACTTTTATGAGGTGGCCTCATTACAAAGGAGCAATACGTTCTGATTATTAACTATTATTCACAAAAATAATTGTATTTTTATAACCGTACTTGTAGCAGTAGCGTAAGTTGAAACTCATGAGTTTTATTAAATTAGAAGTTTATTAGATATAGCATCTGAATAGATAGAAATGTTATCTGTCTGTATGTGTGGCACGCTTATATTCAAATCCACAACTAGCTTTAAAATATCTGCTGTTGGCATAGTAGAAATGTGAAACCGAATTAAAAATGATTTGCATTTTTTTATCATATTATTTAGAGAACAATTTCTTAAATATTAAGATGCTGACGACACTTTGTCATACAGACGAGAGAGTTGCGGGCGGTAGCGAATAATTATGAACGACATTCCGTTTACTTTTGTGTTTTACAAACAAACATATTTCTGTGTCCGTTTCACAAAATGATTATTTACAGATAATCAGACTTCTGTACTCTAGTGCTAGGTTCAACTTGATTCGAACCCAGGGTAACACAATTATATATATTCGTGCTTAACGCAATGCTAGGCATTGAGCTAGGAGGCGATTACAGCTATAAATAAAACTTTATTACCTAAAAGAAACATGTTCTACTGCGTAAATCAAAATGAAGTGAACTTTCTAATTGGTGTCGGCTTATTTCAATAAGCGAAGTTTTAATTGGTTACAAATATATAAACGCAAATACATTTCAATTTCGACCTATATTCGTAGGACAGCATGGATTCTATTAAACTTTTATAGCTCTATAAAAAACCGCATTGATTACACTGCTAAAAGTTACCTACTTTTACGATGGGTCTGATACCAAATTACATTTATAGATACACCATACATTTTTATTATTTTTCGTCATTGCTTATCTAAAAACATACACGTCGTGTTTTTAACAAGTATTACTAATAAACTATTATTTTAATAGAATTCACATTCTAATTATCCCAATTTGCAAAAAAAAAATCTAGACTATATCGCTTATTATCCACTTTTTTATCTATTTACTAATTGAATGTGAAAAATATTCGGGTTAGTTGCTAGGACGAGACTTAAAGAAAGTTTAACCAACTCAGTTTTATATTATTTTTACATAATTTTTTCCTCGCAGATTATTCGTTGTTTTTATCTATGTGTGTTACGAAATTGTGTCTTGATTTAAATTAAGTTAACGTACCGTGTTTGTCCACAGGCCGTCTGTAACCTTTATCACACCATCTATGATCGTGGAAAGACATGGCGCGGACGGGCGAACGCGGTCGCGACCACAGGAAGCGGCCACTTCGTGCCACTACACAGGCTCCGTCAGGGGGCAACCTTCCTCCAAGATCGCTATCTCAGCCTGCGATGGTCTTGTAAGACTTATCCCCATTTCTCTTACACGTATAATGATGATAAACTACACGACAGACCACGTACCATAATAAAGTGTATAACAGTATTAAAATACCTTTACAAAGCCGGGGACTACTTAAAAATGCAACTAATAGCGTTAAACCAGAAAAGTTCTGTGTTTGATACCAAAAAAATCGCAATTATTTCCTTTAGATAAAATTAAGCAATAAAACAGACAACGTAAACGCTGTGCTCATATTTTGTATAGTTCATGGAGAGTTTAGACCAAAGGATTGATTGTAAAAGTGTTATTTTATAAACAGTATGTATTTTAAACAAATTACAAATGCTGATTTATGGTAAATACAAACAAAATATCAAACGAAATAGAATTATTAGTGATTACCATATATTACGAACCCGTTTTCAATAAAACACAAAAATCTCAAAATTTTCGCATTATTATAATTCTTGTTTTAATTTACTACCAAAAAACTTATAACTGGTATCATTAAAATCATAATAAATGTGAATGAAATACCGGTTTGCAAATTAAATTATAATTTTTGACGGAACAAAACGAGAGAAATATGTAGACGAGCATACTGTTTTACTGCCCTGTTTGAATGACTTGTAATCGTTTATCTTATAATTTAAATTCAAACCGTTAAAAAACAAATCGATTACACGCGTCAATAGAACGATAAGTTTAATTTTACATACTAGTAATACGATGAGATGTCGCGGTAACCATTTCTTAGTTACGACTTACGACGATGTCAAAAGGAAACGCTAATAACCGGTTTATACTTTATAAACAACTTTTTTAGATACTCACAAACGATATTTTAAGGGTTTCGATATTTCAAAAGGGTATAAGCTATACCTATTATAAAGATCTTGCTGTTAGTATGACTGTCAACTGTATTGCAAGAACCGTGATCATAGAGTTAATATTATTACAAATTGTGATATACAATGCATATCTTTTGCTGCTATAGCAACAAATATTAAAAGAAATAATTAAGGGATCATCCCCACCATCCAAAGGGATGTCCATCGCTTTTTGGTCTATATAATATGAAAAACAACGTTTCAATATTTAAAATTGCGTACTGAGCCAATGTCCTTAGACTTTCGAGGACTGGAATCGCACTGCTCTCTTATAATTATGAGAAAATCATTTTCAGAAATTTTCAAAGTTTCAGTCTATAAAAAGTAAAGTTCTAACCTAGCGTTTCGCCTGCAAATCATATTTAATTGTTATTTGAAGTCTGTAAAATCACAAAAATTAATACCGAATACAGTATACCATATGAATATTTAATATCTACGCATTAAATATATGTATTTAAAATACAAAAGGATCAAAAGGAATACTCAAAGTCAATATAGAATATTAATACCATAATTATTGACTTTTAAAAACGACAAATATTCGATTTGAAGCATAATTTTCTAATTCATTCAAATGAGGATTTAATTAAGTTATTTGTATTTGGTATTTGCTGGATCCGAGACCAATTATGTGAGAAGCTTTATTGTATCATGTAGTGTCAGAATTTATTATAATACTATGATAGAGACCTAACCGGTTCAAGTTGAGGTTGTGCGAACAAAAAGTTTTAGACACGATGTAATTAAATATAATTTACACTTGGTTGACTCGAGGTCGCTGCGTAGACGCTTGTCAGTTTTCATTAATCAACTTTCGATCTTCTTCGACTCGTTACACCTGTATATAATCATGGTGGGCTTCTGTCTAGTTAAAATAAGGTATTATATTACAATTCGTAAATAACTAAAAAAAAATTTATGGCGAAATTAGTTTTCGTAACAAAAAATACCTTTACCGTGGCATATCAATATAACAGAATGTAAGGATCCGCTGAATGGGTCTTTCGCACACGACCTTCTAACTCGCAAGGTCGGCGACATATAGGCTGGCCGGTCGCTCAACTCATATAATACATATTATTTTATCGACATAGATAGACATTATAGAACAGTAAAGGTAATATGATATCTTTTCTCAGGCAGGACATTTAAGAACGGAGCAAGGAGAATATTGGATTGAACCGTCTAATCAAATATCCACCGATAGTTCTAAAGGGCGACCGCACATTATCTTTAAGAGATCAGCGGTTGATAAAGTCAAATCCTTTTATAGAGAAAAGAGAGAAGTTAGTAGTAGAACAAACTTATCTAATTATAATGGTGATAGACACCAGCGTTATGAAAATAGCAAGCATAGCAATAATAAAAGAATCAACAAAGATGTTATGGACCCTAGAAGACGAGCGTACCTTGAAGAAAGACAAAGGCGGCTCGAAGCGCTTCGACGAGACCCAATGTCATATAGAAGAGAGCAAATCAAAAGAGCTGAAAGAAGAAGAATGCATTCTGTCTCGAAAAGCGTGTCAATTGAAAATAGTAATTCAATAGAACAATTAAAAAATAAAACCCACAGCAAACACAGATTTGAACAGAGGCCGCGAAGAATACGAACAAGACGAAGGCGAAGGTCAAAAAATTGCGCTACGAAGCAACCTCGTTACCAATGGGAGAATAAAAACCAACGAAACATTAAACTTGAGGATCACAAAAATTCTAGAAATAATAAGGTAGCTTATTAACTGTGAATTTTTATTTGGCTTTAATATACATCAAAAAAGAAGTACCTATTTATTACGCACAAACAACTAAGTAGATAATTCCTAACTTCGCGTAACATTATTTGCTGAGGTCGATTAAGTAGTAAAAGCTTTTCGATGCACTCCTCGGTCTAATAATCTATATTACATAGGGCTAGTGAGTTCGATCCTCATCGGGTACAATATTTATTTCTTTCTATTCTATTCACGTCTGACTTCGTCTGAAAATGGGTGGAGGGAATATCGAAAATTCCAATCGGGTCACGTACCACAGACAAAAAAGCGTTTTCCAAATATCCAAAGCAAAAATAGGCCGACAGCGTATCTTATTGAGATGTTACATGGGCGTATTTCACATTCCATCAAATGGACCCCATACTTGTCTCTCCTCCTCCGTTGTTAAGAAAATGACTAGTAGGTGGTTTTTTACAAGATAACGTATTATATTAATAAAATAATGATTGATGTAATGATATCTATGGCTTATTTTAGAAATACCATCATCGTTCTCATCAGCAATTGAACAGCCGATGGGGCCTCAACCAAACAAGACGATCCACTCGTTCTGTGAGTAAACCGCGACATGTCGAGGTACTTCTAGTCGCCGATAAGTCTATGACCGATTTCCATGATCAAGGGAGCTTGGAGACGTATCTACTCACAATTATGAATATGGTAAGTTTTTTGATGAATTAAATGCTTGATGAGTATGCGCGAGTAGTGCAAATATCAATAAGTTGGGAAATTCGACGATGACGTGTAGGACACGGTAGTCCAATTGGTTAGAACAACAGCTCGGAAGGCTGTGGATGCCGGTTCGAGTCCTGCCCGTGTCCTAATTTTTTTCAATGTAAAAATGATTTTTAACAAATGCCAGTTAAAATTAAATTCCCAATATTTCATTATTATCAAAGTTCTAAAGCGTGTTTTGCAAATATGTCTACTGTTTGCAATTTATCTGTAAATAAATATCGTTCACACAGTAAAGTTTGTCTACAGGTATCATCTCTGTATATGGACCCATCCATTGGCAACTACATCAAGGTTGTAGTTGTGAAAATAATTCTGGTAGAGGAGTTGCAAGCGGCACCCGATTTAGAAGTGACGACAAACGCTGACTCCACACTGAACTCATTCTGCCGCTGGCAACACCAACTCAACCCTAATGACGATAAAGATCCACATCATCATGACGTCGCCATACTGGTCACACGCCAGGATATTTGTAGCCAACACGACTTACCTTGTAGGTAAGTTACAGTTCATAAACTTACTTATTTCGGGTAGAAGTTGGAAATAGTTAAAGTATTTGAACGATTAAATTGTAAAAATCAAACCCGCTTTCTCTCAACGTGCTGGATTACGATTTACGCAATAAAATTGCGAACGTAAATATAGAACTAATAGTTATTGATAATCGTAATAATTTTTGCAATCTCGAATCGAGACAAGGTCAATGGCAGAAGCAGGCGTCTGTTTGCTGAGTAAATAGAGTGGCAGTGAGTAACACGCGCCAAAATAGAACACTTTCGATGTTCGACGATCTCAACACCACCTGCTCAGTGACTTTGCGGTCGTTGTTCAAAGAAGCGTTAATTTCCATTTGTCTAAAGTCAGTCAGTTGGTGCAACAATTATTATTTCTTAGAGCTACAAAGTTTAATATATTAATTGCATTAAACATATATATTACAATTATAATGTTACTGTTAAAGTCTGATTAACAATATTAGTGAAGAGAATCCCCAAACAAACCCTTTCAAAATAACTTTTATAATAGAATTTATTGTTTGATGTAAAATTATAAAACGGTCATTAAATAATGTTTATAAGCGCTACAGTGGCTTTATAGAAATAGTTTAGCAAACATGTGTTATTTATTACGTCTAAGTTCAGTAACTTATTATAGAACTAATGTATCAACAATTTGCTGGAAATCCCTATGTATATTAAATTTTTAATTTATCTCTGTAGACAAGCTTATTTCAAAAGCGTGACGATAAAATAACATGTTACATGTGCTAATATCAAATAAGGTCGCGGTCGTTTATATCAATGTTGTATTGGTTACAACTATTTCTCGTGAATGTTAAAACACACACACTTTAATACATAATATGCCATTCATTTTGAACCTCGATATTTTTATCGAGCACAAAATCGTTAACGTAAAAAATTATGTAAATGGCATCCTCACAAAAAGCTGCAGGAATTCCGAGTTACAGCATTTTTTGCATATATTTACGAATCGTTAAAGGCTCTCTGCGCGTACGCCGAATTCGTACTTCAAAAAGGCCGACATTAAGGCCAAGGATATACGATAAATACAAATTGAACATTCAAACTGGACAAAAGCCTATAACGTCTTGCGTAATTAGTAATAAAATTATGTTAGCGATGAAGTAACGATTACCAAATATGTAAGCACAGGTTAACCTACCACACCTCTCGACCATCAATCTATTACGTTACAAACGAGAAAATCTTCAACACGCTGAGCAATGTATAAGTGTTCATTTGTTTATATTTCTGTAAATATTTTGTGTAGACAGGCTATTTAAGTCTTCGAGGTGCAGTAAACGCAATACGTTATTTCGACTAAACATCCACATCCATCCACATGCTGGAAAAGCGGCTGACGCAAAGCAGACCGCCCCGGCTTATGTAATATCGAATTAAAACTATCGCATACTTGTTTATACTTTAACCACCGATGAAGTGTTTATTGATAAACGTTTTGTGAGGTTTTCGCTAAAACTTGTGTAACAAAAATTAGTGATTACGGATGTTGAAAAGCACTCAAATCTTTGGGTGGTAGTTAGAATTCATTTCGGTTGCTTTGCAGCAGCCGTGGTCAGGTAAGGTTAACTAATATATATCGCGTTCTGAACCGTTTAAGTATCTAATTTAAATGTTTACTACTCACATAAACTACAGACAGTATTTAACTTAGTCTATTTCAACATATTGAATTGATTGTTTAAAAATACGTGTTTTAAAATTGACCGCCTCCATAGCACAACGCTTGCTTAGTGTTAAGTACGGAAGAACCTGTCAAATTATGGGCAAACAAAATAGCACTTTTGTGGGGCAGGGCACAGACTACTTGCCCCAAACCGTGTAATGAATACAATAAGCGGTTACGGAATTCTGAAGTTCGGTAAACGGTACAAACAAGTAGTCGAATGTTCTTGGAAGACGGCAATCAGAAGACAATGAGCGTATACTTAACGGTGTCAACCACAGGACGCTGAGTTCGGAACACCATGAATTATGCATCTCAAAAAAATGCTGTCACCAAAATGGACAGTACGCGATTAACTACGTCACAGATCTACAATCATTTACAATTACAATTCACAAAATATAGTAGTTAAAAACAATTACAAATAAGTTTAATCTATTTCGCGTTTTAAACCGTTAAAGTGTTTAATTCAGGTGTGTAAACTACAGGCAGTATTTACTATAAAACGTGCTTAAAATAGAGACTTAAGAGTCACAAAACAAACAAAATTAAGAGAAAAAGAACTCGGAGAAGAGCTATCGAAAAAGTGAAAGTTCAATTTCTCTCATTGACCGCACTATAGATCTTGTTATAAATAATTCAATTTACGTTCAGTTAGATCTTCTTTTTATAATTATTACAGTATCTTTCAAATTTCTTACTAGAGCGGCAAAACCCAATAAAATTAGCCCATAAACCATACGAGAGGTGCGTGTATCAGTAGAATGAATAAAAAAATCAAACGAGGAGGGGAAGGACAAGGTAGTCCAACTGGTTAGAGCAAAGCACAATACACTGCCGGTTCAAATCCTACTCGTGTTGTAAAATTTTTCATTCTAAAATCGATCTTTAATTTAACACAACCTTTAAATTTTTTCTGCAGTTTAGGATGACCACAGCCACAGTACAGTTACAGTGTTTACACAGTAATAAAATTGGTACAACTGTACAAATTATTTAATATATTTAAAACTTTAACGCTTTAAAACGCAATATATTAGTTAAACTTATTTGAAAATGATTTTTAACTTCGGCCCGACGTTTCGGATGCTTTGCAGCAGCAGTTTAACTAATCTATCGCGTTTTAAACCGTTAAAGTGTTTTATTTAAATGTGTACTACTCGCGTAAACTATAGACAGTATTTTATTTAATATGTCTAGATTACAATATCATAAATGCAAATAAATTGATAACCGCACACGATAATGTGATAAATCGTTATCGATAGTCAGTTCGGCATTGTGGGTTGTGGCCGCGAGTTCCGAATACCGGGCGACGCCAAGCAGTCTGGCCGTTTCGACAACTTATCTCACCTTTTTGTTAATGTGTTTTTACTGAGGCGGAAAATATTCACCTTGTACGAGTATTATAAATACGACAGTTTGTTATGATATGTGGATGTTTACTTCTCTTTTACACTACAGGGGCTTGACAGGTATTGATTAAATCACTGCATTGGCATTCTCGAACATAGACTCTAAATTTTATTCCATATTTGAAGAAAGAAAAATTATAAGAATACACTAGGGTAAGAAGGCTGGGCGTGATAAGTCAATTTTTTATTACAGTACTCGTTTCATTTCAGCGATTCTAGTTTTAATTTAATTCAGTTTTCCACGTTTCATGCATTATAAAGTACTCGTACATGACTATGACAGGTATCTCATTAAACATAATGGTACACGTTGAGTTTACCTCAAGGTTTTGTATGAGAATAAAAAACTTCATTAAGAACGTGTTCCGTATAAGTACCA
The DNA here is from genome assembly GCA_963661955.1 of Leptosia nina. Lineage (NCBI taxonomy): Eukaryota > Metazoa > Arthropoda > Insecta > Lepidoptera > Pieridae > Leptosia > Leptosia nina. The sequence goes on from CAVLEF010000003.1 coordinate 2,903,965, forward strand.
AAATATAATATGATACATACTAGAAAAATAAAATTGTTTGAAATAATTTACTGAGTGCGAATCTGAGATTTGTAACGTTATAAAAATTAAAGAAAACATTTTTATAACGTTACAAATCTAAGATTTACATTAAATTACATGTATGTAAATAATATGTTACCTGACAATGTTTATAACTGTGCCATCAGGTCCTTACATCTCTGTGACCAGTTTATGTTTCTTCGATAAGACTGCGCATGATTTATGATTCCATACAAAGGAGATGTTAAATCAAAATGTAATGTCATTAAGTCGTAATTACCTCGCGATTGCGGCGTAAATTGCGCGTTACATAACGTAACCGGAAAATTACGGCTAATATATAATTATTTATTTGAAAGTTTCTCCGATCATGAGATAAGTGTGACATACTTGTCGATTTTTTTTGGTATTTTGTAAAATTCCAACAGCTGCTTTAGCAAATTATTTACGAATCTATAGAATTTTTTTATTACGATGTGCATTCAAATTTCGAATCACACTCTGACATATAAAATATGCGTACAGTTGACCTCAGTTCCAAAAGTAATCCTTATTCGTTACCTCAATGCTTCTTAGAAAAGACATCAACGCGCGCAACATTGTTTTATTGCAGATGCAGTTGTAAATAAAGCGAGACAAATAAGAGAAATGTCCGCAATAATATTTTACTATGAATATATATTATTTTAGGGCAAATGTTTACAATAAAAAAATATTTATGAGTCGTTAAGAATGTCGATAAAATTGGGACGACCGCGTCGCGTGAGTGTATAGAATTTATATGCGTACGTAAAGAAAGAATTTATAACGCTTTTCATCGGTTTCCGTGTGAATCAGATGCGAGTATTATTAGCCGGCTATTCCCGGTCCGTCTGATCTCTACACGCGCTATGAAGTAAACTGTGCACTTCTAGAAGCAACACAATTTATTCTATATTATTTCACAAATGATTATATTTAATAACATTAATTGTTTAAATAAAACACCTCAACGGTTTAAAACGCGATATATTAGTTAAACTTATTCGGAAATGATTTTTAACTTCGGCTCGACGTTTCGGATGCTTTGCAGCAGCCGTCTCCCCGTGACCACGGCTAAAGTTTAAAGTTAGGTAGGTTTCAAGGTAAAAGTGTTTTATTTAAAGGTGTACTACTCGCGTAAACTATAGACAGTATTTAACATTTATTGTAATAATAAATGTTGTTATGTAAAAATCATTAAAAACAACACATTTTGTTCTACATTTTGGATTCTAAAAAAGTTATTTCACTGTGTCACCCGGTTGTCAACATTTTATCTTATATACTAACAAAAAATCTAAATTCATTATATATATATCATAAAGTTTATAAAACATCCTTAAAGTTCCCATAAATAGAACATAAATAAAATGCAAAATTTTAACTAATACGCTATAAGCGATCTTTCAGAGATTTAAATTATTTCAATCTAAATTTAATAATGTTACTTGATTAGTCACTCATAAGTCATAACTTAGTTTGCGAAACTTTTGAGATATTCATCTCGTAATATTAGGATCACACTTTTGTCTGCTTTCAATAAACATGTCACATTTTTATTTAATTAAAAATCTAGATTTTGAAACATGCACCTAGGTCTTGGTGGTAAATCATTCAATGAATTAATAATGCTTACATTAATTAAACGAGAGCAACTAGAAATGTAAGGGTTAAATCAAAACGTCTCATCTTTTATGCATAGTTCGTGTTAAATTGTTATAGTATTTTTTGTTATCAAATTTGTGTAAACAAATATGTTTATACGATGTTTTTATTACTGATGAATTTAAAATTCCACCTGGGATATATACAAATGTAACTACTTTTTATTTTATATTTGTTTCTTACCGAAAAATATAACCAAAATAGGTATTATTTGTATGCAGTTTACAAAAATAGTATAAAACATTTTCAACGGGTTAAAAATGCAAAATATAGAAAGTACCTATTATTTTTAACTGCTTAAATCTTTCAGACGCTTTGCAGCCGTGATATATATAAATATATACTTATACAATGTATTTAGCGTTTTTAATCATTTAAAGTGTCTTATTTTAGTAATGGAAATATTAAACTGATTTAAGACTACTACAACTATATGTCCTCTAGCTGGGTCAGAGCGTTATGATTATACTGTCATATAAATCACTTGGACAATGTAATGCGACATATTAATACATGCGTTTTTTTAGTACCCTGGGCGTCGCGCACGTGGCTGGCATGTGCAAACCAGATCGAAGCTGCTCAGTCAATGAAGACAACGGAATAATGCTTGCACACACCATAACACATGAATTGGGCCACAAGTAAGATATATTTTTAATAAATTATTATTTTGATAAAACCCATATTTTACAAATTATTGCACATGAAGCTTTATTAAAATTATATGTTTATTAAAAATTGAATTTAATGATTCTGGCGAGACAAACCCATGACCACACTGTTCCTTCCAGCGTTTGAGTTTTTGATTAATATTTTACCATCAATAGCACCTTACACCGGTAATTATGACTGTGTAGGTACTATTTAATAGTTTTTGTTATCGAATAATAAGAAATCGAAAACTTTATCATACAAAACTGTTACAATACTCATTCGATTCCTTTCACATCCAAATAGGTCACAATAATATTGCAACACAGTTTATAATCTGCATTATCTCATAACACCCATTAAGCTTTCATTGTTTCAAAGCGTGTGGTAAGTAGCAATTGATGTTATAAGTAGAACTTGTATTATTGTATATACTGTTATAATTACATTTACACTACTGCACACATTTAAAAGTTTACACGTTGGTTTTTCATGAGGGTTTGAACCTACAACGCCCGCTAAATATAGATGTAGATGTAGATGACACATGGTTGAATTTTATTAAATTATATGTTTGTTTTCTTAAAATGTTATTCTTCAACGGGGAGCACTACAATGTTCAAAAAGGTATATAACATAATATATTATATGCATATCTGCTCAACGGGAACACGTACGAAGTAAAATGAAAAGTACTTTATATAATCGTGATTGAATCGGAATTGATCTCGAGAACAACTGTTTTAAGCGCGATAAGTCCTGAGTTCGTATCCTGGGAAGAAAGTTCCACGATTGTGCTGGATAAAGTCTTATAATGAACTTACATGTACAGTGTCTACTCTATCCTTCCATCATGCCCTACGTATCGCCACTGAGATTTTCTGTGTATATACGTTTTAAAGTATTTTCCTGGCTTCTTAACAATGTAAATTCATCTTCCATGTTTTAGAAACACACTAAGACTTTTAAAATAACACAACTGATCGACGGCACCGCGGCGCCGGCGCAACGATATTTCATAAAACAAAGTGTTTTAGCTATAATCCCGACTAGTACGAGTTTTATTTAGGTTCGGTTGCTGAGTTGGATATACAGTTCACGCTACTAAACCAGGTTTGCCACAAGGCCACCGATTTAAGATTTTTAAAAGTAAAAAATTGGCCAAGTCCGCATCGGAATAGAGGAAGAGTTCTGTACCAATGACTAGATAAACGATGGATACACAAATTTTATATTGTAACCTTTTTATATTTAAAATGCTTACCTGTTGTCACTATAAATATAAAGCAAAAAAAGGGTAATCAATCGCGTTTTTTGCGTAAACTCCTTTATTAATACAATATAATTGTTCATTATAATATAATGTATGTGTCGCAAACTAAAAAAAATAAATCTTAATTTTCCTACCCATTCCGGTTCTTGAGCTATGGCCTGGTGGCCGACAGACCGACAGACAGCAGACAACGAAGTCATAGTTCAGGATTCGTTTGTACCCTTAGCAGAGCCCTAATTATGTTTAATCACATAAAGCTTGCATCTTGTGCAGTTTATATATAGACGTTGCGCCGCTCGACACATTTGCACAAAACGGTGTCTTGTTACACCAGACAATGGCAATCTAAAACAAACGCAGGTTATATAAGTTACGTAAACAGCCCAGCCAATGAACTTCTTCCACAGTAGACATATGAATGCATCATTCGCAGTACATTGCACTCAGTGCATTGACGCTACACTATCGGCCCACACATGTTATTTCTTATTTTTCGTATCTTCATGAATGAAGAATAATGAATGATTGCCATATGCTGACGCTCTATTTCTGGGACGGTAATAGAAATGTATTAATTAAATGGGAGGATATTCTAATTAATGTGCGAAGCTTCCGTTCAAGAAACCATGCAACCGCTTAAAACACTTTCACGGTTTAAAACGCGAAATATATTAGTTAACTTATTCACAATTTATTTTAACCACGGCCCGACTTACGGATGCTTTGCTGCAGCCGTGGTCACGAGGGACTGAGCCGTTTTAAACCGCTAATAGTGTTATATTCAAATATGTACTATTTGCGAACCGAATGCTTTAAGAATTGTTTATTTTTAAAGATTTGGTAGGCTCGTTGGTCCCATAGCAGCCATGTAGCTAATAAACAATGAAGTGTGGGTTCGATTCCACCAAGTACATCATGTATACATCAGAAATATGTCACACTTTGTATTAAAAATCTGAATCTGAAGTGGATGAAAAAAATATCGAAATTTTGTCAAAGTCAAGAACTGCCGTAGAGATGCTAGCTAGCCTTGAAGTGTAATCGATGCGTTTTCGTTTCGGTCAGGTTACAACAGTCCAAAACGATAATATGTTTCAATTGATATAAAGCTATTATGAGCAATAACATGGTAAAATAATAAAGTCTAAAAGGACTTTTAATGAAAAGGAATATAACTTTTTATTTGCATTTTAGTTGTCCTGTAGTATAACAAAGAATTATTTCAGTTTCGGCCTGTACCACGATACGGAGAAGATAGGATGTCATCGGAGAGAAGGGTCTACGCTGCACATAATGACACCTATTTTTGAAGCTGACACAGTTCAAGTAGCCTGGTCCCGATGCAGTAAGCGTGATGTTACGAATTTCTTAGAGTAAGTAACTTTACATTTGAGGACCCAACTTTATTCGTTACAGGACCGTCTTTATAGCTCCAAGCATTGGATTAAGCAAAAAGGATTCCAGGTTCTGATCTCAGATACACAAGAAGTAACCTAAGTTAAACTTTTTAATAAATAAGATAAGACGAACAAAGAGATGTGTTTGTGCTATGCCCCACACACGCAACGATAGTTCTATTCAATAAAACTTTAAGAGAAAATAAATATTTTCTTAAAATGCTTGGCAAGCATGAGTTAAATACCGTAACGTTATCATAAATTGGATTAAATATCTCTGTGGGCATTCAAAATCAATGGGCGTGGCTACTGGCCACACATAAAATGATATTAACGAAATAAATGTTCGTTTCTGATGTTAAGATATCGCGGCATCCATTCAAAGCGATTGGCCCAATTATATTTCCCCAAAGTAACCATCTTGTTCTTTTTTTACATTACACCGCCATTATGGAATTCGAAACTGACAAAACAATGTTGGGTAAATGACAGTTTTTAAAACGAAATTGCCGCATAAAAATGCATGAAGTCTTTTTTATGACAGAGTTAGCGCTGTCGGAGATTCTGTTTCGATAACGTTTTGTAAAATCATTATTAGCTGATTATAACCATCAGGTTTATATACCGCTATGATGTTTGAGTATTCTTGATCATGATTTTTGCTGCAATAATGAATCTTTTTAAAAATGAAGTACAGATCTTTTGTTTCAAAATTATGAATTTTAATTTTAATGTAGTTACATATATTTTGTGACATTCTAGTGCGGGCTTAGGCGAGTGCTTGAGTGACAGACCGACAGATGACGAGCCCTACGTGTACCCAGAAGTACCAGCGGGAGTCATGTTCGATGCGGCATCTCAGTGCCACCTGCAGTTCGGCGCAGAGGCAGTAGTTTGCGCTAAGCCGACGGAATTATGTGAACATCTGTGGTGTCTTGTTAACAACACATGCAAAACCATGCTCAGGCCGGCAGCGCCGGGAACCACATGCGGTGAAAATATGGTAATTAATTATCAGATATTCTTATTAATACATATGTAAAAGTTACGAGCTTGTGTGTGCTGTTTAATTGTTAAGCTTTGCATTGAGCTCGACAGATCCTAAATTTTAATCTTGAGCTATTTTTGATAATGTCGCTGGATACAAAAGGCCACTTAAAAAAGATTGACAAGGGGTACGGATGCAGACATAGTATGATTTACTTTATAAACCATGCCTCATGTCTCCTGTACTAGTTTTTTTACATTTTAGTTTTGTAAAAGTAAATAAGCAAAAACTTAACACAGGCAGGATAAAAACACTAATTATTACTAGGAAAAACTGCAACTGATGTGTTTTATGAATCATTCATAAATAACATGTCTGATCATTTTAATATGCTCACATTTAAGTTCTCAGAATAGATGCTATCTATTTAAATTATAATCGTTATTTAATTTGGAATTTCCAATGATAAGGAAATACACATGGTTTCTTTAATATGTAGTACTAATTTAAATGTGTGACTTTGTGAGGAAGGATGATAGTCACTTTTTTACGGAAAGACATTAAAATGGAGTATAATAAAAGTAAACGATAATGTTGATTAAATACTGTATAAGGTACACAAAAGTCATGATTTTGTGTAATTTAGGTATAAAAGAACATCATACAATTTTAAAATTTATTAAAATATTATTGATATAATACAGAAAAAAATTAACAAATAGTAGCTAAAAGCAATGTTTTCAAGATTCTATGACATTTATTTAAGAGAAAACGATTCGTTAAAAATTTAAGCCGTAAACTTTTTTAATTTTTGTCGTTACCTTCCGGCGACTCGAGACCCTAACGGAATTTCAATATTCCGAACACTTATTCTATATCCAAATTTTCAAGACGAATTCCAACTGAAAAATTCTACATTGATTAGCAACGTGTTTGACTCGGAGGGAATCACACCCACGACCCGTTAATTATTAAAATAACATTGTTACCATAAGACCAACGGTTCGATAAAATTCATAAATTTTATATATTTGCTTTAGTGGTGTCAAAATCAAACGTGCGTGGCGAGAACACCGTCACCAGTGCCTCGGGATGGTGGTTGGGGACCATGGAGCGATTGGAGCGAGTGTTCCCGAACCTGTGGTGCTGGTGTATCCACCCAGTACCGAGAGTGCAATAATCCAGAGCCCTATAATAACGGACACTATTGTATTGGCGATCGTAGTCGGTAAGAAATATTATAATTAAATCATTTGTATTTCAATTCTTTTACTTCATTTTATTTTAAAGAGACAATTTTTTTAAAATAGATAGCAAAAAAAATGTTGCTATGACTTCCTAAAACACTAATGTGTACTTATTTACTTTTGATCTATCAGTGCCGCTGATAGAATTAAAATTTTTATAGATGATCACGTAGTACCGACAATTACCCTGCTCCTTACATTATATTTTTATAAGAAAACTGGATTTTATTTTGTACACATAACAAACAACAAAATACCCTTACGTCAGCCTCCCTTCAATCCTTACCCGTAATTTAGCTACATACATGAATTAAGTACTTACACAATTCAACAATTTTATTAAACTTTAATTCAGTTTACACTAGATCTGTCCATTAAATCCATAATAAATTTCATTTATCTTAAAATTAGTAAGGAATATTTAACGGTCGGTAGTTAATAGTGAATAGCTACAAGTTTGTAATGTCATTTCGTAATTACTGAGCGTGTATCTTTAGTTGGTATATTAATATGCGCCTTGGCAGCTGTACACTTTGAAATCTGTTTATTTATAAGATTCCTAAAATTTGTTTTTAATGGTGGAAAATTTCATATGTAGGCAATCATATGAATTTATTTATATGCATTTTATTCTACAGACAATACCTGTTTTATTATTAACCTCAAAATGTCTTAATGCAGGTACAAAGTGTGCAACACAGATCCGTGCCCTATCAACGAGCCGACATTTAGGGAAGTCCAGTGCGCACGCTACAACAATATGACCTACAATAATGAAACTATCTCAGAGTGGATACCATATATCGACCAAGGTAAGTCAGATACTCGTGCATTCCAGGTGTATGTCGTCTTGTGAACAACCAGAAATCATAGATAACTAAAAAAGAATTCGTATCAAAGTTTCCATAATTATATACAGGTGCTTATTGTCTAAATAAAAACTTGTTTCCATGCATTATTACTTAACATTTTTTGTGCGTAGTCTGAAATTTGATACTCTGCGTCCAATTAATATTTTTTCAACTGAATTGTTGCGATATGAGGATTAAGACCACCTCCTTGGATGAGCGAGCAAAAACGATTAAAATAGTGATTATATACGAAGGATCTTGATATAAAACCACAAGGTGTGAAATATGAGTTCTTATGCCTCTTAGACTATGCCTCAAAATAACTGACATACTTGTAAATTTAATTATCACAGTACGCACACGATACAACAAAATGAGAGCAGTATTTAATAAAGATTTTAAGTGCTTAGTTTTTAAATTCGATAGTCGTTTGTGTCATTGATCGTTTTCAATACTTCTAAAATACTTTCAACATACAAAATGTTGCTTCAGCAATTCTGTTGTTTAAATTTACTATAGAACCATGGTAAGCGCTAAGTAAAATTAAATAAATATTGCTTGCAGATAAACCATGCGACCTTCAATGCGTACCTCGCAACAGAAATGATGTGGAGATGGTTGGAGGTTTCGTCATTGACGGCACGCCTTGTCGACAATCCATCGGTTCTAGGGACATGTGTATATCTGGTAAGCTTGATCCATTCACCGATTGTCCTCTCGCCGCATTCACCTCGAGATGTAAAAAGATGAATTAAAACAGTTACAGTAGGACATGACAATCTCTTAATATTATTTACACAGAGTCTTACACAGTATCTAAGGTTTTGTTCGTTATATCATAGTACGCGTACGTAAATACTAGTACTTATGTTTGGTAGATTAAAACTTTAACAACAACAAAAACTTTAGGTGTCTGCTACAAAGTTGGTTGCGACTGGATAGTCGATTCTGACGTAGAGGAAGATGAATGCGGCGTTTGTGGTGGCGATGGTTCCGCTTGCAAGACCGTACAAGGCATTTACAATAAGGATACTACAAGACGCTCTGGGTTCAGTGAGGTTAGTACACTTGGAATTTCAAAATGTATTACTTACTTACAAGATATATAAAGCCTGTGAATCGGTCGTTTAACTATGTATGTATGTATGTATATTTTAAATTTTAAAGAGTAATTTTTAGGTACACGTGTCATGTTCAACACTCAACAGTATTTAAACGCGAAGCTTTTTGAATTAAGAATAAATCAAACTTCGAATCGGATAGGTTTCCATCATCGTTGGATATCTCTTGGCAGAACGCCATGACACGAACGGATAGATAAAAGATGATATCTGTAAAACTTACAAAACTGTTGCTTCCCAATTTAACCTTGATGATGAATTCGTAATTATAATGTAGGTTGCTGTCATCCCTGCTGGCTCCAGAAACGTTAAGATTCAAGAAAAAGTTAGTCCTGGGAATTACATATCAATCGCCGGTGCCAAATCAAGTAGGATATACCTAAACGGTGCTCGGTAAGATCACCTCTATAATACTGTTAAATTAATATTAACGGTTTAAAACATAAAGAACGTTAATGGTCAATGCATTTTATGACCGGACGTATGGATGCTTTACATCTGCTGTGGTCACTAGTGACTACTTTTATTACCTACTGCCTACCAGCCAACTATGCTGGTCAATCGCACATTGCGGTTTCCTCATAAATATTACTTGGTGTACGATCAAAAATCGTACTTTAGACCCTACGAATATCAAATTATAATTAATGAATAGGTAATTTTCAGGAATACTACCCTAACGGAGTATTTCGTGGCGGGTGCGCCGGCGGTTTACGAACGAGATCGTGATTGGGAGAAAGTACGAATTAGTGGACCATTGGCGGAAGATATTAAAGTTTATGTATGTACCAAAATTTTGTCTAGACCTTACCAAATTCAAAATGTTACTTTGCAATAATTCAACTGCTAGGTTTTTATTGCACGATAAACCGGAAAATATGACCGTTAATTTTTTGTAACAAAGGCTGTATTACGAAAGAATTATTTCCTAAAGACCTTCCGAACTAGATTTAGGTTATTTTAAACTTGTGACGTCTGATTAAACAGACGTCCTTCTTATTGGCATAACATTGTCTTTCGGGCTGTTCGGCTGACGTGAACAAGAAGAGGATATCCTTCTTATTATTTCTATACAATATACAATATTTTCCAGCAACGGATATTCCGAGGCAGACATCGTAATCCGGGGGTCACGTACCAATATGTGGTGGACCAGCCGAAGCGACGTTACCACTACCGCGTGTCCGATTGGACACCTTGCTCTGTCACTTGTGGCTTGGGGCGAATGCATCGCTACTACCAGTGCTTTGATGATCACAATCGTATGTAGTTCTAATTATCGATCATAATTTATTACTTCGAGAACTTTTAAAAATCCCATATAACATCGCATCCACATTTTCAATATTTCTTTATTTATATAAATAAATACAGTAGTTATTGTAAAATGGAATTACTTTCAACCGCCTATTCGATTAGACGTGTTTAAGGAATAATTTTTGTGTACAGGACAAGTGGATCTATCACAGTGTTACCACATCGAGCAGCCGCGTCATGAAGCTCTGATGCAGCAATGTCGGCTACCTGACTGCACGCACTGGTGGGTCGGTCCTTGGAAACCGTGCCAACCCTGTCACATGCCGGTAAGCTGATTTTTATTCTATATGTTTAGTTATATCATTGTTTTATATTCCAATCTAGAAGCACAACATCAATAAAACGCTGTTTATGGTGCAATGCCTCCGTAGTAATAACTAAACAAACCATTTAGAAACATTATCACCTGAAATTTTAGATTTATAAAAAAAAAACAATTAATCATAATTTATCATTAAATATTTACATGGTAGCATTATATAAGTAAATAAAATAAGTAAAAAATTATGATACGGGCGGGACTTAATGCGGCATTCAGAGCGTTCCGTGCTTAAGTTCTATTTAAACATTCCACGTAAATTTATAAGTTCACTAAGATCTTTTTAAATCTAAAGTTATACTATTATTCTATTACAGGGAGAAGACGCAACAAAACAGAGGAACGTGCATTGTGTAAACAAAGTGTCAAACAATGTTGTTAGCGATTTGGAATGCGATCCTAGCACCAAGCCTATTCATTCAATACGTTGCCCCGATGTACCGGCGTGCTAATAAGGAGATCCTCAGTTTCCATGGAATATATCCTTGCGTATAAGCAATTGAGACGGCTTTTAAAACGTAAATTCTGGAAAAGCCGAAATTAACTATCGAAATCGAGTGCGAAACGATTACGTGACCAAATACGTGAATACGTGGTTGAGTGTGCCTTCGGTAATTGTTGTTTCGTGTCGTAACTTTAGAGTAACCCATCGAATAGGCGTATTTGTGTACTCGAATAAGTCCACTCTGTGGGTAGGAATCTCACAAGAAGTACATTAAACTGCTCTGCAATTACCATTTACTGCCATACTATTTAAGTAATATAGAGTTTTAGTCTTCCTAGTGTTAACGAATAATTTTATTTTATTGTAACAGTATTAAAATGATGTACGTATTTTTACACCAACTGTGACGTGAAATTGTTAGACGCTAATCAAATTTTGGACCAAAAATACCTTATTCAAATTCACGTTGCCATAAACACGGTTACTGCCACTATGACACTTATGGATAAGTAAGTATAAGTTAATTACAAATAATTAGTTGCTCGTCCAAGAATTGGTATTTTTATACGGATGAATTTTTATTACTTGTATTTATTGTATTTAATACTAGTCATAATTCAAGACCCTGTACTATTTAACGCTTATTCTTATAATTGTATTTTAATAATAATTGTAATACGTAAATACATTTAAGATCGAACAAAATGTCATAAGTATAAAAATATTTATTTCAACGTCCATCGCTGTGCCTTATTTCCGGAAAAATATGTAACCAAAATATTTATTTCTATTTCGCTTCGTCGTGTCCTCTAGGCTTAAGGGACTTGCATAATTATGTTAATTTTAGAAATATTTTGTATTTATCATTATATGCCTTACTACGCACGTAGGGATATAATTTTTATTGAGTCGCCGGATATTTCAGTTCTAAGATTCATCTGGAGGCGAATTGTCAATCGATTAATACACAATTTTAATTGATGATAAAAACTAACCTTTCTTTTTATCATTCTCACAAACGATCACACTGTACTTTATTACAATTGTGTATTTGATTTGATATGCCAATAAAACGATGCATTGTTTTATAACGACTTTCATTGTACCTAATCGACATGAAGATTCAATTTATAGATACAAAATTTCCTCTCTATTACTTGTCTTACACACATTTAGAAAATACACTGACATCGAATGGTTGTGTAGAACCAAGATTGTAATTAAGTAGCTATTTTGATGAACATTTGTTGTTACCGCTCAAGTAGCATTAAACACTATTTACTAGTACATAGGAATTAAATAAATATATGTATTTTACTTTCTATAAAAATTTAATAAAATAAAACTTAATAGGAGGAATAGACTGGACTCGCCGTTGCGCTTTCATTACTTTTATCATGAAAATAAAAGTATTAGAAAGTGAACTCAGACGTTCAGATTGCTATACAACAAGACTTAACTAATTCTTATGTTACGATGTTATCGCCGTTTTTAGAAATAATTTTAAACCTGAAATAGGTATTTTACTATTATATACAGTTGCCAGATCGAAATAATACAATTTACTAATCACATACTGAAAAAAAAAATGTTGGTAGTAATAAGCATACGTAGTAGCATAAAGATTATCTTTCCATTTAAGCAAATATTTTAGGAACTGAAGTACGTATTACATGACGATACACATATAGCACAGAAAGGGTACAGATAAAGGCCACGATTTATCGGTGCACCCAAAGTAAGTTTTCAATTTATCAAATTTGCAGGTCACCACAAAAATTGATACAATTGGTATGTTTTTATATCAATAGAATAAATAATATGCACAGTAAATTAAAAATTAACTGTGCAAATAAAAAAGACGTGTCTTTACAAAACTAAGATATTTTACAAATAAGTAGCACTTAAAAACTAAGAGATCTCAACTCTCACGAGTCGGAGAGTAACTTAAATTCGAATTTCTTTTAAGTGAAAAATAATTCTTAATATAACTATGAGACATACATCTATATAAAGATTTAATTACATGTATTACATTAATTACTTGTTACTATTACACCAAATTACTGATTAATAACAGTTATTAATCACACAACGTTTATAATCTAGTGTAAATCCTTTTGTGAGTGTGAACACACTATTTCTCCTTATCGCCATTGGCACCCCTCTTTTTCTGTAAAAGAAATTACATGTCCTCAGGTGAAACTAATCTACAGGAAGCATTTTGCAGGCCAAAAAAAACAATAATTACAATGTACTGCAACTAGACTAGATTTTTTTTTATTAATATTCTAAAATGTGTCTGAACTTATTGTTTTGTCCCGCTTGAACTAACGTTAAGGAAATAAAATGTAAATAAAATGAATCATATATTTAATTTAAGGCTCTCTCTACTAATATTTTACATGTTGGAAAGAAATTGTTTTCAGCTTATATAATCGTGGCAGAACAAATTTCCTTTGTGAGTATAGCTTCAGAAGAAACATCGAAATGGATTTGTTTCTTTTTAATAGTATATTTCTGTAACATCATTACAAAATTATATTAACTATAAATTAAAAAAGAATTGTTTTATATACTGAAAAAAGAAGATTACTAACTTTGTCTTTCGCCCTAGGATCGGCGTTCTTTGATCTTTCTTTTTCAAGGTGGGAGTGTAGAGAAGCCAGCTCTGCATTGAGCTCGGCTTGTACTGACCGTAGCCTCTCTACTTCTATAAGGACTTCTGCTTTATCTTTCACTGGAAACAAAGGCCCAAATATAATCTTCTATTCTCTTCTACTTTTATAGATATTTGGAATTTAAATACTTACTTTCGCCCTGTCCAAGAATATTGCATAATTTTTTATTTCGTGACTTTACTGTAAGAAGTTCTTCCTTCAATTTTGTTACTTCCTGCTTCAATGCTGTAATTTCTTTGTCCTTCCTTTCCAGGGCTTCTATGTACTGTACTCTTGTTATTATTTCATCAGACACAGTCTGGTGTCGTACTCTATCTATTATTTTATCCTTTAGAAGCTCATGTTTTGTTTCATCTTGAACCCTTTCAAAAAATTTGGTATCTTTCTCGGGTATTTGAGATTCTGCTTGTGGACTTTTATCTTCTTCATTGGTTGCTATAAAGACAGTATTTTTAAATAATATGCATATTTAAATATGACTACTTCCTACATTGTTCTATACCATTTATATAATATACAAAATTTAACATATATAATATAGAAATTGCAAAAACTGCCTCTTCTGTCTAGTTGTTACACCTAGCTGTAGACCACAAGATCCTGGGTTCAATCTTGTATTGTGTAAAGGTTAGGTTGATATTTATTTCTCCATAAAGGGGAAATGTGTGAAATGGTCAGCAGTTAGTGAAGAATGCCTTCCCTTTTTGGAAAGTCTCAGTCATCAGTCTTGAGTTTTAAAATAGTACCTCAGAGCATATTTAGCAGTAATTTCTGGCTATTATCACTAATTTACAAGTGGTAGTTGTTAAAGCTCTCTCCCGGTAGTGGTTTGTAAGCTCATAAATCATCACTTCTATGAAAGAGAACATCCATGCCAGACATTCATAGGTAAACTTTAACTTCATACCTCTTGAACCATCACAATTTCCCATTTCATTAAACTGCTCTAAGCTCATGACATTTTTTTTCTTATTTTTCTTATTCCCACTTCGAGATTGCTCAGATTTTTTTTCAACATCTGCATCTTTTTTTAGCTGTTTGTATACATCTTTTTTTTCTTCAAAATCAAGTTTTGACAATAATATAGCCTATGGACAAAATATTTTATTGCTATTTTTAGGGAAGTAGATTTTTAAATATAGACCTTTTAAATTTGATTTAACAAAATAAACTTGAAAAAGTAGAAACTTACCTGTTGAAGTTCAGATTCGAAATTGCCATGAACAAGTTCCTCATCCTTTTGCTTCCACATTTCCCATTGTTCTGAAGTTGCATCAGTTGGTTTCGGCTTACGTTTCTTAGGAACATTCTGTAGATTCAATTTTCCTTACAATTATAAAAGAAAAAAACAATGATGGTGTCCTATAATCCTTTTTATAAAATACCCTTAATGGTGCACTTTCAAATCCAAATAAGTCTTAGCAACAAAGACATTCATATATGAAATCATATTTAAAATACATATTCTAGATATAAAACACAACAACAAAACAGTATATTCTTAAAGTGAATGTTTTAAAGTCAAGTTTTAATGGGCATACTTACTTGGGGTTTGTTGTTGTTATTATTTTTAGTTTTTTTAACAGGCTCTTTATTTTTTGCATTGTTTGTTTTACTCTTTTTCGATTTCTGGGTGTTATTTGGAGAAGTATCATCATCCTCTATTTTGAGACCCGCAAACCGAGATTGAACAACAACAGCAGCCATTTTTACGATAGCCCTGCACAGGTATAACATATGTATAAGCAATACAACGGGATATTTGCAATAATTGATTATTGGAATCGGACCGGATTTCAAGCTAAAGTTCTATCTGGTATTATGGTAATGATGTCCAGAGGCTCCCAAATATCTTTTAAACTCGACCTGAAATATTGTGATAATGTTTTGAAAATATTTTTTCCTTCCACCGGCGTTTTCAAAACGCTGTGAGTTCTTATTAGACTAGAGCGCGAAATACATAGTTACCTATTTTAACTGTGACAAAGTGTATGAGGTGTTTGGTATTTTCAAATTTAACTTTTATGTATCCTTTTTCTTGTAGCAGGAGATAGAAGAACGAGGGCAAACGGGGAAATTTATAGGAAATAGAGAACACAGATGTAGGTAGGTTTGAGGTTTCAAGATTTAAGGCTGGTTACAGACAAAAGACAATTTGGACATCACCACACATAGTTATAGACTGTGTTTGTCTTCAAAAATTGGCCAAATTTTCTCCCAAAATTTAGGATATTTTGTTATTACATAAATTAAGTGCAATTTTTATCAATTATTCTTTTACGTTAACTTATTAGATTATAAAATAAAGGCACAAAACGGTTTAGGAGGTGGCATCACTGACTTCTGAATAGTGCCCTGTCACGGACTGTCACAGGCTGTTTGTTTTGTTCATCGCAATTTATTGTTTTGTATGGAAAAGGCCAATATTGTAAATTGAATTTTTTATTAAAATACAACTTATCTGTCCGATATAGAAGAGCCAATTTAAATCTCCGTAATATTTAAAGACTAATATTGTAGACGTGCATTGTTCAGGTAAATATAATATATAATGAAAGTGTCAGAAAACTGACTATATCATTCTTTGATTTTTACTTCTTGTTTATTTATAGAATGGATCCAGTGGAGATACAACCCTGTGTATTTTTAGGGATAAAAGTGAAGCCTGGACCTATTGAAAGATTTAAGGTTGAAAACTTCCCTCTTGACAATACTGTCGATAATTTAAAAACGGAAGCTGGGAAAAAAGCCAATGTTCCGTCATCGTCCTTAGGTAATCTTGATTAATGTTATATTATTTACAGATTCAAGACGTAATATTGTTGCACCAATCCTTTGATTTTACTAACTATATTGTTACTTCTTATTTATATATTTTTTACATCCAGAACTCATATATCATGGCAAAATACTTCGAGATACTGCCACTCTGTCTGATAGTGGTGTAAAAAGTGGTGAAATGGTCCATGTGGTTAAAAAGAAGGAACAAAATCCATCCCCACCACTGCAGACTTTTACTGATGCAGAATTACAACATTTAAATTCTTCAATGAGAACCTTAGGCTGCACTCCTAATGCTCCAGGTTGGACTAGAGCAATGCAGGTTTGTCTGTTACAAGAAAGTCAATTAAATACAAAAATAAGTAAATACATATTTTTAAACTACTTCTTTCTTGTTTGGTATTCATTTTATTTATGCTAAAAAGAAACTGAACTCCATTTCCCCATGGAAAATGGGGCAAAGATAATTCTACCTAAGCCCAGAACCTCTTGTGCTTATCGCAATGCTAGGCAACACATTTAACCAGTCAGCAATGGAATCAAATTTTTTACATATTTAGAAATTGTATACTAAATATAGTTTTAGTGCAATATTTCTTTAATTATTAATCAATGTCATTTCAGTTATTAAATGATGAGTCTGTGATAGCGGAAATAATGGAACACGCCCCATCCTTGGCTGAAGATTGCACAACATTGTCAATTTTACATGAAGTGGAATTACTTGCCGCTCTAGGGGCCAATGTCCAAACCATGAGACGTGGTGCTGACGCCCATCCAGAGTTGCCCAATGCATTAAGACATTTATTGAGATTAGTCTGTTCAAGGTGTCACGCACCTACAACGGAAGGCAGTAAGCTTTTTCTTGATAAGTGTATTTTGTAAAAAATCTTTGGAAGATTAAACCAAACAAAAGACCACAGTATCTGTGTGGCATTGATCTTATACATTTTTTAAATGCCTTATGTAGATTTTAAATAACATGATATTATATTTATGCCTTAAAGTTTGGTAAATAAATGCACAAATACTGTCTGTAGTTTATGCGAGTAGTGCACATTTAAAAAAAAAATTTAACGGTTAACACATTTAAATAAAAAAACTTTAACATCTCGGTTGCTTTGCAGCAAATGTCGGGCCGAAATTCTTTTTAAATAAGTTGAACTAATGTGTCGCGTTTTAAACTGTTAAAGTGTTTTATTTAAATAAATGCAAAATCTTTCTTGAACAGCACCAACATCTGGCTTTGCGTATTCACTAGAAGCTCTATCTGAGGATGAAGATGTTGAAGAGGAAGAGAATGAAGAGACTGAGGGAAGAAGTGCTATCACTCAAGAGCAGTTAGCTGCTGCTCTGCAGGTAATTAATTTGAATAGTGTAAATAAGTATATCAAGGATTGACAACTTAGAAAAAAGTCTTATATTGGTTATCAAATTTTAGTATGTACTACAAAAATCTAATAGTAGTCTTCAAGGTAAATAATCAAGCAATTAGGAGTTTGGACAGACCATTATATATATTTTATCTTACAGGAAGCAACTGAAGCAGTTCTGTCATCAAATTCTCGTACTACAGGTGGCAGTGTTCGGGATAACTTGGTTGATTTTATAGAAGCCGCAATACACCTTGACCCATCTTCTAATGCTTCAGGTATATTTAACATAGTAGTAGCATTTAAATAAAACACTCTTAACAATTTAAAACGCCAAATATTTTATTTGCCATTTTCCAGAATGTACGGGTTAATTAAGAATTGTCTGTAGTTTATTACTTTTATTACACACATGAAAAAAAATTTGTAATAATTTTAAACACATAAATATACTAGTTACATTGTTATGAAGCAAATAAAAAATAAATGTCTTTAAATGAAATAGCAAAAATTTCTCAATGAAATATGTAATTCGGGAGTATAAATTCTCTAGAGGTTTAATTGCAATGCATTTGTGACAATGCAAATACAGATATTGTATGTATATATAAAACATAAAATATTATTAAAAAGAACTTAAGGTATTATGGTATAATTTTTGTGTTTAGATAGAGGCAGCTGTCAAGTTCTCGACCTGAAACAATATGTATAATGTGTCTTAAACTCTGCTTAAATTTTAGCTTCCCGCACCCAAGGAGATGCGGGCAGTAGTGGAACTCGATCCGTGATAACTCCAGAGATGTTTAGTGAAGCTATTAGCGTGGCTATGACGCGAAGTACGGCTCCTCCAACACCCATGGAACAGAGTACTGCAGGTTCAAAATTGTATTATTTCAATAATGTTATGATAAAGAACAATTCACTTAAACTTTACACTACAAACGAAAAATATTACTATAAAAGATAGCTGATTGTTATATTCATATTACAGCGTCCTCTTCTCAGAGTCCAGCAGAACGTAATGAAGATTACTCAACGCAACTCAACCACATGCACGAAATGGGTTTACTTGACGACGCAATAAATGTTCGAGCTCTACTTATCTGCTCTGGTAAATAAGGAACGATTTTTATTACTTGAAGAAACTTTTTGGTAAAATAAAATAATAAGAATGTTCAATCGTTACTGGAAGACTTAAAAATTCAGAATCGAATTTAGACAGTTCAGTTAGTATATTCAGTTAGGACATATTTTACTATGATTCTCATAATTGAAACTTTTCTTTACTTCCTATTACTACTTCTTTCGCAGGTGACGTCAACGCAGCCATTAATCTAGTTTTTAGCGGAGCTATTGGGGATGATTGAAATCTTGACGTGACGTTTTGATCAATTTCATACCTTCTTTTTTTATCAAACTCAAAAATCATAAATTTTAGGCAATTAATATTATCTAAAATAAAAGTGTACTTGCTTTCATGTCATTTATTAACTATTATAAATTTAAAATACTTAAATAATATCACTGGATATAATCCTTAAGGGCAAGTAATAAATGAAAATAATACTATTTGAGTTTCATTGATATGAACTACCCAATCATTAGAAAATGGTAGAACTAACATACTAATTTAAGAATTGTTAATATGCTTATTTTATGTAGGTACGTTTTAATAACAGAAATATAGTTATTTAATATTATATGTAATATAATTTCTCATGGACTACATACTGTAGTTACAAATGTTAGTGAGTTTAATGAAATATAAATCATTGGATAGTTATGTATGACTATATAACATGACTATGTTCTACATAGGTATTTAGCCTCTAGGTATCTCAAAGATACTTAATAAGAAAAAGTATATATAATGAATACTATATGTATATACCATTAATGTTTCATTTTATAGTTCATGGTACGCTTGTCATATTGTTTCTGATATGTACTATTGTCTTTAGTGCGGCATTGTTCGCGTTTCTTCATACGGCGAAAATACCATCGAGCTGTGTTGGTTGCTGTTTCACCGAATAATTCCTGCTCAAGTTTCTGTCTAGCTTCTTTACGCAAGTCAACCCTTTTTTCATACCAATTATCTTGAGTGCCTTTTTTGGTTTTCTTCTTTTTTTGTTTATCTGACACTGTAGATTTTAAAATAGTGTCGGAAACATTGGTGAGTTTCGATTGGGATGACACATTTTGTTCAGAGGCAGAATCAGATGTAACTTTAAGATCTTGTAATGATGATGGTAAGTCATCATAGTCCTTTATGTAACCAGTCTTCATTTCCCATTGTTGATATTTATTTCGTCTCTTTTGTTTCCTCAAAGATTTGTGATGGTTATATTTTTTCTTGTCTTCTTTATTTCTCTGCTTAATATACCAGTCATCTTTTGTTATTTCTTGATCGCTGATAGTCTGCTGGGAGTACTTCTCATCATTGCTTTTCAACTTCTTTTTAAATTCAGATTTCAGCTTACTTTCAAAAAATTTATCAACTTCTCTTTTGTAATTTTTTTTACTATAATTGTTGCTTTTTAATGAATCGGCATAACTTATTTTGACAAAAGGTTCATTTGGAAAAATATCTTTTGACTGTTTATTTGAAATGATGTCGCTTTGATGGTTGTTTGTTGATTTGCTTTTTTCATCCCTGAGCCTTTTAGTTATTTCATTATCAAGCCAATTCTTATTCTTCTGATAAATATTTTCAATATTTTTGAGGTCATCTAAGAATTCCTTTTCAAACACTGGCTCAATCAAATGACTTTGTAATGTATTCTTATTTCCCTCATCCAAACACTTTGTAATTTGATTAACATTCTGACTACCTAAAGGTTCTTCAAAGACCTTCTTGCATCTATTTTGTTTAACTGGTACTAGAGACTGATGATACTGACTTAACTCCTTCAATTTACTGCGCAAATATGCATTTTCTTCTTGTAATTTGTACAGATTTGATAAAATTTTATTTACTGAGGGGGGATTTTGTACTGAGCAATCATTTTTGGCTCCCCACATGTGTCCTATTGCCACACCAGCAGCTGTTATAACACTTCCCAGCATTATAATATTAAGGACAGTACTGAGTCTCTTATTTCGTCTATGGACATAGATTTTGTGTTTATTATTATCCCCCAAGAAGTCATGTTCGTCAACTAAAATTTTGTTATTCTTAAAATTAGACAAATGTTGATCAACGGATACAAATTGAGGAATGTCTTGCTCAATAGGACTCATTGTATCCGATATGAAATTTTCATTGCCAATGTGGATTTCATGGTCACTGTCACTAATAATAGAAATACCATCAGTATCTTCATCCCTTTCATGATTTTCTGTTGTAGGACTGGAACAGAATAAACAATTAATGTTTTGTATTTGTTAATGGTACCCTGACCGTAGTCAATCAAAAGTCATGCATAAATAAATTACTCTGCCTGAAACTTTAAATAAGATTCAGCTCTTCCAAAAAGCAACAAATAAGAAATTATACAGACTATTTTAAGTAAAACTTCAACCAAAATAAACTCTTGTTACAAAGCGAAATAAAATTTGTTTATATTTACCTTTCTACTTGCGGTTCTTCAAAATCTGGAGGTTCATCGGCAAAGGCTGGACTTGATTCCAGCAACGTCCAGCTTTCGCCTGAATCTGAATCACTCTGTTCTAACAATCTGTCCATTTTCAAAATAAAAGGGAGTATAATCCTAAGAATGGGTCGGCTTAAAATATGACGCAAAATAATAAACCCGACAATCTATTGCCCATGAAGTATATATAAGTGCAAACCAAATAATTTGGAAAGCACAAACACGCAAATTTTTTTACATCAAAATTTTTAAGCAAAATACATTGTTTTTTGTGTTTTTAATAAGTCTGAAATCAAGAATGAGGAATTGGAAACTGCGTTGTGTTTTTGTTTTCTTGCCTGATGCTACAGATAGTTCTCAGCTTCAACTGTTGAAACCACAGAGTGTTATGGCGGCTCTACACTGTGGCGAAAATATTGACGAATGTATAATGGCGGCTCTACACGATGGCGAACATTGTGGCAAAGATCTTGGCCGACAGATTGTGATGGCGTCCACACGTTGGACGGTCAATCTTTGGTCTTTGGTCAAAAAAATGGATAATATATTTGTTGTTAATTTCACACCCACGCCCTCATGTCAATGTCATCCAACTCAAAACCTCAATATCCATTTTTTCGTCCGCACATCGGCCCGAACCGTCAACCGAAACAAACTGATTGACCGTCCATCGTATGGACGCCATCACGATCTCTCGGCCAAAATCTTTGCCACAGTGTTTGCCAATATCTTCGCCATCGTGTAGAGGCGCCATTACAACCATAGCCTACGCATTATTTTTGTTTATTTAGGCATAAGGCCATAAGCTACTTGATAGGCTTTGGACTAGGGTACGATTTGCGTTAAAAATAATGAAGCCCTAGAATATTTATTTGATGTGTTTGAAGCAATAACTATTCCATAATTATATTGTAGTATCAAGAAGTCACTTAATAAAACATGTTCTTTTCTAATTTATGATAAAGTATATAGATACATTTGCTTTGTAAGTAAAATACATTACAAAAAACGAATACGAAGACGACAGTGTGAATGCAATAGCAAATTCATGAGCAAATAGGATAATTCCTTTAGCACATATTTGAGGGTAGACTTAACTTGGTATACAACGCTTTCATAGTTTCTTAACTTAGGCGCATTTTTAAAGAAAAGATTTGTATACTTATGTTTATTATTTATTATGTGAGTCTTATTTACGGAATGTATTTGTCAATGTTTGGGTCTTCAATTGATTGCTGTTTATCACAAGTAAATGCAATTGTCATAGCATATCTCACACCAGATGTTACCCTTTCAACAAAATGTAAATTCTCATGTCCACTAGTAAAAATACTGAGCCTTCCTTTTCTTGGTTCAATAGTTGTGTTATATTTATCATCTAGGAACACAAATCTCCCTCCTTCAAAATCTACATTATAATCATTCAAATACAATAGGCTAGTATAGTGAAAAGAAGAGTAGGTTTCCTGCAACATTAAATTTTTAAGCTGTATAATCTTATTTTATGTATACAAAAAATTTGTTTATTAACAGGTGCAAGAAGAATCATCACAATAAATTTAATAAAATATTGAAGAGAAGGTATAAAATTAGAAACTGACAAATATAATTTGACTAAAAACATCAGTTTTAATGTTTTTTTTTTTAACAAAAAAAAACACAACACAACAAACACATAGCAACAGGCTTTACAAGGTAATTGATAACTGTGTTACATAGATACTTTGTAACATAACAATTTGAACAAAAACTCAACAAATTTGCCCTATCTATTTTGTATAAAAAATTAACACCCTGCCTATTTTGTTTTTGGGACTATTTATTACCATAAAAGAATGAACGTTAAATTTTGTGATAATCAAATTACTGAGATACCCTGTTAAATAACTAGAATTTTTACATACTTTGTCCACATGAGAATGCCAATATTCATCATGTTTTGTAACTGCATTTTTTGACGTTATTTCAGATATAAATGTGGGTTTTGTTAAATATATCTTGTCTACATCAACACCAAAATTATTTGCAATAGTGTGCCTTACTTTCTCTTTAACACCCTAAAACATTAAACATATGTTTTTATTAGGTCAATTTTTTTTTTTTTAATGTTTATAAACCCTAATTTAACTTACCCGGTACAAGTTGAAGTCATCCTCAGTAAATAGTTTTTTCATATTTGGAGACTCATAAATATTAATAAAAAATTGCCCTTTTGACATAGCACCGCTGTGTAAATCAATAATTGAAGCTCCACCCAATGACCGACCATATTTCAGGCCCTTTTTTGCAATGAACAATAAATTGTCTACTTCGAGGGATGACACAACAGTATCTGTGACAAACCTTTTACATTTCTTAGGAAAACAGCCTTCATAAACATTAATTTCTTTCATGTACTCAGGGGAACATTGTAAAGTTTGTACTTTTCCAGATAACAATTTTTCACTTTGACTTGCAAAAATTCGTAACTTATCATCTTTCGATGTAAAATATACTACAATCAATAAAGCTGTTATAACCACAATACGAGATAGTACTCGCAAGGTGAGTCTTTGTTGTGTTATCCTGAAAAAACAAGCCCACAAATTTATTTACTAAATGGTAATTTTTTTTTGTTATTTACATAAATATTATTTGTACGTACGGCTTGTCCTTATCCTTATCTTTGCTTTTATTTGTATCCAGATTAGTTAAAGATTTGATAGTTCTTTTTTTAAGCTCAACCATTACGTGTTCAATTAATAAATGATATTATGCTGTTTTCCTTGAAAATTAAATAATTGAATAGACTTTGCTATTCCCTTATTTTGAGGATTCCTATCACATGCCTATATTGATTTTGACAGACATGATTTTTTTAAATTGACGGCTGGCAAGGAACCACTTAAATAAATGAGACATTCGTTACTCTCACAGACAAGTGACATTACCAGTATCTATTTAGAATGGGAAAGTCAAATTTCTTCAAATATGTATGTACTCTTTTAGGAATCAATGTTTTAAAAATTACTCCACCACAAAGAAAAATAATATATATATAATATACTTTGTCTTAAATTTAAGTACAGATATTCTAGATAGAGCCATACAATAATCTTAACTCTTAACAACATTTTAAATTTCAACATTTAGTCTGTGACTATGAACTATATAATTTCGTTGTAGGCATCTGTGACAGAAGGAAGTACCTATAATATAATAATTATTATTGTTGTTAAAATAATACACTGAAGTGCGAATTTTCAATTTCAGTTGTTCAATACCAGTTATATTGTGGATGTTTCAAAATTCTTTGTTTTTAAAGTTATGTTCAAGGTTTAAACATTGGTGGTGATTTTATAAATTGGCGGATATCGAGTGAATTTTGTCACTTTAAGCCATGTTTTTCGAAAATGTCGACGATGAAAATTTCAATCATGAAGTATTTCAAGTTATGAGTCGAGAAATTTGTAAGTATCGTTGTATACATACTTTCTTTGTAGGCGTATTATATTGAAAATACGTATTTTGGGCTGTTTTCAGATGCTATTACTGCTACCTCTCATTACAATCGCGTAAGAAGTGCACCAACACACACTGAAGATGGAATCCCCATAAGGAAGCTTTATGTATCTAACTTGCCTGCCAAGGTAAAACAAATAAATTTATTAATTGAAAATAATTTATATTATTGAGACTAATAAAAAGGTTTACCTTAATTTTGTAGACAACCCGATCTGAATTATTTGGTATATTTGCACCGTATGGCTTCATCAAGAGTTGCTGGTTGCGAATGGGAGACAGAGGTCCTAATAGAACACCGACCCCCGCTTATGCCTTTATCACATATAGTAATCCTGCGGATGCTCACAAGTAAGACTTAAGTACAGTATATCTTACATTAGGAAATATAGCAACATCACTGCAATGTGAGAAAAGTTTAATAACACAGTGGGTCTTTATATGAAAAGCGTATTTCATATGTGTATTAAAAACAACATATGTGTATCCCTTCTATTTGAATCCAGTACATACCCAATACAGCTAAACTAATTTTAACATGAACAATTTGAACAGGGCTCTTATAGCTCCACATTATGAAAAGCAGCTGCGTGGGGTCATCCTTAGAATATTCCCTGCAGACAGTTGGCATCAACCTGTAGAAGATAGCGAAGGGAGGGTATGCTGGAGGCCAAATGGTGAAAGATTAGATGCTAATAGTTACTTATCAAGTGCAGAAGCTGGACAAAAGCCTGGTATAGTATCCTTACAAACATGCTTTCATATAAGTTTGTATAGTACTGTATACAAACTTATACTAATTATGTCTATACAGAAGAAGTTGCATCTCCAGTAGTCGGTGGAGCGGAAAATTCCAACGTTGTATGCACATCTCAGGTAAAAGGGCATAACAATCATTTTTTAATTATCTTTAATTATTAATTTTTTTTATTGCATACAGTGTACACACTGCAATATACTAAATGTCTTTGCAGGATTCAGAAAAAGAAGAAAATGACCCTTGCAATATACTTAATATTTTGAATACTGACTGTCTTTCTCATATTCTCAGCTTTGTACCTATCAAAGATTTAATAAGATCAGAGAGAGTTAGTAAGAAATGGCAAGACATGATTGCTGAACATTTAATGAGTAAGTATTACTATTGTAATAATAATGATGTTGTAGGTGTGATTGAGCAAATGTTACATATTAAAAAAAACTTCCAAACAAGTTACAATACGATTTATTTGTAACGAATTCATAAGCAAAGCTTTGATCTGACCTTTCAGATGAATTACAGCAGTTGTGGTCAATTTAAAAATAAGTCGCTTCTAAATTAGTTTTATTTTTAATTTTATTTCAAATCGCCTAGTGTGATGTAATATAAGAATTTTTAAATATTTTTCTGATTGTTATGGGCCATGGCATGACATAAACTTGACATTTGATTTTATAGCAAAGATTAAAGTCTACATACAATGCAGGTATTCGCACTTTCAAAACATCCACATGGCGTGATAATCGTTTAACAACAGCTATCTTACGGCGAGTGCTGCAACGGTTCGGCTCCTCACTTTTACGACTCCATATTGACGATAACTGGTCAGCGCTTAATGACCGCACTGCTCATACAATTGGAAAGTTCTGTCCAAACCTTGAGGAACTTAAGGTATAACAACTAATAAAGTACTAGCTACAAAATGCATTGTATTATGTATATCCTTCAAACATATATTAACCATTGTAGGTAGTTGGTATGCTCACGAAAAATTGGAATCCACTAATTTATGGGTGCAAGGAACTCAAGGATATTTCATTTCTTTCATGCACAAAGGTAATTGTTTTAACCAGATCTGAATATCTAAAATTTTGATGAGTAATATGATTTTTTTTTAAGTGATGATTGTTTTTTGTCTAGCTAACAGATTCCAGTCTCGTACAAGTGGCAAGAGGTGATATAGCTGTTGAGAAAATAACAATAGCTAACAACACTCACGTCACAGGACTGTTCCTTACGGCTACGCATCCATTGCAACTCACATCGATCGTATTTTACAACTGCTACAGTTTACAAGGGACCGTCCTTTGTGCAGCAATGGACGCCCTTCCGAATCTAACGACACTGCACCTCGATCTCTGTCCATTAACATTGTGGAAAATTATACATTTAATACTCAAAAAAGTTCCGAAGTTAGAAGATCTGTCCCTCAGTGATTATACGTCCATGGAAGTCTCTTATAAGCTGAACGGTATCGAGCCATTTTGCGAAGCAATTGGAACTTTGACAGAACTCAAAAGGCTTAACTTAAGCAAAAACATTAATATTACGAATTCGGTGTTGAAGCAAGTGGCACAGTCTTGTCAAAAGCTGGAAAGCCTCAATGTCTCCTACTGTGACTCTAAAAGATTTCCTGGTGGGTTGCACAAAAATGTAAATTCTTAATAATTAAAATTATTAATGAATTTTTGTATGTCCTCATGATATATCTTTAAATATGAAGATAATTGGTTCTTTGAAATCTTTGTCTTTGTTGACCAAAAAACCTACTTTTTAATTTTTATGATTCAAAAAAATTTTGTACAATACACAATGTCTTTCTTATTGCAGGTGTAAGTGATGAGGGAATCATAGCAATCTGCTCGTCTTGCCCATTAATATCGGATCTAGATATTTCACATCTAGCAGGATTAACCAATGCTGGTTGCAAGGCGGCTTCAAAGCTTAAGCAACTGCAATCTATAACATCGCGAGGCAATTCTGCCCTGTCATCTGCTCCATTTAACGCCATAATCAATACCTGTCATAGCTTAAAGGTATGCTTTAAAATTTAAATATTTTTTCTTTGTCAGCTCCAACTTTAATTATCAAGTAACGTAAAATAAGACACTATGAAGAATTAAAAAATAACGATCCAAATCACTGTACTTTTATCCACGCATTGCAAGTAAAGAGCGAACCAACTATAACTCTACCCGAGGTTAGCAAGAAATGATATTCGTTATTTCTATGTTAATGGTGAGTTTCTATTTTAAGGAAATTGACGTTTGCGGATCGACAGGCGTGACGGAGGACGTGTTTACAAATGTAAAACGTTCACTCGATAAATACCCTCGCAATTTCAAAATATTCCTTGCCGACACAGCCGCTGATTGCCCGGGAGTAGAAATTATCGAGGTTGGTATTGGGAACTATCCATGCAATAAAATCTTAAATCTCTTTAGTTAATTAATCATATTCCGAATTTTCATTTTAGTTCATGCAACTTTGTTGTTTTCATACCTTATTCTACCCAAATCAATTTATTGACACATTTCCCATGCTAAATTATCATAGCTTTTTTAACTACTGTACCTGCCATTACAGTTTTGGAAACTCAGAATCCAGAGATTTTCATAGACGTCTTTTTTGCCTTGCCATTAAAATAATTTTTATTCATCAACTATTTGATGTGAAATTATTCTAAGTATTTTTTTTGCAGGAATTGGCAAAGTATAAATTACTGAATGTGGACTTTCATAACAATCGCAGTGACCCACCTGTTTGTCCAAACTTTGTGGACATAATAATTGATGACAGCTCTGATGAGTCATATGACGATGTATATGAACATGAATTCTATAATGATCTGATGGGTCAGAGTAAGTGATGCCTTTAAAATATTATTATCAGTAATTTAAAAATTTCATTACCTGAATACTGCACAATTTGTACGGACAAATGGACAAATTTATTGTATTTTTATTATAATATTATTTTATAGTATAGCTAGCATAATTCTAAATCTATGTCAACGTCGTGCTCTCTTCAATGTTTATATTGAAAGCAAATTTACAAGGTTATCTTAGTGAGCGTCCTATTTTCTACTTTTCTTGTAAATTATCTTAAAACAACTATCATAGGAAATAAATCAGTTGCACTACAGCACTCATTGGGTTTGGTTATCTCGCCTCCCTCTTAAACTTTATCTTATAACTATCTATATACATTCACGTATACTTTTCCGATCTGTTATACGCAACAATCTCTGGTACCCGAAACTCGGGAGTATACGTCTTAACTGTTCTACACTACACAACTAAAGGGCAGAGTAATTATTTTATTATCCTATGTATAAACAGGTATTCTCCTTCTTCTATGTTTGGTAACAATAGAACGATTTTAGCAAACACCTTGATAAATTTCTATTATAATATATGTAATATTGATATATGATGATTGATGATAGTACCTACAGTTTTCTTTTATTCAGTTATGGAGTCAGATTTTAGAATGCACACTTGAATACTTGTTGTTAGGTAAATATTTGTTAGTGCAAGGAAATCAATGGACATTAGAAGCCTGTAATATATATTTCCATTATTTAATTGGAAACCTATTTCATTGCAGTGTTGTCATCAGATGATGAGCTGCTGTTGGATGAAATGGAGTATGACCGTGAAGCGGAATTATTCCACAATGCTTTTCTACTATTCTGATGTATTATTTATTTGGTTATCCAAATCCTCATGTTTACTATGGACCATTGTTCAGTTCCGAGTAAAAAATATAGGTAGTGTATAGTGTAACCTATTTATCAACCTATGTATAAAGGTTAGTTTCTTTTTGCAGTTGTTTATGTTTGTTTTATGAAATTTTGTTTTTTAGGAGTACTTATGTTTGCTTTCTAAAGAGAACCAACATATAGATTAACTGTACTAGATCCACATGTATTTGTTTGTATATACATAAGAACGTCAATATACATATGTGAATGTGTTGCTGAAAATTAAAAAAAAATCTAAATGCTTTCATTATAATACATTGCATTTACATGTATATTACAAAGTACCAGTCTATAACCCTAGTGATAATAATATGCGAAGTCTGAAACATTGTGATAGATAAATTTTTTTGTATCTCTTATTTTTTCACAGTACTGGTATTATTTTTTATACGTAGTTTAAACTCAATAAGCTAGTTTATGTAACAGCTTTATCAAAGCTTCTAATGTACTTAATTGCACAATAATTCATGTAATATACATATTATAATACCCCATTCTCTTGGAGGCATACATAACTGTGTTCAAAGTTTGTTGTTGTTAAATATATACATAATATTGACTGTGATCTTGACCCTAGCTTTTCTTATTAAAATTTCAATGCTCTATTCCTTTTAGCCTAGTTTCTTAGAATTTTAAGTGGGTTTCTCTTTTAAATACATGATATTTATCATTTTGTAGAAACATTGTGTTAATTTAATTTGCAAATGAAGCAAAGGATTTACTTTTTTATGGAGAATTTCTTTTCTTTTAATGATATTGGGCAAAATCATCAAATACTATACTTTTTTTGTATTATTATTTAGATTTAGAGCATCCTCCCTTTTTGATGGTTTCAATGGAAAGATTTTCAAATAATTTCATTACAATTTCATTTGATTTATTAATTTAATATTGTTTTATTACTAAAAAATAATTTATTGTTTTTCATTCCATTAAAACAGTTTTATGTTTGTCTATCTTGTACATGCGTTTTAATTAAAAAATGTAAACAGTAATTTTGATTTATGCTTTAGAATAGAATTAGCATTATATATATGATGATAATTTCAATTATATTTGTGTCTTGTATTTTAACATTCAATTTAATAAATGAAAAAACTCTTTTTCTCTTGTATATTATTTCCAACATGTTTATTCCTAATATTACATACTAATATCATAATTTGTAGTTTTAATATGAATGTTCCACCACCTTCCCATAATTCCAACATCGGCAATGTTTGATAAAGCATTTAAATAGGAAGGTTTTAAATATGAACAATGGGCTTTATATATGTCACATCCATCGTTGAATTTGGAAGTATACATGAAGGAGACAATACCCAAACTAATATAATGCAGTACACCTTCATTATAACACTGTTGTATGAATCTTAAATGTTCTATAGACTTTTCGTTTCTGCAACCATCACTTATTAAAATAGCTTCATTTGTAACACTTTTGACTCTATCCTTAAAGTCAATTTCAGATGGGTTGTTTCTGGCTAAACCGTAAGCCGTTGCTAAACTTGTGCACCAAATTATTGCCTTCTTTGGATCGTCTTGAATGTCGGAGCGTAAATCTTGTAACATCTGCTTGTAATCAATATATAGATTTTTCCAAAATTTGGCCAATTTTTCAATAACTGTACCTTTCAGTTTTTCAGGAAATATCAAACGACTCTGAAGGTTACCTAAGAGTTCGGGTGTTTTCCTAAATGTTTTGAGCATCTTGACGTAATTGTTGGGGTCTAACGGAACTCAAATATAATAATGTTAAATGTTCCCCATATATCCTATTTCTTTATCAGAATTATAAATGAACTAATAATACCATTAATTCATGTTTACCACTGGAGCAAGTAAAAAATCTAAATGATTAATGATCACAGATCAGTTATGTCTACTTTCTACTACTGTCAGATTTCTTGTTAGAGAGTATAATATATAGTATATTTTTTCTTACTTGGCATTTTTGGTAAGAAACACAATTTATATAAAATCGTGATTTTCTCACAACGTTTACATTGAAGTACACTGAATACACTTGGAGACACTGGATTATTACGCAAGCGAGAATTATAAGAATTATTTTTTTAATATTAAAGTGATTTTGAATATTGGTAAAGGTCGTTTAGCTATCTTATTAGTGGCAATTACAACATCTCTTATAAAATAATAAAAGCCATATTTGTTGTGGTCTTTTTGTCAAGTCAGAAAAAATACACTATACCTATCCCATTCTTCACTACAGACGTAGTAAGTCAATGTCGATAATACAATCACCAAAAGCGCTATCTGTTGTTAAAATTTACCAACTAATTCATTAAAATTCTTAGGATCCGCTATATCGTTATATTAACTATTTATGTAAATATTTCTGTTGTGGCTATGACAAGAAATACTAATGCTGAAATGGAATTAAAATATTGTGCGATAGCTGTTCGTATTATACTCTGTCCGTAATCTATATCTATACATATAAAAGATGAAGAGTTTTTTTGTTTGACCGCACTAATCTCTACGGGTTCGAATTGTATTTTTTTTTGTGTTAGTTAGAACATTTATCGAGGAAGGAGGAAATGAGAACAAAATGGGGGAAATTTTTCATCTCTTTAAGTTTCTGATGCGTAGGCTGCGAAAACGTTTCAAGACACCCAAAAAATATGTATTAAAGAATGATTCCTCAATTTATATAGCTCAATTTAGCCTAGGTATATACGATATGCCAAATTGAGCCTGTCTATTACTGAAATTGCAGAGGTACTTTCAATAGAAATTTCGTAGATTAGTAAGTACAGGCTTAGGTAATACTTTTTATTATCGCACAGAAGAGTTCTGTTCTATATATATTTTTTAATTTTGTTATGCACTAGATTTTTATTGCTATAAAAAATAAAATAAAATTAATAAACGCATATGTAATAACTTCCATTGACTCCTTTATTATAGATACTTTTTCCTTACTAGTTTATTAAAAGGAATAGAAAAAGAAATAGGTATATAAGCATTGCATTATATATTTTATTTCATCATTAAATCACTAAACCAATTAGAAGTACTGTGTTCGTCATTGTTGGTTAAATAAATTTACCCTTTTCTTGTTGGCAAGGATCCACTTACACCCTTAGCTGCTCTGCGTTCCCGTATCTGGTTAACCATCTTCATTTCCGGGAATTCTGGCGGCTCAGGCATTTCGGGGGGTTTTGGTTCAGCTTGCCGAATATTCTAGATAAAAATTGAAACTTAGAAATTTTTGTTAATATGAAGGATATTGTCGTAAATTACTTTACCACAATTCTTTATTAATATTTTACCCTAAATACTGTCTATAGTTTACGCGAGTAGTACACATTTAAATAAAACACTTTAACGGTTTAAAACGCGATATATTAGTTAAACTTATTTGAAAATGATTTTTAACTTCGGCTCGACGTTTCGGATGCTTTGCAGCAGCCGTGACCACGGCTGTGTTTTATTTAAATATTTTACCCTGTTTAATTATAAAGCAGGATAGATCTCGGATAAATTATCTCAGGGACCGAAGTTAAACTTGCGACGTTCACTTACCCGTGCCAGAGGACGTAAGCCTTCTTCCAAATCCTGGGTAGCTTGTCCGAAGCAACTTACAAGGACTAAAGTGAAAACAACGCAATACAATAAATATTTCATTTTCAGTTCTCTCTTCATAATACAGAAGAACTTCACTTGTCAGATATTTATAAGCATGAAAGCAATTTTATTTAATTGTGTAATTCAAATGCCTTTGACAAACAATACTACTGTTTCCTGTGATGTACAATAATAATTGCAGTGGTTAAATTGTTTAGATGTCGATAAAATTAATTATGTAGGTACACCTACTCGTTACTCGTGATTCAGTAAAAATGTCATTATTGAAGTGCTTACATTTTTTCTGTAATATGACTACAGTCTTGGATTTAAGACGTTAAGAAAAAAAATGTAAAACCAAAACACGTTTTGAAGACGAGATTAATAACTAGGTAAAATTGGAGGTACCTACATATAACTAAAGACATGAAGAAAGTAGTTGTTAAATTTCGATTTGACTTCATACTTTGTGGAAAAGCCTGCGTGAATTTATCACAATCGCCATATTATATTTTGTAGGAAATATCAAACCCCGATAAGTCACACCCATAGTCGAAACTGAATTGAAGTAAATTTGAAATTTACTTGTTTTTTGATACTTTATTCCAAATCACGGTAAGTCCCCAAAAACTCACTAAACGAAGGTTAAAATGACGATTTATTTCAAACTCCGGTATGTCTATAGATAGTTAAAATCAAACTCAGTAAGTCCAATTGACCAATCAAGCAAATTTAGCGTCCAAGATGGCTGTTGTTAGAAGATTGTTGTGAGAACTTACACTTGTTTCGTCTATTTTATTATTGTTTGGGGAAAATGCATGATAAAATTAAGAATTTGTGTGCTGAATCCTGAAAAAGCAGAAGATTATGTTCAAATAGAAGAATAAGTCGAAAAGAAGGCTAAAAAGTAAAGCAAATCCTATATTTTTTGCAACCGTTAAGTTTTGAAAACCAGGTTGTACAAATGTTAAGAATTAAACATTTGAATTTAATATTTTTTTTCTATTAAGTGTATGTGTGTGTGTACATAAAAGGTTCTTTCCATTTTGAGATAAGTAAATATTGTAAACGTATTATCGAATACGAACGTATAAACGAAATAGTGCTTCGTTATTAGAAAAGGAAAGTATGATCAATATTCATACTCAAATGATTGACAGTTCCTTCTATAACATTAGAAGATATAAAAAAATATTTCATAAACATTTTGGCACTGACTGGTATCACATCCCTCAGTTGAAAATTATACAAATATCTTGCAAAGTAACAGAACTATGGTGACAGAAGAAGACATAATAAATATTCCGAAGACTAATCATGACAGATCTTAGATTTTTTTTATTAATCTACTAAATTAAACTACTACATGGTAATAAAAAAATCTGTGTTTTATTTTAGGTTTAGTAAAATATTATGATGAAGCAACCCTAATTACGGGATTAATATAGGATTTTCAAAACCAAGTAAGTCCTGTAGCTATTTTTCAATACCCGTTACGTCCATAGTGTATTTTTCAAACTCCGATATAAGTTTTAGTTTCAATCAAACACCGATATGTCCAAACTTTAACATGGTTTTAAAGCATAATATTATTAAAACTTTATTTTTATATATTCCTTATACTCACTAACGCCTATATAATCCCCAATTGCTGAAATTTCCATGAAATACAGTTCAGTACTAAAAACACATTTCTCTCATTTCCCAAGTTTCGTTTATGGTGGACATACCGTGATTTGATATTTGCCTACACAATTTTATGCTTCAACTTTCTACGAAGATAAACTGAGGTCGCTAGAGGCAGAGTAGCCTAACTGCAATTTTATGAATTGAGTAATTTATATTTCTAAAAATATTAATCTACAAGAGCACAGTGAACGGGAATTGTTAAAATAATAGTACACCTGGACGACCAGGTGGACCGACGACCTGGTCAAGGTAGCAGGGAAACGCTGGATTCAACTAGCGAACGACCGGTCGTACTGTAAGTCTATAGGGGAGGCCTATGTCCAGCAGTGGACACCGAACGGCTGAATCGTAAATCGTAAAAATAGTACAATTTCATTTTCGCCTAAATAATAGCGCATATTTTTTTCCTAAAACACGCATATTTCAATAATGAAATAAGCGTTTTTTGTTATTAAGCCACTATGCCTCTAGCAGCCTCAATTCACGGGAGAAATCAAGTCGGATGATAAGACATTGGATATAGCTTACATTTTTAAATAAAACACTTTAACGGTTTAAAACACGATATATTTTGGTTAAACTTTTTTTGATAATTATTTTAACTACGGTCCGTCGTTTGCAGCAGCCATTTTCACGGGGAGGGTACTAAAATATATCGCGTTTTAAACCGTTAAAGTGTTTTATTTAAATGTGGACTACATCCCTCAAAACAAGAGTTAGCTTAGATTAAGAAAATTCTGATCTTACGAGAAGCAATTTAATTTTTTTATACCTAAATTATCTTTCTATTCTTCCCAATCCATGTTCTTATATCGTTTTGTAGGTAGACGTTAAAACGAAACGAAATATATAATTGTTCAGTTAAAGTTTTCATATTTCATAGTAAAGCAATACTTGTAATACCATATTGTCATCTTAATAGTTAAGTAAGTAGTATTTTTCAATCAGGTAAACTTTTAATAATTACTATAATTATTTATTAATAATTAAGGATTAATAATTAGATTTTGTAATAACTTAATTTATAGAAACACATTTTTTATGGCAATAAAAAATTGTAATACCTACATAACATTTTATTTCCTGTGATTGGCCGGTAGACGGTGGGTGCTCACAACCTACCTACTTTTAAAAGTTAAGCGTCAAAATTTGAGATCGAAAACTTTTAGCTGCTTACAAAAGGGATTTAATTGTATAGTGTCGCTTCAGAAAGTAGTGTTTTAGCCATTATTGTGTTAAAGGTGTTTATAAGTTCCAGAAAAAGTTATATTTATCGTAAATATGGAGGCTCGAACACCGGTGGCTGCAGCAGCAAGGGGAAAAATTTTTAAAGCTCCAAAACGTTGTGGACGAGGAGTCCCTGAAATCACAAATGCTTACAAAGACAAGAAATGTTCTTGTCGCAGAGACAAGGCTATCGTATTTTGTCGAGTTTGTGGATTTCATTGTCACGGAAGGATACGTTTAACATGCGAACAACACCCTCGGGTGAGAACAAAAAATGAAAAGTTAAAATCTTAGTTTAATAGTGAAGTTCCCTTGGTTTTCTTGAAAAAGAAGATGCCCATAAAATCTAAGATTTGTATAAAAATGCTTAGCATATGAATCTTCATCTGTTCTTTTAATTTTGTTTCATGGCTTAAACTCTTTTTTTTTATGTATTCGTTTTCTACTGTATTTTATGTAAAATTTACTGTTTCCAGGTAACATTCTTGTTGGACTTGAGTGAATGCCCTCGCTGTCATACATCAGCATTCCTTGATGAGTACAAAGTTTAAATTTCATCAATACATTCTTTTTTTTATTTTTTGTTAAATATCTTAAGGATGTCCATTTTGTTTCGAACAAGTGTTCATTTTGTTTTATATACATTAAATGTCATAATATATTTATGCATCATTACATAAAAAACAGTTTTTCTGAGAAAAACTATTTTTTTATTACATGTGCAAACATAGAAGTTGCAAAAAAAGATTACTACATATCTGAGACTTGTTTTAGTTTTAAGAAGTGATTTTCTCGCCATGTCACTTACATTAAGTTCCTACTAGAATAAATGTAACAGAATTTAATCAATGTATTATTTATGTATGGGGTATACCAAAGGAAAATAAA
The DNA here is from genome assembly GCA_963661955.1 of Leptosia nina. Taxonomy (NCBI): domain Eukaryota; kingdom Metazoa; phylum Arthropoda; class Insecta; order Lepidoptera; family Pieridae; genus Leptosia; species Leptosia nina. The sequence continues at coordinate 2,941,131 of CAVLEF010000003.1, forward strand.
ATTATCATAGAGTTTTGTCAAAACTATCATATATTAATATAAACCTAAGTAACTAATCTAAAGAATTAATCTTAATTATATTGAAAACCAACTCGGTATATCACTACGATCCTTATTTCGCTCTAAATATTGTTTAAAGGTTTTCTTCGTTTCTTCCAGAGACTTAACATTATCCTCTAAATCCCCTTTCTTCTTCTCAAATATATTGGGAAATTCAAACTTCATGTTTTTTGGCTAGTACATGAAAACAAAAAAAATACATATATATAACTTCAAAATAAAATCATGGTACACAAAAAAGTCAAATATTAAACTTACCAGAGTTACAAATGCATATTTTATATCGTCTTCTTTTGTAACATAACCCTTTCCAATATCCTTTTTAAACTTTCCTGTTATTATCCTTGATCTAACATCTATAATGGGTATATTATAAATCTTTTCTAAATAGTTTCTTATGTCACTCTTGGTCATTTCCATCGAACATTGAAAGTGTACTATATTAGGTTGTTGTTGAGGGAAAGGACGAACGAGTTTCATCCAAAAATTTGGAAGAAATATACGAAGCTGAGGGTTGCCTCTTTGATAAATTGGATACCTGAAAGATAAAAGTATATATATTATTAAATTTAATCAAATGGTACCACATTTCTGTATATCTACAACATACCATCGAGTAGACATTATGATAATAAATTTATTTTTTCTAGACTGATTCTTTCTTCCTGTTTCAAGTAGTGTTTAAAATCCTCACATGAAAGGGCACATATATTAACCTATGCTGTTATGTAGATAATTAATTTCTTTTTAAACCTAAATAGTACAAATGACATACATATTACATTATGTATATGTATACCACATATACAGATATACCAAATTATACAGTTTAATTCCATAAGGGACTACGAACACAGAGTAAGACATGTTATTTCACAATCGCGGTGACTGTTGTTGTCACACGACAGTCAGCAGAGAGCGCTTCTAACAAAAATAAAGTGATTCTTCGTGTCAGTAATGTTTTGTCGTTGAAGGCCAAATATTGGTAGAGTTCACAAAACCTTTTTTACCTTTTAATAAAACTGGCATAAGAGAAATTACGACATAATATTATGTAGAAAAATATTTTAACACCATAGATAGTAATAATATATACGCAAAGGTTCGACGTAACGTATGTAAAATTTCATGGCATTGGCATTTGGTAATGGCAACATTAAATTTAGTTACAAAGATGGCGGTGGCTCTGTCACCCGATCAAGAATTGGTGAGTTTTAATTTGTTTATTTTGTTTAAAAACAGCTTAGGCAATGGTTCATCTGAACGTATAATATAATAATACTATTGGCAGTTCAATTTTTTATTACCCGTTATGAACAATTATTTTGAACTATTGTGTTCTTTTAAATTCTTAAGACTTACGTACCATGTCATCAATGTTTGTTTTGATTTCCTCTTCTCTTTTCGTTCTACGAAATTACGAAGATTACACTTGGCATTTGTGTCTCTAACATACTAATAAGGAATTAAATGTATTTGTTTATATATTCCTTTATATAATAGTTATATTATTATTGATAAACTGCAATAAACGTAATTACAGTTTCAAACCGCCCACATACCTAACACATCCTTTATTTCTATATCGTGTAAAGTACTTATCGTTTTCACATAGAAGTTTGTTTTTTTATTAAATTTGGTGTTATTTCAATAAATTGGTTTTCAAGCAAGTAGTTTTTGGTATTATGCCCTGCCCAACAAGAAAATATAAAGAGTTCTTGGGATATTAACCATTATTATATATGATAGGGTCACAAAGAGATGTCCTTTATGTAATTGAAATCAAGAGAAATGAATTTACTGAATTGTACACATCCATAAACTATTTTTAGTTATAAATCTTGAACTTTAGTATAGTCAAAAATACCGTTATATAGACTTACTCCATTAGAAATAGTCCTACTGATACTTAAAGCTTTTCCAATACATACTAAAAATTTTAAAGGAAATTTATATTAATAAATATATGTACTAAATACTTGTTACAATATTTCATGTAATAAGAAAGCTGTACCAAATGAGCAGAAAGTAATTCTGTAATGCAAACATTCTTTTTATTCCTATATTATGGGTATAAAATAGTTTCCAAATCCAAATAAACTGATGTTGCTCTTTATTAAGTTTTGTGGTCATTGATGCATTATCTCCCCTGATCCTAACAGGGGACTTAAATTAGTCCCCCGTTTGATTCAATTTATAATGTTGAGATGGGGGTCATTGTTTCTCACACTGAATATCTTTTCTGACTGGCGAGTGACACATTAAATGAAAAAATATATGTTGTCTGGCATTGAAAAAAAATGTTTTTTCTACATATTACGAAAACAAGCATTTCCTGTGGTATCCAAATTTTTTGATACCGTGATTGGCATTTTTCATTTACTGACCTGCTGTGAAATATGCATCCCTATTTTCCGCGAAGCTGCGGTGAATTCACGTGATTGATTGCATTTCTAGATAAAGTAACTGCGTGGAAGGTGACGCGAGCTATTTTTATCCAACAGTAGTGCACAGTCGAGCATTTTGTATAAATATTTTCCTTTAAGTTAATAATTATATTTATTCAAAAGATAACTGCAATAAAGTTGTTGTATTGAAAGAAAAAAAATGCACGCATTGTATCATGCCCAGCTTGCATTCAAACCTTTTAAGGAGGAAAGCAACATACAACATGTTTTAATACATTTACTTTTATTTTTCACGTTACTTAAATTACAAGAATTCGATACAGGGGTAGGGGTACAGGGTTAGCATACGCGGAATATAATTTAGGACATCAATTAGGTACTAAGTTGAGATCTGTGAAATATATATTCTTAGAGCTTTTAAATCATATGAAATCGTTAAATGTAGAAATATCGTGTTTGTACACAGATTGTTCTAATTAGTTCTCGTTGGTGTATGGCTTGTTGATTATTATTAGCAATGTATGGCTATTTTTTATCATTTTCTCTTAGTTACTTTGGACGTTGTCTGGAAATCTCGATATTAAATCGGTGGTAGGAATATCGATATTACCTCCGGGTCACAAATAACACGAAAAAGCCATGAAGTTTAATTGCGTTTCGGTTTCAGTCTGTGGACTTCCGAATATCCATCAAAGACAAAAGGTCGACAGCGCATCTTAGTCAAAATATATGGCTGGGGTATTCACCTAGCATCAAGTTAACCCATGCCGAACCCATGCCTATGCTCGTCTGTCCTCTTCTATCATTAAAAAATTCTAAGAATGACAAATTAACTAACATTTAAATTGCTAAGTTAATAGGTGTTTATACGTTAAGTTTGTTTTTTCGCAAATAACCTGAACTAGGGGTATTTGTATAGTTTTTTTTAGCAGTAGTACATTTAAAACTAAGGAGACATTTCATATTACTTTTTATGAAAAAAAGGGAATAAAATCTATGTCAACAGTATGAAACGCAAAATATAGGCAAAATATTAATGATTTCAAAAGTAATGGCTGATTCAGTTTTACTCTTTTAAAGGTGTTGACTGGCATAAGCATTAGATATAACTTTTTTAGAATGTATTTATAAACAACTCATGAGTGCATTGTATTCATTTATTCATTCATTCATTGTAAAGGTGATGCGAGACTCGAAGCACAGTTGATTCCCGCGGCTTCATGCGTACGATCGTGCGTTCGTTTTATCCATTGTTTTCAAAACAAAGCCGGTGCCTCGCCAAGTTTTAAGTTACATATTGTTGCTCTGTTTATGGGATGATATATAAGTTTCTACCAGTTGTGTTGTGTTATGCTCTTGTGTATTGACGTAAAATAGTAGTTACCGCGATTCATATGTTTATATTACGATTTTCACCAAAAATTTACACTCAGTAGTGACGACTTATCAAAGTGTTTTAGACCAAAAATATAAATATTTAATTGACACATGCCTTATGATTTAATTAGCTCTTAATCAGTACCTTAGTTGTCGATTAAATTGTTTATAAATATACATATTTATTTACAAATTGTATAGATATTGTACTTTGTTTTGTCTATTTTTAACTTGTGTCCATAAATGGATTTTATCCTTTAGCACGCGGCAACTGTTAATAGTTAATTTAACTCAACATTTCTATGTAAAGCATTACCAAGGCACATACTATGAAACATGAGATCTTTCGGGTTGAAAAAACACCGTTCTTTTTGTGCCACAGAACAGACTTGCTAAATATTCTTGAAACCCCTTGAAAGGGGCCTTTGCCCTGCAGTTAAACATTAAAGGCTCGACTTGGGTTCATAAGAATCCTCGTGTTTCTCTTAGCTTGTCGAGCACGCCGTCTATTGTTGATGTGTGTTAGAATATTATTTCGCAAGTCGTAGCTTTTATTTTCCTGCTTTAAAAAAGTTTGACATAGAATTAAATTTAACAGTGCTTGCTAGAATTGTTCTATCGAGCGATGCACTACTTTACAACAGCTTTCTACCGCAAAATGCGTAGCTAAAATATTTAAACTTTTAGTATTAATTTACATGTGTCCTACCAGGGATCTTGATGCAATCAAATAAGGTACATTTAATACGCTATTTGAATCTATAAAATTGAACGGCGAAAATAGTGCGTGCTCGGCAGTACTAATAGGCACACAGGATATACTACATCCCGGAAGAATAAGCCCTCCTCTAAAGCTGTCGCTTCCACAGCACGTGTTGTCTGTTTTAACTGGATTCCTTTCATACCTTACTTACTAGAATTGTGATATGTAAATATCCACTGTCCATTGGGCATTAAGACTCATACATGTTTCCACTTCGAACGATTAAACGTGTGTTGAGCTGAGTGGAAAAGTAAAGGACTAATGAATCAATTCAAGATGGCGTCAATTTTCATGAGGAACCTCATTATATTGTTACGGGTAAAATATTGTTTGTACTTAATTATTAGGATGCAAGAAGATAATAAACATAATCTCACATGATCTACATATATAGTAAAAATGTAATTGATCGCTGTCCGTGCCTGAGGTGATTAAAATATTATACGAGACTTATGCAATAGTATCATGAAAATGATTTTTGGAATTTTTGTCTGTTTGTCTATGCGCTTGTGTACGCAAATCTCGGAATCTCTTATCTCTCATCTAATCTAGACGTGGTTTTCAGTTATACCTATATATGTATGAACAACATATGCTTATCATTAGTAGGAAAAAGAAAGCCAATGCCTTATAAGTAAATACTTTGTGTTTTATAAGTTATCTAATGAATAATTTCACGGGTAAAATACTGTGTCGAAACTCGAACGTGTTCATTGAATGAGGTGGCCGCGTGGATACGGTTGTTTACGTAATAATTTATGTTTATAACATTCCTTTCACGCGATGAAATCAAAGAATAGTAGGAATAGTTCCTTCTGTTATACAATGTCATTAGTGGGTCTGTTATTTTACTATTTTTATATGTTTTCATGAAGTTATTGTTTATCTGTATTTACTTTATTTAATTACACATACAGTGCAGCAGATAAAATAGGCTGCATTTTAACACTGCTTAAAATAGGTTTTAAATTATAATGCCTTTAATGTTTTTTAGTATATAACTAAATCATATTGTAAAAATGTTGACTGAAGGTAAATTGGGCAACTAACAAATAAATCCTGTTAAGTTTCTCTCCATTAAGGCAATGGGTTTATTTCTTTCGTTTGCGTCGTAATTTAAAAATAGAACTTACAAAGTTAATTTTTAATTGAATTGAGTTCTTCCCTTTGTCATAAAGAAAAAAAAGATTTATTTGTAATGTTCCACTTTTGATTCATGTCATTCTTAATTTTTCAGGCTACAAAAGCCTTCTTGGACGCATTAAGTGAAGCCGGTGCGACGTGCGTCTCCCGCGCGACCGCTATAAAGTTTCTACTCGCTCGTAAGTTTGACGTTGCGCGGGCGCACACGCTCTGGAGGCAGCATGAAGCTACTCGCCGGAGGGAGGGACTCATCAAATTTGAACCCTTCGAAGATCCGCTGAAGACGGAACTTGAGACTGGAAAATTTACAATACTGGTAATGAAGCTAATCTAACTATTGAAAAGTATTTGTAGTTGAATGAAAAAAGGGATGAGTTAATGTGGAGCATTGCGTGTGTTTGAACTGATCGATTTCGTTTACAGGAAAGTAGGTCAGTCCATCGGCTGGTCGGTTGTCTGTGCCCTCTATAACCGAAACAATATATTATAATATTTCAGAATCTCTCGCGCTTAATGCAATTCAAAATGTATGGCTGTGGCGGTTGTTACTCAACAAAATCTTAAATCAATTAATAATATTGCATTTATGAAATATTTGCTGTATATATCGTTCATTCACATATCAGTTATTGACTCACTCCATTAGTTATACACTTTAAATAAATAAATTAGAGATAATATTTTATGCAAAATTTGATTTTTTTTTACATTTGCATTTGTTTCTTAAACAAGAAATGGGTTATAAAATTTTCATCCTATTTATTCTGACGAGCTCGTTTCTATTATTGAAGCACAATATATATCTTTTTATTATATATTCATATTCTACATATGGACTTGATTAAATCTTGATTTCTATGATATGTATGTAATATACAGTTGAGATGTGGATTCGATTCTCGAGGATGGATAGTAGGAGTTCCGCCCTTGTCCTAACGATGTAACCCTAACGTGCAAACCCGTGCTTCGGTTTTAGTCTGTGGATTTCCGATTATCTAAAACCAAAATAGGTCGTGTTTAGAATGTGATATTGTAGACAAATGATGGTATATGGTATTTTTTTTCGCAGCCTACGCGCGATGCGACTGGGGCAGCTATTGCGGTGTTCACTGCCAATAAACATTTTCCCAGTCTCACAACGCATCAGACCACGTTACAGGTGAATAGATGAAATATTGAAAAAAAATATCTGCCTTCCCACCTTATACAACTCACTAAACTGTGCTATTTGACGCGGCTTTGGTAAAGCCAGAAGAAGATAGACAAGACAGAAGATGTTTTGTCACTCCCGCTTTCACTACAAAACCGACTTTAATTCATAATATCTTCATTTAACGGCGCTGGTCGACTACCTCGTTGGATCAAAGGTGCCGTGAGGAAATTAGATTTTACAATAATTAACTAGGCGTGTTATTACACGCCTAGTTAAAAATTTGTCTCAATTGACTTTGTTTATTAATATTAACAAAGTAAACGTAAATTTCCGATCCCTAAAGAAATAATTTTACATGATTTTTTACTTATTAAGTAGTCTAAGGCTATAAAGCTAGTTTATTAAGCTATAAGTATGAAATAAAAAACATTCTCGCCCACGACATCCGAACAGCTCTACTCAGCTAAGTAACTTTGCAAAAAGACGGTGAACAATTTAGATTTAGATGTACAGTAGATCTTTACTATTAACAGTAGAGAGGACACCCTTGGTGCAATAACAAAAGTTTCTACTAATCAACCACCGCGGAACTGATTGGGTTTTTACTTCCACCCTCGTGACCATGGCTGCTGTAAAGCTCCCGAAACGTGGGACCGTAGTTAAAATAAATTGTAAATAAATTTAACTAATACATTTAACTACTACTCGTAATCGGACACGTTAGCTCAATTGATTAGAGTAACAGCCCGGATCGCTGTGAAAGCCGGTTCAAATCTTGACCGTGTCCTAAAAATTTTAATTTACACAGTACTTAACGTCATTATTTGTTCTAGGGTGTAGTGTACCAGCTTGATGTGGCATTACAATCAATTGAAACACAGCGCGCTGGTTTAGTTTTCATTTACGACATGACAGATTCAAAGTATACTAACTTTGACTATGAGCTATCACAGAAGATTCTAACTATGCTAAAGGTAAGGATTTTTTATTATGTCCCAAATTTGTTTATACTTACGTTATATTATTAGTATTTAAAAATAGATTTCTTAGACAAAGACAAATTGTACGTTAAGGACTTATTAAAAAAAAATTATCGAGAGAACAATTTTTCTGACAGATATAATTAAATTGAAATTTAACTGGCTTTGCTGTTGCACAAACTTTCATCGGATTAAGTTAGACGCATCTAAAGCGTTCAAGTTATTTTGCGGACAAGCTTTCGCTGCGTTCTTTTAAATGGCCGTTACCTTACAATACAATCCGTGGTCGGTAGTGTTTAATAAGGATTACAAATTATTATTTAATGTCCTCTTGACACTACAGACTTAATGGTTAAACACGTTACGGTAATAGCAAGAACTCAGGGGTGCGAATCCCCGGAAAAAATATAAATAGCTTCGGTCAGGGTGGACATAAAAGAAATTAACTATTACAAACAAAACAGACATACTATATGTCCCCATTGTCTGCCCCATGCCCCAAATAGGGAAAAAGTTGTTCCACGCACACCTCACAAATTTCAAAGTATGATTATGATATTTATATTTGATTTTAGTTGTTCTATTCATAACATTGTGCTTCAGTATTGTCCTACTTATTAAATAATAATTAACTTAGTATTGATTTTTAAAGGGTTTATACTTTTTTCAATTCCTACATTTGTTTTATGAGCACAGCGTGTAACTAATATAATATTTATAAAAAAATTATTAGGGTCACCTACACCAATCTACATATCGAGTTTAAGAAAAGGTTATAATAACAATATTGAAAGTGAGTGTTGTTTTACAACTTTCCTCTTCACAGAAGACTGGTTTCTTCCTAAGGGTTTTGTGCTATTATAAGATAGAAGTTTTCAAACTCTGTTTTCATCAAAATATGCTTTGAAAATTTTTGCTTCCAATTTTGTTGAGTTTCCAGATTGCTGGTGACTTGTGATAGGAATCCTCGTCATAATATCGATTCTAAGAAATTTTGTGAATATCGAAATTCGGCTCTGTTAAGGATTCTATAAAGTTTGACAGGTTTTCAAGTTTCAGCGGCTTAATTTCCTTTATAAATAAATTTTGACTGCTATTGACTTATACAGTCGGAATTTGTGTAAAATCATAAGTAGATTTATATTACAAACAATTCTTCAAATCTTATTTTAAAACATCAGAAGTTTGATTAATGAAATATTAATCAAACTTCTGATGTTATACTTCTAACATAGAAGCCACGATTAATAGAAAAATTAGGAACAAAAAACATCCTTGTTACTCTAAACATCATTATTTATATATATATATATATATATATATATCGTTATTCGTTAATAGAAAAGATGACACTTATGGTTTACAACAACATTTTTTATTTTTATAAGGTCTTTGTTTCAGGAAATTATGAATTTTATTACAGTATAGTAAGTAGTAAATTAATGATTTAAAAGAAACCATAATATGAGCGCGGCAGTAACAAGTTTCTTTAAATATTTATTGCAACTGGTACACATGTTTGAATTTAACACACAAATGCTGCCTAGAACATGTAAAGAATTAACGCAAAGGCAGGTTGAAGCGTTAAAAAGTTGCAAGTTTTCCGTGATTACTTTAAAATTCGTAGATGTTCGTAGCGCGGTGGGCGGATGCGCCCCGTAGAGGGAGCGCGCCGCCCGCCGTTCACCTATCTTTTACGTCAGTCGAGCTCGCGCATCCGACGGGCGTGCACGTCTCTGCGTCCACCTAAATACCGCATTTTATGTCAAATCAGTGATAATAATTGTGATCGACCTTGAAATATTGTCATCATATCAATACTAAAGTGTACGGTGATATTAGTTTCCAATTTTTGGATTATCGACCGTGTGACATCGAGTGCTTGTTTGGGAGTATTTCCGTGTTGATTCTGTTTGATATCAGTGTTTGAACGATTGTTGTGTCCGTTTATAAGGCACATTTGTTCAATCGATCGATAAGCCGACTATCTAACAGCTGAGCGGATTACACGACTACTCTTTTCACTTGAGGTAAATTGCTTCACATAAAATTATAAGGGCCATTACCTGGTTATTTATATCTATAAGGATTTTTAGCGTTTGTTGTTTGTATTCAACGTACAATAGAAACGCTTAGTGACTTATAGATATTGGATAAAATATTATTCAACTATATTATTAGTTCGCTATTTAATATATAAGAACAAATCGTAGTGTACATCATTTCGCTAACTTCATTAGGATAAACATAAATCAAGTACAACTAAGTTAATTTAAAGATTAAAATTTGGATTAAAAGACAATGGTCCTTTTAAAAAATCTTTAAAAAGTCATGAGAATTGCAAGTGTGTAACATTGATGGATGTTAAGTGATAATATATACATGGTTTGTTTATCTATTAATTGCTTTGTTAATTATTTAAATGAAATCTTAAACGTACGCACAGTGACGCCTGCAGCTATACGTAGTTCTTCATGTTTTAGCGTGGAAAACCGCCAAGAGAATGACGACACATTTTTCTATTTTTAACAGCTAATAATTTTCTCGGTTAATTGCATCTAAATAGTTTTTAATCGTTTTCCTAATACGAACGGAAATATTTTTAAACTAATTTGAATACACATATTTTCAGGGTTGCAGTAATAAACCTTTAAATTATCTGGCAAATATCTATTCTAATTGTATTTCTGTAAGAATAATAATAAATAAAGATAATAAATTATTTATAACCGTATGTTGCGTCATAAAATACTTCGCAGTAGTTATGCAAATATGTTATCAAAACGGTCTATCGCATGAAAATAAATGTTTGCTTGAATACTGTTAAAAATTAAATCTTAAGAATAGTCGCCTGTAAATGATGCGAAGTTAACTTGGGAGCGAAAGCCAAGGGCGAATGATTGCCAATTTTTCACAAGTCTATTATCTGTCCGGTCGGACTACGACGTAATTACATCATTAGATGAGCTCTCCGTGCCGTGTAGATTAACCTAGAATGCTCCAAGTGTCGGCTGTGAAGAGATAACATTTATCTTGTAAAAGTTTCCTTGTAACGTGGAAAATATTCCGACTCGTCACGCGAACTAGGTGGATTCAACTGTTTAATTAAATAGAGCAATATGCTTTGGTAACTGACTAATGACCTTCGTAAAAAATTAAATTGTTTACGAATTGGCTCCAATGTTTGCAATATATAGCTAAGAATCAACGGTTCAAACGAATATAATACGATATATTTTTTTTAAACAATTCCAAAAACTTTATATGAAACGTACGCCTTTGTAGTTAAATGGCTAACTAAACGTGTTGCCTGGCATTGCGTTAAGCTCTATAGGTCCTAGGTCCAAATCCCGAGGAAACGATAAATTATTTCGCTCGGGCAGGGCACACAAGTCTGATCAGCTACTTGTCTGTGAATAGAACCGATCAGTGAAACGGACACAGATGTGTTCGTCCCATGCCCCACGAGGGTATTCTAGATTTCTCTCACAGATTCCCACACACGCCGGGGTCACGCGCATCTTGCTGGGATATTTCAGCTTCGTGAACCTCGTGCTTGTCTCTTCTACTCTATCGTATATAAACTACATGTTTAACACGGTCGTGTTCGTCATCCTTGTAACAAAGCATCTAAAAAACAAGACGTATCGGTTCTATGAATTGTGAAAACATAGTTGCTACTTGCTAGTAGAACGCAAATAAATTAACGTGTTAGGGAATACGCAACGAAATATCGCAGCGTTAATTATACTTTGAAACCAGGGCTCAATCACGCATTGACACTTGAAACAAGCCATCCAGCCAAGTAGGTCCGCCAGAATGTAGTTGCAAGTGGATGTCTAGTATTGGTAACTGGCGTCATACATATATACACTAGTTGTGCCCGCGACGGTGACCGCGTCCGGTCGGCCTTACAAGTTAAACTTTAAAAAGTTTAAAAGTAGAAAACACATTTTTTTTGGTTTCTTGAATCGTTTTCGCAGCGTACGCAACGGGATCCCTCAAACTTGAATAATGTTCCCCGTTTTTACCACATTTTTTACCTTCTCTTCTATTGATCGCAGCTTAATGTTGTAAAGCCTAAAGCCCTCCTCGATAAATAGTCCAACCAACACAAAAATATTTTTTCAATTCGAACCAGCGGTTCCTGAGATTAGAGCGTTCAAACAAACGAACTCTTCAGCTTTATAATATTAGTATAGATTAGTACAGATTTATTTGCACGTAGATTTTAATAACTTTTTGGACTTCATAATGCTAATACCTTGAGGGCGGTGGTCATATAATGAATAATTAGATGAAAATTAACATAAAATTTTCTTTGATATTTTTGCATCATGTTCAGAATCTAACATTCCAATGATGAGATTTCTGTTTCCGTTTTATTTTTTATAGCGGATATCGCTAACAACTATTGTACTATCGCTAAATAAGTACTGTTTTTATGCAACGCTGGAATATAATTTCTTGCCACCATCATTAACGCAAGAGTATAATAAAAATCCATGTAACCATGTTCCACTTATGCGCTATCGTCCTCTGCACATTTAGTCATTTGAATAATGGAAAATAGAGACGTCGTATTATATTGTAATCGTCAATGAAACACAAGGCCGTCGCACTTAGTCGATTTTACGACTTTACATTTTGCATAAAAATACGATCGTTATGTTCTTTTATTAGGTACTAGATGACTTCGCAAATGTTTTTTGTTTTGAAGTATTTGACTGAATTTTGTTTTGAAATATGGTTAACATAAGAATAATTCTTGTGAGTTAATCTTAAAAGATAGTGTGTGAAATCCCGTTTCCCCCTCGTGGGGCATGGGGCGAACACATTTCTGTCCGTTTCACTTATCCGTTCTTTAACAGGCGAGTAGTTGATCAGACTTCTGTGCCCTGCCTGACCTGCAATTTGTTGTTTCCCTGGGATTCGAACCCAGGACCTCTAGCGCTTAACGCAATGCTAGGCAATACGTTTAACCATTTGGCTACAGAGCCGGTTAAAAGATAGACATTATTTAAATTACTTAAAGAAGAATTTTTTTAGACATATTGTTTCGTGGCTCGAACCGTTGTAAACCCACAAAGATTCCCATATTACCCACTGTCTCTTCGGTGTTATGAGCTGCAGCTTCCTCAATAAATGGCCCAACCAACACCTAAATAATTTTTAAAGCGAACCAGTACTTCCTAGCGCGTTCAAAATAACAATCTCTTTAGCTATAAATATTAGTATCGATTAAGTATTAAAGGTGGGCGAACGAACCAGTCCATTCCGGTCCACTTTGTTATTTAATTTTATACTCTATGCCTTCGAGCCTTCATCATTGGCAGTTGTGACATCATACCTCCTAATGATAATTCCTATTAGCATAGACGTTCTGGAAATTAAACACCGTTTGTTAATCGGAAAACTATTACGTTAGTTCGCAACATTATGTTGTTTATTATCATGAGTTTCGAAGTCGCTTGACTAAGTTCTTGTGAATCACGTTGATGCGTAGTTAAGGCTTATAAATGTATCTTTATAATGCGCTTAATATTGGAACCTCATTCATATAATGTTTTCCTTAAATCCATATTTACTACGCTGTATGTATGGATGGTTAGTTCAAGATTGCAAAATCGATATGTTATTCTTACTATTTTATTAAAGGACCGCTCTATAACAACACATTGCCTGCATTACGGTAAACACGAGACATCCTGACTTCTAATTCCAAGTAGACGTATAATTCTATCGGTCGGGCAGAGCCTGAAATATACGAAAAAAAAAATGGTGTTCAGAAATGTTCATCCCACAAAAGGGAAATGAGAATGTTTTTTTAAAGAATTATTAAGGACAACAACACATTCGACATCATTGTTTTTTGGATTATGATGGTTTGGCCGTTTATAGAAATAAAATCGATCAGTAAAACGCCAACAGTCACGTGTACGCCCCATGGCCCACAGAGAAAAACGGGATTACTCACGTTTCATTGGCTAATATTGTTTAAAGATATGTCCACGAAAAGTATTTCCGTTTCTTCTTGTCCTTATCATTAATAATTATTTTCTTTGTCACGTCATATGCAATGGTTGTTTTGATAACGATAACGAAAAAAATAATAATTGGTGTTTTTGTTTGTGGTCTTACATCGTCTTGTTTACGTGTATTGCTTCCGTCTTCACCTTGAAGTCACGTGTTTGTATATGTGAGTCAGAGTTGCGCAGCGTTTCTGTACCTTTTTGAGGCCATCTTTGTAGCGTGACGGTTTTTTATTAGAGCAATATACCAGATGCACGAACCTCAGACCTTCTGTGAAGTGACAAGGGACCGAGGCAAGAGGCAACTATATAAATATCAGAGTTATTCATAGCATTTATAGGAAAAGTCATATTTTCATGTAGAAAACTATAAGTCCTGTATTCGTACTCGGAGTCTGTAGTTTACATGAATAGTGCATTAAACAAAAACACCAATGACGATCTAAAATGCGAAATATATTAAGTAAAAATACTTATAATTTATTCTATGACCCATTTCGGAAGCTTTGCAGTCCCTCCGTGACCACAGCTGTGTTTTATTTCAACATTTGATATGATGATGACTATGCCACGAGCTCTAGGCCCTATTTAAATGAATTAATAATACAAAATTATTAAAACAGTATATGTTCGTAAAGTTGGTATTTCGTAAAATACTCGCTTTTTTGTACGTACAACGGACGTCGCAAAATTTGTAAAACGAATAAAAGAACAAACTCAGAAATATTTCTGCCTTATGCCTGATGTACAGGAAGCGAGATTTCACTCCGAAGTTTTGATTAAGCTGACGTAGTTGTACGTGCTTGTGCATAAATCGGTCAGATTGCATACTGTTGATAAAATGTATGAAACCGATATAGTAAATCAAAACATCGTTTTAATAAGCAATGAATCCTGTCACTAGGCTGACCTCGTCCCGGTCCAAGCACAATAATAGCTCTATGAGAGCGTATTATTCCTTGAAATATCACTAGATCGATATCTTTTCACACGTGTAATTTTCGTCTTTTGTTGTTACACTTTAACACTTTCGTTCTTGAAACTAATACATAAGACTTGTTATTATTATAGTCAAGTCTCGAAAGTATTGACTTTCATAATATTAATGTAATCTTTAAGTAGTATTCGTAAATTTATACGTATTATGTATTTAGCATAGCCGATTATACGTTCAAGTATATTATACTTTTAAACTGATAGCAATGATGAATTAATATTAGAAACTAATAAATTCGGATGGGTGACCTCTATCATAAATCTTTAACGGTTAAAAACGCGATTTATTTTAACAATGATTATCGCGTTTTAAACCGTTAAAGTGTTTTATTTAAATGTGTACTACTCGCGTAAACTATAGACAGTATTTCATTAAGTAACCTTTCAAATTTTCTAGTTTAATTCTAGTGTCTAATGTAATTTAAAAAAATAGAAGTCCTAATAGTGAAAGGTCATGCAGTGTTAAAATTGTTGCACATAGGCTTCACGTACAGTCGGGATGATTAATATCCGGCAGGAGAAGGTCGTGTTAGTCGTGACGTCACCTCCGCTAGCGCTCTACTTCCGGTCGTTCGCCATACGTGCCGCCATTACCATGTTTTATAGAATATGTGTAGATATACCGTCTACAACGATAAGTGTGTCAATCAATCTTCTTATCTTAGATTCATTGACAAATTATTTTCATTGAAGTGTATTTGTGTCTATATAATATATTCAATGTCTAAGTGATTTGGAGTCCCTGGTTAAATAATTTGAATTATTGAGAATAAAAGTAAATAGAGTCGTTATTACTTATCTTTATGATTATTATTTAAAAAGGTACATCACACACAGTGACTTATAATAGATCATCGGCAATTTGAACTTTTAATGTTGTTGGTAAGAAAATATATACATACTTAGTAATATTAACCCTCGACACAGAGGTAAAAAAAAAAATTATACGATGTTTTTCCTAGATTTTGACAAAATGTAGGTAATAATTTCATTTGTATATTGTTTTCAAAGTAAAAGACTTAAATAATAGTTTATTTATTCGAGTTTACCGCGGTAATGGGACGCGGTTCCATTGGCTAGACGAAGTCAAAATACACTTTGATATCGGAATGTTTCATTCTGCTTCCCCTATAACGAGCCAACTGTTCCTGGCCGGTGGCCCGTATGACGACTAAGTATTTTGTATTTTTTCATAGCTGAGCTAACGTTCCATAAAATTCTACGACCCTTTTGTTGCGCACGTAAATGTGCATCCACCGCTGATAACGTGTATGATTTCAGATTTGCGACACGTTTTTCGTGGTGTTTTGCAATTTTGTTGAAACCTTTTTTTTTCGGTGTACCGATAAAATAATAATACATTGGTTTATTAGTGAGATTCTATATTTCTATACGAGGGCTTTTCATATTTAGAGTCAATTTCGCACCTGGCGGGTTTGGATGGCAGCTGCGCGTACGCTCTTGTCATCACTCTCTTTATACATCGACTCCCTAATAATTAGGGTTTTGTTGTATTGCAGCGAAAGAAAATGGCACATTTGGCTCTATTCACTTATTGTTGTGTTCTTTAAGTGAAGTAGTGATATTAATACACTATTTGGCTCCATTACATGTAGGACGTGACCTGAGTCAGCACTATGATGGGATTTGGAAATACATTAATTTGAAAAAAAAAAAAACATATTTATCGTAGACGACAGTTTGTAGAACTATGAACAATGTTCAGCGCGTTACACTTTGTTGAACTTGCTGTGTGCCCTCAGAACTGCGGCTGTCGACGTCAAAACGTGGATGGAATACCTGACCTACATACCCAGTCAGCGGGGACGCCTGGGCCACAGCCAACTCCATCGCTGTAACTACTTTTTATTTCGATAAAGAAAGTGCATGATCGTGTACCTACCATTTTAGAGATCGGTTTCGACCATTCACGTAGAATCACAATAACGCCATAATTATCTCCTTCATACGTAGATATTGGCTCGCTATGAATAAATAGTCATACAAACATTTGAAATCGCTAGAAAACTGGGGTTTATTACGCATGTCTTTCTAAACTAAATACAGAAATTAATGATCATGTTTAGTTCAGTACCCTCTATATTTCACATTCATTACAATACTAATGCAAAATTTTCGACTCGGGCAGGACTTGAACCGGCATCGTCAGCGTTCTGCGCTCTACCAATTGACTCGGTAGCTCAATTGGTAGAGCAACAGCACGGAACGCGGACGATGCCGGTTCAAGTCCTCTCCCTGAGTCGAAATTGTTTTCGATTTATTTTCGATTTTTAAATTATATAGTGCCTTCATGTGAAAAATATTAATGTTTTCAAATACGAATGCAGTTAATTTTTGAACAAGTATCTGTGCACACATGTTTCTTCGGATCCTGATAAAGCAATTTTTCGTTCATGAATTTAATATATGCAAAAATACACATGGCGTCGACGACAAAGTCGGTTCTATATTCAATATATCCCTAGAGAATTTAATAGCTATCTTTGTGACGTCATTGAATTTGAAATTCAAATTCTTCACAGAAACTCTATTCTGGTTTACTCGCATGTAGGTACACGATGTTTTTGGTGTTCAACGGTGTTTTGAATTTTTAATGTAATTTCTTTACCATTGTACTCAATGTTTGGTACTCGTTACTGGACGTATTCTATGATCGATGTCTACTATGCACTAGTGATGTAACTTATATGAATGAGTTATCTATA
The DNA here is from genome assembly GCA_963661955.1 of Leptosia nina. NCBI lineage: Eukaryota > Metazoa > Arthropoda > Insecta > Lepidoptera > Pieridae > Leptosia > Leptosia nina. The sequence continues at coordinate 2,958,769 of CAVLEF010000003.1, forward strand.
AAGTCTTGATAAAACATCTGGTTGCAGAAATAGTAGATCTGTAATGTTTTCCGTTTTTGAACTGTGTAAAATGTTATGATAAGTAATCATGAACTTAATTTATCAGAATGACTTCTATCAATCAAATCAATTTAGCATTCGTCGGTCGCCTAGGTGATTCCATAAATTTATTTACATAATAAGATACGGCGGGTTGACTATACGTAAACAGAGAGCATCTTTAAATACAGAAATCTATTTTTGGATCTACCTAGAACTTCTGTATTAGATTTTCAACGACTAGCGTAGGATTCAGTCCTTCGTTGTAATCAAATCAAACCCCTGACATTTAGATCATAGGTCATTCGCTATTTATGTATGTCGCTGTGCTAGACAAACGTTTTATCATATTTTCATTTTTAAAGGCGGTGTATTGATAGCTTTTCTTGTAGTAAACTTGTGTTTTATTTTGTGTAAATAAGGATAAAATGGCAACAATTTAAAAAAAATAAAACACTTTAACGATTTAAAACGCGATATATATTAGTTAAACTTATTTGAAAATTATTTTAAACTACAAATAAGTTTAACTCATATATTTAAGCCCTTAAAGTGTTTTATTTAAATGTGTACTACTCGTGTAAACTACCGACAGTATTTAATAATTTAAATTGTATGCTTATATAGATAATTTTTATTCATAGCACACGTGAAGTTATTTTGCAGACTTCATGTAATATTAATTGGAGTCTTTCAGCTGCGCCGTATTTAGAGACGCGGTTTCTCATTTACAACATGAATACGTGTCATTTACTCTTAGGAAATACTGTCCTTTGAACAAGGTCTTCGATAAAACGGACACGAGTGCATCGCGTCTTACTTTCTAAGAACCCTTTTACATTTGACACTCGGGTGTAATGTCCGTACGTACTTACGTGAATAAGATAAAATGATTCTAAATTTTTTAACAGCTGGTATGATTACTGGGTATTAAATAAAATAATTAAAAGCACAACTTCAAATATACTCCACAACTAAACCAAACATTTACATAAATTATTCAGTCATTATTTTTTTCTTGATTAACATGTGCAGTTACTAAATAATGTTTATAAAAAAATCTGCAAAGTTTATTGTCAATGTATTTTTTATTCTATAGTCCAGTTGTGAGCTGAAATGTACATTCCACTGATGCCCCTAAATGAAGGCCTTTTTCAAACAGCAATCATTTGAAGAAGGTTAATCAAGATTTTGCAGCGCTAAGTGGTGTTTCAAAATAAACATTTCGTCAAGGCAGTGTTCTTGCGAGTCGTCTTATACGATAACAATGCTCTCTCAGAACTACGCGGGATTTGATTGTTAGCAAAGGCGCTGAGTAAAGTAGAACTCTAGCTTCAACCTTCATGTTTATCTCGACTCTCCACTACAGTCGCCCTAATTCAGAGAATAGAATTTACTTTACGAGTTTTGTCATCACTCGTACAGACCTAATTTTGATTCGAGGACAGTGCAGCCAAACTTATTGATATCAATCTCATTTAGTGGTATGTAAACCTTGTGCTTTAACTACAAAACCAATTTTTGGTGTGTGAGTATAAAAAGGGGGGGGGGGGAAGCATTAACGACATGTATTTGGATATTAAAAAATCTTGGTGAAACAGAATTTTATTTACATTATAAATCCATATTCCACTACATATATATACATATAGCAAGTCTAACGTCCTGCATCAATCGATCGATTCCCGCCCATGTCATTGTCTTATTTACGCAGTTCCTAATTACTAGTTAGTAGTGCTCTGTAGTCAGGATGTTGTTTTAATAAATTTACTCCATGTATATAATGCAGCTAAAAGCTTAAGTGCTAAAATCAAATATTTCAAAGATCATAAACAAAATATACAGTCCTGTATATCGTCAGTCGTCTCGACGACGTCTACGTATTCAATAGGGATATTAATATTGCTGTCGGTTTGACGTCATGGGGTTGTCTACAGTCTAGACTGCGGAAGATAAGAGGAGGTACTAAAAATACATTGCTTCCACGAAAGAAAGTAACTATTATTTGACGCAAATTAGTAAGACTGTCTAGTCTTTGAGACTGGAAGTATTTTAACACTATAAGTTTATTTTCCGAATATTTTTGAGTTAATTCAGCATGTCATTATGGAGAAATTTTGTTAAATTTTCGTACTATTACTAAAAATACCATTTACATGAGGGCGAAACTCAGTAATGTCAGATCAACGAAACGAAATATAATTTCGACGTCAGAAGTAACCTAAAATTATTTGAGAGCCAAAAGGGCAATGACCTCGCACCCCTTACTTTCTTGACGATCGTAAGCCCGTCTGGGCTCACCCCAAAGTTCTCCGGGAACATTTATTGACCTTATATGCCTTACCTTGCACTCAAATTATGATCTGCTTCTAAATTAAACTGCAATCGAGACGTCGACAAAATACTGTTAAAAGAATGGATATTAATTATTGTCTATAAGGTTGTTTTATATTGGTATATATAAATCAATAAGAAATCAAAGCCAGCAGTAAATTTTTGTTAAAAAGCAATATTTTTGTTTTTTTTCAACCAATAAAAAACTAGGTATGTAGGTCATATAATTATAGAGTTACTACTTTTCAAGCCTTCAGTGAAGCGTTATTCATGTCTGAAACAAGTTTATTTTTTTAATTGAACTTAATTTGTAGAGACGATTTTAAAAGACTTGAAAGGGTAGTTTTTGATGAATTCAAGTCTATAAAATTTGTTTCTAAAGGATTTCATTTCTCTTCACTACAATGAAATAGACTTTAATCTCAGCAAGAAGTAATACAATGGTGTGGGAAAGTATGGTAGTAATTAAAAAGATATCTAGTCGATAGATAATCATGACGTACCGTATGATACAAACTTTGCAAGTGAGTATTTATTTTTTTGAAAGAGTTAGTAAGCTTATAAGAGGTAGACATTTAATACATCGCTGCTATCGAAGAAAATGTTTACACTACAAGATTATAATTAGAAAAAATATAACATCACCTGCTATAATTCTATCATAATTTTCACCAATAGTTCAACAGACTATTTATATATATTACCAGAATCTAATTATATTTGTCTGAATGTGAGAGTATCTCAAATACAGCAATTGTCATTAGCGTATTAGTTACAAGTATAGTCTACGTTGGCATTACTAATTGCCCTATTTTTCGTAAGACAATAGCTTGGCACGCTACCGAGTTAAAGCTATTGCCATTTTTGTGCTCTTTCAATCTTTTTGCTGACCTAAAAATATCTAGCATAGCCTTTTAAGCTGTCGGTTGGAAAATCTCGACTAATCTGCTTTCTAACTACTTCTTAGAAATATGCAGTTACGTCTAGGAGATAAAACGTTCCTAATAAATAGTCTTTATCGTTATGTCTTTAAAAAAAGGTGTCAATCTTTAAAACTTATTTTAGTTTAAAATAAAGTTATGGCAACCTAGTATCTAATAGGACGGCGGTAGCTCAATTTGTAAAGCACATTGCTTTACAAATTGAGCTACCGTCGTCCGTCATTCCGTCATTTAGTTAGAAATTTTTTAATTCCTGTTATTAACGAATCTTTTGTGCTGTAACGGTGGATTCAGGGCCTGCATTATGCATCTAAATATTAATTACGTAAATTTTAAATGTAAAAATATATCTCAATGATTTAATGTTAACGGCAATCATTGTTAGAGAACTATAACCTGAACCTCGGTCTTTTGTTACAGGGTGGTTATCCAGCGAAGTTGAAGAAAGTGTTAATTGTGACGGCGCCGCTCTGGTTTAAGGCTCCATTTCGAATACTCCGGCTATTCGTGCGGGAGAAGCTGCGGGAGCGTGTGCATACAGTGAGTGCGCCTCAACTTGGAGTGCATGTCCCCAGAGCTAGTTTGCCCAAGCAGCTTGGAGGCCAGCTTGAGCCGGATCACGCAGCTTGGTTGGTAAAAGCCATTTAAATTCTAGCTATAGCAAACTATCAAAATTACAAAATTAGAAATCGTACTACGCAATAACTAGTACAAATAAATACACACAATCGAATTAGAGAAGTGTAGTTTCAAGATAAAAGATATTTCGTTCGATACAACACCTGATGATTATCTCTATTTTTAACTGACATTATATATAATTTATATATAATTAAAAGAATCGGTTGCCTAAAGATTTATAATAAAAAATATATATACAGACAATTTTACGATTGACGTAAAAACACACGACAAGGTGCTATTAAAACATCTATATACAAAAAACGGTCATTGTTTCAAACAATGAAGTTAACAAAAGGAATTAATATTCATTGTATTTCAATTTTATGTATGAAATTTCACGTCGAACAATTTATGAGAAATGTTTAGTAAATTAGCGAGGCGTGTTCCCGTTTTATTTCATTGTCAGACGAGAATCCTATTTCGCGTAAGAGTTCTACACGAATTATCCAGCGTGAATATTACCGCGTATTCCCTCGGAACGTTTCAGCGCTTTACCTGCTTATTTTCGCTTGTTTACAGTTTCCACTTCCTCCACTGTATTTATCGTATTGGTCGTATATATGGTGTTTCCTTTCAATTAATGTTTGTATTACAATTATCAATTCTAAGAAAATTGCTAAGTTAATTGTTTTAATGCGAAATACACTTAAATTTCTTTTTGTTAAAAGCTTTAAAAATAAACATGTTTAAGTGTGTTTTACCCTTATATGTTAGACATATTTACTCATTTAAATCACAGTCTGATTGGGGACGCCTAAACAAGCGTCGTTATATTGAAACAGCGAATTTACTGAGACCAAACTAGAAATCCTTATCACAAAAGCTGCACTTAATTAAGACAAATAATGTGATGTTTTGTTGTACATACACCTAGGAAAACAAATGAGATTTATAATTATTTAATCTAAAATTAAATTCTCCGATAGAAAACCATAAAAGTGTTAAAAATAATATATATTTTCATCTTCGTGATCTCTCCTGGAGCCTGCTTTTATAATAACATATATTTTAACATCAAAAAGATTTCAGGTCCTTAGCGACTCTATCCCACTAACCACCAACCACCACCTGGGCATCACCACCACACTCTACCAATTGGGCTGATGTTACGTTTTTTGCTGTTTAGTATATGTATAAATATAGTTATAATATTTTTTTTTATTCCAGGCTAGAGCATTGCCGAAATTGCTATACGAATAACCTTCATAACTCAAAATTGGACGGTGTTATCGACGAGTATGTGATCAGTAATCACATTCTGCCGGTCAAACCGCAAAATGGTAATTTCGTTGTTCATATTCACGTTTTGCGTCAAATTGTTTCAGGCAGTAAAATTATTCGTCTGTAGTAGATATATTACTCTAGTGTCAAGTGTCAACCCATTTGAAATCTAATTAAATCTACTGTTATCTTTAACTTTTGTAGTTGGTGTTGCCACATAAAATTAAATAATTAGATGATATTATAACTGTAAATATTAACGACTAAACTTAGATCTTTTTTTTTTAATTGTACTGCTTAAGAAATAAGACTTTTGTTGATGATTTAACTCTGACTTTTATTTTGTAAATGATCTGTAAAAAGACTAAATCGATTAATTACGCAATTGGGATTCGAAGCCACCACAGACAGTGTATCAATCGAGATATCGTGCTGTCGTCTATGTACGAAATATCCACCCCCTACTACCTCTGTTACTGAAATTTCGACCGTAACTGGAGCAACTTACCATCCAATTTTCAATGGCTAAGGAAAACCCCTAAAGATGAAATTACAAAGATTTAAGCACTTGAATATTTATATCTGCCAGGTTCAATAGAGACGGAGGCGGGCAGGGATATGACGAGCGACCGAGTGACGCGCCACAGCGACGCCGGCGACATCATGCATATTAGCGGAGACATGCCGTACACCTGCGATCCAACGCCTCTCAGGTATTTTCGGTCACTACGCCAATTACGAGTACTGTATAGTATTTGCTGGTATAGAAATTAGTAGACATTTTCCGATGACATAGGGCAACTAGCGGATTAGTTTACATGATCACCGATTCTAACAAAGAAAGAGGATTATTAATTCTTTTTTTAAACTAATATTTTTCTTCTATTTAGCAAAATACATTTACGCCAAAGTTAGTACTGTAGTCCACCTAAAAAGTGTCGGTTAGTCGGGGCGCAGTCGATACATCTCTATTTCTATGATACACACAATAATAAATTTCTTAAAAAATATTGTATACATGTACATGTACTTTGCTATTATACACATTACGGTTTTTGAGTTTTCTAATTAATCAATACTTTTCAGGCATACACATGTTTACAATGGAGACATTAAAGGCAGTCATATTAACTCCGGAGATGAAGATGATCTCGATTTAATAAGTAAGTACATTATCATTACCAAAGTTTCCGAGCAACGAAAAAAGGTTTACCCACAAAGTATACTGACTTTTTGGAAACATACCATGGTGGCATGAAAGTGTTCAAAACAATATTGACAGTGTCATTTTTATTTTATTTGCTTTAGCCATGTTTCGATTACAGAAAATTTAAATTGGCGTTATGCTATGACCGATAAGGCTCATTTATTGGGTATGTAACACCAGAGTTGTTATACTAAATTAATGGGTAATTTTGAGTGGAAAAATGTTGACGGTAAATCGATATTTTGTTGATTATATTAAGTCCATTACCATACTATTATTACACAAACAATTTTAAATAGGTTATTAAAAAATATTATTGTATTGTATGTTGCTAAAAATAATTCAGATGACTATCATTCTCGTTGAACTTACAGAATTACTCATTGTACATACATGAACATTTTATACTCGGGTAAAACCAATTATAATAAAAAGTTGCCGTGCACAAAAACAATTGACTTTGAAATAATAATGTTTTTTTATTTTCCTGGTAGATTTTTTTTGTAACGTAACTTTTAATATTACGAGTTTTTATTCAACTTTAATATTGAATTTGCTTCAATTTATTTTAGGAGGTAAAGTTGTGCATATGGCATATATATAAATAATTTTTATACTGTATATTCATAGTATCTTATCATACGATGAATGTACTACGATATGATAATAATTGAAGTCTTTTAAAGATTAGATAACGTTTACTAACCAAAATATATTACGTATTAGCGCAGGATATTGGAAAAATATCTTGTTTATTCGTTAAAGGACTAAAATTGTTTTGTTAAAAATCACGGTTAACGTGTGAAGTGGAAATAAGTGCGTAAAACAATAATATTTCAATTTGTGGTTGGCATAAGCGGCGCAGCATGTGTTATATTGGATTCTTATTGTTGTTGGAGCTATGTTATTATTCCAGTAGGTATTGAAAAGCCTGCGAAAATTATTTCTAAGTTAAAATCATTTGTTCATGTAACAAGGTGCACTTATGGACGCCTTATGAAATAGTGCCTTATGAAAGTAAATGGCGGATGCTTGAACAAGTAAATTTTTGTTAAAGCTCGCGGCACGTGGTCTTCCGGCGAAGCTTCGCCAGGCCTCTCGGATGAAGAATGCGGAGGTGGAGGTGCTGGAGAAACTCCCGCGGCGCTTCTGGCCCGCGTCAGGCAGTTAGGCCGGCGCGGTCTTATCGCTGAGTACGAAGACATACGGGCGCGGCCACCGCACGGTACCTTCAACCATGCCAAGTGAGTAGCTTATTGATTAGCCTATAGGTATTGACTTAGTAACATGACTATTATAATTCCCAGGAACAATAATTATTCTTTTCAAATAGCTGTCTTAAGCCGTCGTGTCTACAAATACAAATACAAATTGGTCTAGATAGAAACGTAATTAAATCAGTTGTACATATTTTAACAAGTATAATTTTAATATGTACTGGATCTCGTGTAATCGACGGACACTAGTTGACAATCTATTTTTATCCTTCACTAATAAGCTAGAAAACATGGTCAAAATCTTTAAAAGAAAGATGCCCATATAGTTGCTTACTTGTCCACTTTCACATTCAGTAATTAACTTTATTTATTTATTGTGAAACTTACATTTTTGATATATTCGAATTTAATGTATGTTTTATTATTTTAAACATTGATGATTTTGTCGTATTCGCAGATTGCCACTTAATCTAGTCAAGAACCGATATACGGACGTGCTGTGCTACGACCACTCGCGCGTTGTCTTGTCACAAACCGATCCGGATGACCCGACCACAGATTACATCAATGCTAATTATGTCGATGGTTACAAACAGAAAAACGCCTTTATATGTACACAGGGTAAGTCTGTAAATGTGTACTAGATGTAATTCGTGGTATAACAGATTCATTGAAATAATTAAATTAACTCGAACAACTGTACAAATTTTCCTTCCTTTTTTCTGGAGCAACATTAGTCTGTGCATTATTTCGGGGTAGCTATACTTTTAACTAGTCGTGTCAAATCAGTCAAGAAATTTGGGCGTTTTTAAACATCTACATATCCTTGCAAAGATTGCTTCTCAATTTTCATTATTACAAGAAATCTTATTTTTAAAACTTTCACGTCACAAATATGCGCATAGGAAGCCGTTTGCTGAAAAGTTTGTAAATTTCCGCGTGAAACCATTATTGTTTGTCCATTGTTGGGTTGGCAGGTTGCCACGCGTGCAGTTCGCAAACACGACCCCCTATTTCGAGGAAAGTTTCACAAAATTAGAATGGGGAAATTATGTGGGCTCAAGGCCATAGAATCGTGGGCGAAGTTGATTAATGAGAATTAAACGGTTAAGGAAAATATTCCTTTAATATTACAGAGGGCGTAAATGAAAGTGAAAAATTTAAGTAAAATATATTAATACTCTTAACATATCTACTATGCCAGCTGCTTTGTATTTCTGTAAAGCTGTCTATTCACTTGATGGTAGGTGATACACCCCAGCCTATAGCATGTAAACAAAATGCGCTATCGACCTTTTTTGGCGTTGGATATTCGGAAATCCACAGACTGAAACCAAGCGCGATTGACCTCTACGGCTTTTTCATTTGTTGACGGTGGTTCGTGACCCGGACGGAATTTCTATATTTCTACCATCTATTAATTATCCAGATTTCCAGACGAAGTCCATCATGTTTCCGATAGTTGTATCGTCTTTCGGTCATAGTTTAACAACTATGTAACAGCCAATGAAGCATACATTTAATTTCTTCAGGCCCTCTACCAAAAACATTTGGTGACTTCTGGAGAATGGTGTGGGAGCAAGGCAGCCTCGTTATAGTGATGACGACGAGGGCGGTGGAACGAGGCCGGGTCAAGTGCGGACAGTACTGGCCGGCGACGCTCGGCGCACGCGCAGTGCACGGCGGCTTTGCGGTCACCACGGAAGATATCGAGCAAGAAGACGACTACACAATCTCACATTTGTTGCTGACTGACTTAAGGGTATGTTACACTTATTGCTTTATTTTTTGATTAGAACAACAACAAGAAACGTTGGAGTTGGAAATAATGGTTTCCTCAATGTAAAAATGTTCAAAAGCTTTTATAACTATAAACGAAAAAGTGTATTTTGGTTGATTGTTCTACCAATCTACTAGAAGAGAAGAGGAAGAGGTATAAGAGAGTTATTGAACTTCTTTTTACAATAATACAATAAATGCTTTATCTCAATTTGTCACATTTTTTTATGTGCCAGAAACTTTACAAAAAAATTATTCCAGACGGAAGAGTCCCGAAGTATATGGCACGGTCAGTATACGCGGTGGCCAGATTATGGTGTCCCGGGTGGAGGGAGGGCACAGCCGGTGCTTCGCTTTCTGAGCCTTGTTCGACGGGCTCAACACCGTGCCAGAGCAGAGTGAGTTATTTTAATAATTAATACGACATTCGATTAAGCTAAATTAATTAATGATCTTTGCACCGCATTTTTACACAATGGGTGATATTTGAAAATAAAACAGTAAACTATAAGAGACCAACACAAATATTCTATCTACTATGTATATTTGAAATGTTCATAAAAATTAGTTTAAAGACATATGTTGTTAAAGCTTTCCTTATTCTTATGGTTACAGATTAGGAGATGCCTGGGCAGGCCACAGTAGAGGACCTCCGATCGTTGTTCATTGTTCGGCTGGCATTGGAAGAACAGGTAAATCTAATTATTAGCCAAAGAGAAAGAGATCATGACCGATGCAAAGATCCGAAATGTTGGACCGTTGTTAAAATTGTAATATATTTCGCGTTTCTTACCGTTAAAGTGTTTTATTTAAATATGTATTACTCGCGTAAACTAATAGACAGCATTTTATCTTTCAGGTACGTTTTTGACGTTAGACATGTGTACGTCGCGACTTGCGGCGGAAGGCGTTGTGGATGTGCGAGGCACAGTGGAGCGCATACGGGCTCAACGTGCCCACTCTATACAAATGCCGGACCAGTACGTGTTCTGCCACCTTGCGCTGATCGAATACGCGGTATGTATTTTTATCGACTTTTTCTATATACGCGAGATGTGCCTGTAACAATAGGCACATCTGAGCAAAGCACTTGTGGTTTCAGACCTAATTTAAAAACAATCTCTCTGTATAATATATAAATCCTTGATATTATACATAAATAAAATGTACATATGGCAGTTTTATCTAGTTGAAAGTTGTAAAAACGTGTTGCCATTATTTTATATATAAATAATAATTTAATATCAAATATGTGAAAACTTTAATATTGTTCACATGTTATTGCATTATACAAATTAAAAGTCGATTTCAATAAAAAAAAAACGACACGCTGAATTGGTAAAGCAGCACGAATGCTGTGGATGCCGCTTCAAGCCTCGTATGTGTAGATTTTTTTTCTTAAACTAAATAGAAATAGTTTTTTTAATTTATATTAAATATTTTGTCTAAAAAATTTTATATTTTTCCAGGTGATGCAGGGGTATCTAGAATCAGCTGACCTCTCTGGCTTCGATGACGACAATGACGATCAGTCGGAATGAAAACTGTCGCGTGCCGCCTGCGTTCTGCTGTGACTGAACATCCTACCCAAACCACCCATGGTCGGGTTAGATATTTACTGTCAAAATGGCTGTAAATACAGTAAGCATACACAATCCGCAAAACACATTGATACTGGAAACCTAAAAGTTATGTGAACCAGCTATACAACATACGAATAACCTATGTCCTATATTATTGTAATTATCGAATTTGCTCCATTAAATTATATGTCCCATTTCACGTAAATAAAAGTGTTGTGGAATTACTAATAAGGATTGAGATAACGCGTGATTACTTATGACCGGTAAATGATAAAAATATTAGGATTTGGGAATTTATTTCTTGCCATTGAATTTCGCATCAATGTTATTGTTATATATAAAATATACAGAATATTACTGATATTAAAATTGTATCTTAATATTGTCTAAATGTTATCTTGAAGCAAATTCATTCACGGGTGAATATGTGTTAATGCAACGATGAAATTGTATGTTTCCAAAAAAGATCTGATACAAAAATGTTATTAAGCACAAAAGGTTTGTGTTCATTTAGAGTGCGACAGATGTTTGGCTTTAAATACATCCCAACTGTGTTTTTTAGCGGCCACAAGGCTTCAAATCCAAAAGTAATAGAAAGGAGAATGCTTTCTATCCACAGTGTCCCAAGCCTTCGCTAAAATTAAGAATTGTTATTTATTTTAATGACATGTACAATAACATATATTTTAATGCCAATTCTCTTTGTTCATTGTCTGCTTTCAAATAGCATCCTCTGTAAACTTCAGTGTACATAAAATTTGTCTATTAGCCCCTTCATAATATTGAACTTATATCGTGACTCGTTCATAAATGGAGATGAGCTTTCATATCCTGCCATATTGATTTAGGAATAAGATAATTGCAACGTGTTGGGCATTTACGTCATCTGCTAGAATATATCCTATTACTTACGCAGTTGGCAGTATGTCGAAATATGTGTAATTGATTTCCTTCCTAATCAAAGAAAGAAAGGTATTAATGTATTAGAACCCTTTTTGAAAGCAAAAAAAAAAAAAAATATTATCTGGCAAGGTTACTTAGGTTTTTCCAGCTGTTCTGCTTCTGAAGATGGTCGAATCCATTTTTTAATTACGACAGCCGAACAACTCAAAAACCCGAGTACATTTAATGGAAAATATTCAATTTAATAGTAAACTGGAGGGCATACGATTAATTTAACAATTATAGACATAATAAGGTTCCTATAGCGTGAAGAACTGAGTAGATCACTTGATATTTATCGACACGAAACCCAAAGCACACAATAGTTATCTCGCTCCATTTAGATGTATTTTATTTATTGGTATAAGGAAGCATGGCTGTGTTGAGAAGTATCGGTATTTGTATTTATAATATTTATACACAGTAATCGTTTTTTGTGAAATGATTCGAAGTGCTGGTTGGTTTCATTCATCCATCTAAAGATGTATTAGTTTTCCCACTTTTAATTGAACTGTCCCATCGCACTTAATTATAATCGTGTATATAGACTGAGTATTATTAATTTGCTAACAAAACTATAGAAAATCTAGCTTTTTCGTGAGTACATGATTTGTTTCTAATGGACTATCAAAATGGAATATAGTAAAATGTATCTATTGCGAGAGGTATAATTACAATTATATAATATATCAGAAAGAGTAAATTATTTTTCAAATGGAATATTAGCGACATATCTATTGGCCACAAAACAAACCTATATTTTGATCGCCGTCCCAACGTGCCACGTACATATCTAATAAATACGAATGTATTTTCTTAAATGTTTCTAATCTTTTCTTTTCTCAAACGATAGTAAACTGCTTGTAATTGAGGGTAAAGTAAGCGTGTTAAAAATAAAAGTTGTTCACCTAAACGAGTTAATAGAGCGCTGTCTCTTTCCCACAAATCCACACAAATAACAAGGACGCAAGAGGGCGTCAACTTTATTCCTATTAACTCGCATCGGCGAAAAGACTAAACGCTTACGCTATCGTCACTTGCATATGTATCCGCTTGATATAGTTCCGTTGCCGATTTTATAATTGCTATGAATACGTCGCGCCTTGAAGTGCCCAAGAAATGACCAGTGAGAATCTTACTCTTTGTATGACATATGTATAAAAATGATTATTACGATGTTGATGTTATTTTTATGCTAGGAAATTCTTTAATCAACTTATTTATCCTAGATGTACTGTTAAGATCTTATGTGAATACTCCGAATAGATAGACCGTTACGATATATAGAACAATTCACTGTCAAAGCGTTTGTGTTTTATGATAATTATCGTTTAAGAAAATTTGTTAATCTTCTATCTATCTGTTGTTTCTTCTTGTACGTGTAAATATTTTACCGATTCCTTTAAGGTCTAAATTAAATTCCCTTGTGAAATATGTGTGAAATAATAATACTTGTAATATATTTATCGGCAGCGTTTTTATTTTTGACTAACCATACAGACGATAATAGGTATTTATAATATTACACCGAAAAAGTTATACACCGAGGACGGATGTATCATTGCCTCTTACAAATAGAACTGGAGGCAACTCTTTACTTAACACTTCCAACCACGTCATGTAAAGGGCAGCTGATACCGAATTCTGGGGAAAAATTTGATTTTAGATATTTCTATATTACTTATATCTTACATATTTATAACGCATACTACAGAAAAAAAAAATGTGAGCCGTCACGGAACGCCTGGCAGATAATAATGGCGATGTTTCACACATCGCCATTATTTTGTAAAAGTAATGTGCAGAAAAGAACATATTGTGATAGGAACTAAATATGTCATAATGATAAAATAAAATATTACGATTGCGCATGGCGACGCGTCGCCACACCGTACACACTACTGCATATAGACTATATATATATATACCATCGTATAGCGTGGCGACGCGTCGCCACGGCATGCGTCGCCACGCCAGAAATTTTTTAGGTTGTACGTGCGGCTATAGATGTTTCACATCAAAAAACACATAAAAAGAGAAAACATCTTACATATTAATTTCATTTTTTTTTATAATAGAGAAGGACAGATAAGCATGGGGTTTATATGATGTGAATGGTAGGTGAAATACCTCAGCTATATAACATCGAAAGAAGTTGCGTTGTCGACCTATATTATATCTAATATCCATATTTCTAGACGACGTCCAACATGTTGCAGAAAAATTATAAATCGCCTAGAAACATATTGCACATGTTTGGGATCGAACCGTTGATTATTAGCCATATATAAAACAGACGAGCCTCTTACGACCACGGTGAGGATCCGTGACCACGGCTGCTGCGAAGCATCCGAAACGTCGGGCCGTAGTTAAAATAGTTTTCAAATAAGTTCAACTTATATATATATTTCGTTTAAAACGTTAGACTTGTATTTATATATACTCACTTGTCTAGGCATTGGAAGAGAAATGACAATTAGGGAGGCATTTGAAGAGTGTTCAATGAGCAGCTCTCGCAGGCGAAGATGCCTGTGTGTTTTCTGTTCAAGTCTTTCTAGTTCGGCATCAGATATCAACACATCTGTAATATGACTTGAATCGTCAATTCATCCAGAAGAAATGACTATTCAAGGTTTGATAAAAGATAATTTGGAAATTCAGGGAGGGTCGTCACCCCCATGAACCCCCATGGCTCCATCATATTTACCACTTTCGTTGTCAGTTCTGAAAGGTTGTATCATCGAATTAAACATATCTACGGTTTCTGGTCGAGGTGGCTCGTGCAGTCCTTCGATCATGGTTAACGATGTGTATTCTACTCTGAACCTATGCAAGAGGGCTTCCATGCTGTAAAATCATTTTTTTCTTATCTATACCATGTACGTAGCTCATTCAAGGTTACGAATGCTGTAATTACTTTGAAGTAAAAACAACCACAGAATAAAATTATAAAACCTCCTTTAAGTAACAGTTTATTTAAATTAAACATATCGTTCGTAATAATAATTCACGTCGTAGCATCGTCGTAAAATAATTTAAAATTTTTAACTCCTTTGCTATTTATTTTATTTTTATAACACTTTTTCTAACAGTTTATAAAATTAAGCTTAAACAAGAATTAAGGGTTAACTAGAAATGAGAGCTTATCGATTAATTTTACTAGAGATTTAAAAGGGGAAATTATAAGTCTAGCCACAAAATTGTTTATTGGACACGTGGTTAAACTTCTAATTTTATAACTAAGCAACGGGAAAATAACATAGCCTCTAATAAACTGATTCGTCTTTTTTACAACGCCAACTAAATATTGTATAGAAAGCGTCAAGTAAAGATCATCAATAATTGTCACAATTATTGATGATCCTTTTCATTGATTTGATTTTTGATTTTCCTTCTCATTTATATATTGCCATCTAATTTACTAACTCGGCCATGGATTTTACATCTCGTCACCATTTTACGTTTTACAACTTCAACGCAATGTCCTCAAAAAAATATAATTCAAGCTTCTACAAAAAACATCATTTATTATAACTTACCATGTAAAATAATATATCATATTCTTTTATCGTGAAAATAGCCACTGCATGATGCTTTGCTGCTTCAAAGTCGTTCTTGAAGAAAGGGAAAGACCAAAAAGCATTCCTAAAATATTTTAAAAAAGAATGGCTAATAAAAAACCCTAATTGATATTTGGGTGCAGCACCAATATCACCAGCGACGAACAACGCACTCGATTCTTTTAATAGAGTTATAAAAGACCACAACACTCTCCGCGAGCGTATACCGTTGGCCCGTTTCCTTGTGGTGGCAGAGGAAATGGTTAATAACTGGTCAGTACAAGCAACAGAAGAAAAATTTGCGACACAACCTCAATTGCAGTTATCAGATTGGACAACAGGATATCAATGGGCGAAAACTGATACCAAAATTAGAGTTGTACATTCAACACCAGCCAGCACCACATATTTAATTCCAGGCAACAACTCATTCAAAATTGATCAAGCTGAGAAGACTTTCAGGTGTTTTGACGAATACAAAAAAGTGTTTTTTTCATTTTGGAACGTAATACTACCGAACAATCAGACCGAGTGGATTACTGGTTGCTGTGATTGTCCTGACTTTTATCGCAAGTACAGCTGCAAGCATTTGATGAGCCTTGCCATCAGACTGAAATACGTGACGCCTCCATTAGAGGCAAAGTCACAACCACTAGGATTAAAAAGAAAGCGTGGAAGGCCAACAAAAGCGCGGGCTGCGTTAATAATCCAATAATGGTTTAATTTCCTTTTTTGATTAGGTACCGACTACATTATTTTTATGTTCCTATTATTTACTATAAGTCAAATTATGGTAATTCAATAAACAAATTGATTTTTCAAAAATAAACACTTTTATTTTGTCTCTCCTCAATAGCTTCTGGTAATATTAGTGGCCAATATATTAACATTTAATGTCAATTTTGCCAAAATTTTGTCGTTCAATTAATATGGGATGAGTTACATTTTAAATGTACTGAGTTAAAAAATTAGAAGCTAAATAAATATATTTTTTGATATCATTTAATAGTATTTTAGAATTTCGCGGTATGAATGCATGTTATAAATTTAAATGCTAAAAAATAACCATCATGCTGAATTGTATTTAGAGTGGTTTACATAGAAGATAACTAGTGGCTAAGATAGTATTATTTAGATGCTCGTTAAATGTGGCTGACTTAGTAATTTAGAAGGCAACATACATTTTTGGAGGCGAATAGTGATATTAAAAAGAAGCGAGTTTAATTAGCACCCATTTAAAAGGGGCTTTTGAGTTAATATAATTTTAAAAAAATGTTACCGTGCTTCCACATCATCTAATCTGTGACAACTCCTTGCAAGTGCAAATATCCTGAAAGGCATTTTCTCCCGGAATCCTCTTATCGCTATTATATAAGACAGAAGCACGTTTAGTCCCCCATCGTCATATAACCACCAGCTGTCTAAATTACTTTCCTGTAAAACATACTAAAGCATATATTGGCCAAAATAAAGACCTTTGCGTAAAGTAGCCTATATTTAAATACAACACTTTAACCGTTTAAAACGCGATATATTAGTTAAATTTATTTGAAAATTATTTTCAACTTCGGCCTGACGTTTCGGATGCTTTGCAGCAGCCGTGTTCACGGGGAGACTAAAGATGGAGGATGTCTGACGTCAAGGTCAAAAATTGCTACGCTACCGCTGTTTTCTCCGTATCTCTGTATCTGTTCCGTCGAAGTTGGTATTTGGCGAAACTGGCCGGGTTCTTACAGAATTGACTAACGGTGTCTTCGCGTTTGCCAGTAAGCTGTTTATTGGGATTCAGAGTTTTTAATATGGGATCCCAGGTATTTGTAAATTATAATTTGAGCCGTCCTCCCTATTGAAATTTGGAAACGTCGGGCCGAAGTTAAAAATCATTTTCAAATAAGTTTAACTAATATATCGCCTTTTTAACGGTTTGTTAAAGTGTTTTATTTAAATGTGTACTACTCGCGTAAACTATAGACAGTATTAAATATGTAAAGTAACTGAGATTCTTTTAGACCACGTAAATAAAATTCTTCGTAGTAGCAAGTTAGTGAGAGGCATTTTCGTTAAAAACAATGGATCATAAATTTATTGACCCCATGACCTTTATACGGAAAATGGAATTTCACAGAATAATAATACCCAGTAAAATCTATTTCCAAACATACCTCGTCTAAATTTAAAGGACCATAAACGCCAGATTTGGTTATAGATCGACTTGGAGGAACATTGTGTTCCTCAAGCGGATGAACAGTGGACTCGTGTATCTCAGGCATTCTTCCCCCTTCTGTAAAGTTTAGCCAGAAATCTGAGCTTTTATCGGATAGTTAATATATTCCAATATAATGAATGAAAGAGAAAAGACCAACAGCGCACCCTGGATTTCGTATAGAGCTTATCTATCAAAATATTATTTATATAATTTGACTTCTAAGATGAAGAAAACCTTACTAGTATTAAGACGGAAAAACAATGTTAGATTCAACAATATTCATTTATAAGACAGAATTTGCTTTGCCGCCAAAATGCGCGCCTTCTCCCCTATTTGACAGTTGCCAAGCTCGTGCGGGGGCGCGTGTGTTAAACGAGTCGCACTAGTGTTATGTCGTTTTCGCTAAGTCGGAGAAGTACTTATAACACTAAATAAAACAATTACAATTTTTAGACACAAATTATACGTCGGGTCATAAATAAAAGATATGTGTACACGAGTGCCTTTTGAGACAATATTAAAAAGAAATTGTTTAGTGTGTTAGTGTTTTGTTTAAGTATATATTTTTTGCTTAATAAAACTACTTGTACAAAACTTATACACATGTTAAGTTTACCATCAGCAGAGTCCTCAGTTTTAATTATGATTTCCATATTAGAGTCCGCGTGCATGACGTCGAGCACTTCGGTGTGGACTTCCGCTTCCACGCTTGATGGACTAGCATGGTGCCTTGATTGTGCTCGAAGCCTGTGCATAGCTCTCGGTACTCTTAGAACAGCGACTGCAGTTTGATTATCGAAAGCTATTCTGGAATAAACAACCGTCTTTTAGAAAGTCGAAGTCTAATTCTTCGTCGGGCAGACTGTTACTTTAATATGGCCTTTTATTTCTACCACCAGAAAAGTGACCGCCCGTTTCCCCCTCGTGGGGCATGGGGCGAACACATTTCTGTGTCCGTTTCATTAATTTGTTCTTTTAACGGGCAAGTAGTTGATCAGACTTCTGTGCCCTGTCCGACCGAAACAATTTTTTTGTTTTCCTGTGATTCGAAGCCAAGACCTCTGGCGCTCACCGCAATGCTAGGTAATACGTTTAACCATTTGGCTACAGAGGCGGTCTAGCACGGGAGCAGTACGCAATTTGGAAGTTTTAAAATTGGAAAGGTTTTATCACCACGGTGTTTTGGAGAGCAAGTGACAATGTTCGCGTCGGTCCCGTTTATCATCAATGGACCACCATCTCTGTAACCCTTTATTACAGGATATATAAGAGTCGCATGGGAAACACGCTTATACTATTTGTTTAAAGGATTAAAACACATTTTACATTCAAACATTAAAATAAAACACTTTTAACGGTTTAAAATTGAATATGCAATTCATAGTCTCCTAGTGATTACGGTTGTGCTAAGCATCTTAAACGTCAGGCCTTAGTGGGAATTTGTAAACTTTAAACTTTAACTTTTTTAAACCATTAAAAATGTTTTATTGAAATGTGTACTACTGGCTACATGTGGATAGACTGTAATTTTATTTACGTATATAACATTCAGATGTATGTAAGTTTAAGTAAATACGTACTGGATCATTTTCACGTAATCTTTCAGTTTATTTAGAGGAGCATTCACCCAACTGCTCTTGTAACCAATGAGCAGTATGTTAGGTGTCAAGCGGCCCAGACCCGCACTTTGTAATAAAGTTCTGACGCCGTCTTCCAAGGAACAACCGTCAAGAACAACGAAAAACCCTCGTTCCTTGCGCGAGTGTAACCATTCCTCACCTAATTCTTGCTGTGTTATTCTGTTAGTATATGACATGTATGTCTGTAATAAGATTCGCAAGATTAATTAACAAAACGATGTAAGATTTTGCATTTCACAAGTGTTAATAGAACGTAATAAAACTTACGTATCATCGAATGAAAAATATAACGTGAAAAGTAACCCTTGACGTGTATTCTAGTCATAACATTAAGTAAAAGTTATTTAATAATAGCTATTTAACAAAAACAACACCAAAAAATCACCTTTCATTTTTACCCATTTTGGCCAAAGTGAAAGGTCCGTAAATTCGAACTTCGGAATAAACTATTATTTCATTCAAGGCACAGAAGTTAGATCAACGACTTGTATGTGTACCCAATGTTTATTCCATGGCGTAGCAAGGGAGGCAATAATTTCAATGAATATTCGATACTAGCTAGTGCCCGCGACTTCGTCTATGCAGGATTAGTACTTGGAGTAGCTTATATTAACTTGGCGTAGAAAAGAACTAACATTATGACATAAACATGTGTAACTAACTGTTTTTTCTCATAGTAACTTGACACTTAATGTCATATTTTGGACAGCTCGCACAATACCTTTATAAATTGTAGCCTATGTGTTATTCTGATGTATAAGCTATTTTTTGGAACTTTAATTGAAATCCATTTAGTTGTTTTTGCGTGAAAGAGTAACAAACATCCATCCACACATACAAACTTTCACGTTTATAATAATAGTAGGATAAACCTCATTGATATGAGCGATTATCATAAATGATCCAGTCTTCGTTATCAGATGTCCCAGATCCAGCAATGCGGGACGGACAAAGGGGCTGCCGGCCATCACCAAGAGCTGAGGGTTGTACGACTTAACATTTTCCGATATGTAGCACATTTGTACGAGAGATGACACGAGCTCTTTATATCTTTGGGCTTCTGTACTGCTTCCCCAATTTACGTCTAAAAACGTATGTATTTAGTGCAGTAGTGGGGGTATCAACCTACTACAACTTACATTGTTAATATATTTTTTTCATGAGCTACAATACGTAATAAAAAAAAAACCCCCGTACAACTTTTAACTTCCCCCTTCTGAAAAAGTAATTTAGGGAAATTCCTTTTTTTTTTCGGGAAATCGCTTCTTTTACACCCCCCACACGGTCGCCTAAGACTACTATGTAATGTCATGTCAAATAACCTGGTTTTCTGTAGAGCACTATGAGATAGAGAGTGAGGAAAATAAATATCGTAATTAGAGCCATCGTCCAGCTGATAATCATCATGATGGATATGCACATTACAAAACCCAGTAATGACAACCACCTGTTGTAGTACTGAAACAAATAAGAGTAGAAAGGTTAAACAGTGAAGGTTCGCTCGTAGATAGGGTAACACATTGCTATATGCATTTTTACTGATCGCTTTTATTGATTGGCAAGATAGTGCCCCCAAACATTGTTTGATTCGAACCCGAAAGCGTGATACAACTGAGCCTTAAATGTAGAATAATATAATATAGTTATAGATATAATAAAATGAAGTTTGGTGTACTTGAAAGGACGGTCTCCAATTAATCGACATTACCAGGGCAGCATGGAAGGTGCAGAAATTTATAAGCGCGTATGAAGCTAGATAGAAGTTGGTAATTAATGGCGCTATCGTATTTAAATCCGCTGAAAGCATAAAAGTATAATCTTATGGATATGTTCAGAACTAATCAATAGACTTAGCATCGCTAAACTATATATTCAACAAAAAAGCTATCGGTTATATATAGAAACTTTTAACGGTTTAAAATGCAAAACATGTTTGTTACTTATATACTTTCAATTAATTTTAACTAGGAAACAATGATTAACGAGAGGACCGTGAGTAAGGAATAGATTCCCGCAATACCAATCACAACAAACAGATGGCGTAGCATAACAGATTTGACTTTGATATTAGCGACACTTCCCAATATTAATCCCAATGTGACCACGCCCGTAGCAAAGCATCCGAAACCTAGTTATTTTTTATATAATTTTAAGAAATAAGTTAACTAATATGTTTTGCATTTTAAAGCGTTATAAGTGTTGAATTTGAATGAAATTTGAACACATAACTTGAAATACTTTGTGCCGTGTGTTTAATGGTGGTACCATTAAACACTCTTCATTTACTTATATATTCTAGTATCTAGGAAACATAATATTGTATTGGGTGGAATAAAGTATTTTTTTATTTATTTATTACAAAGAGGCTTACGAACTAAATACTAATAAAAGTTTTTACCAAAAAGCAACTTACCATAAATTTATGAGATGTGACTATTAAGTATTTAAAATTAAAATTATTATACGTTTAAATACTTATATAAAAATTACACTACGATGGAAATTGCATTGACTTACCAATGAGTACAAACAATAGAGACACGATGAACGTTAAAACGTAACCACGGTAAGGCTCGCCGTACCTTCCGTATGGTTTGGAAAAGAAGATGAGTCCTGGATATATACGGTCTACTCCCAGGGCTTGGATCAGTCGTGGAACTGATAGCAGGTTGGTTAAAGCCGTGGATAGGGTGGCTGCCCAACAACCGGCATAAATTATAGCACTGGATAGAGCCATTAATTGCATGATCTATTAACAAAGATTATTGAAGAATACATAACAAAACACAAAAGTTACATCTTATAAGAGCACTTTACTTAGACGAATACATCATTTATTTAGGAATACTTTTATGTAAGTAATATTATTAACATCGATTTAAACGTTTCTCATTCTAAAAATGTCATTGCATTGCACTTATATACCATAGGGCAGACATATTTCTGTGGCTGTTTCAAATGTTTTGAGCATTCTTCTCGCGCTTAACGTAATGCTAGGTTTTTAAATTGAGCTCCGTGTTTTATATCTACGGAGCCGTTAAAGAATTCATATATAAAAGATATAAGTTCTAGAATCAAAAAGAATGCAATGGATACCCCATAATTATTATGCAAGCCATACGGACAGTTTGGTTTGCAAGCGTCAATAGTGGCAGTTTCAAAGTCAGATGGATTTCCGCTGGCGTCTCTCAGGGCACCAACACCGCAAAGCACGGCCATCAGCAAATAGGTTGTTATTGAAATACCAAGAGCCATCAATGTACCCTTGGGTATTGCAGTTGCTGGATCCTGAAGTAATAAGAGAATTGATATAATAATCATTTCAATTCAAAAAATATATATATATAGACGAAAATGATCTAATCTAATTTATCGCTGGAGTGAAGTGAAATTCAGTTTCCACTTGTGGAGGATGGGGAAGACACATTTCTGATTAGATTCAGATGGAATCAGACATCTGCTTTTAAAGCAATCATCATCTGCTTTTAGTACCTACTTTCTCTAGATTCGAACTCAGAACCAGGATTATAACCCGCTTAACGCGTTACTGAACTACGGAGGTTGTTAATTTGTAGTTATAGGTAATAACCTTCAAATCGCCGCAAATATTAGCACCTGCTTGAACTCCTGTGACAGCTGGAAAGTACATAGCGTAGACTGAGAAGAAATTGTGCTCTCGGTTGTCGAAGCGAAAATCTGGCATTAGATTTTGTGCGGCCGTTGCAGCTGAAACAAAATAATTTACCTACTCTTTCGCTATACCTAAATTTAGTTCTACGTAAATTAATCACACTTGCATATAGATTTTATCAAGCAGATGTATCTGTACATTAGATGGTTATCTGTTTAGTGGGTTCGAGTCCCGTTGTGTCGTACTTTCATTTATAATGTAAATACATACTAACCGTTTATACCTACAAAACCTTGAGCCTTAGCAGTGACGCTCATAGGACCAATCAAAACTCCTAATATATAATTAAAAATTGCTACTACGATAATTGTTATAAGAAAATTCTGAAACAAAAAAAATATTGAAAAATACAAAGTTTTACGACGTGCTATGTACGAAGAAATAAATTGAATTTTCGTCACTAGGTGGCAGGTCAAAATATCCCGGACCTTCTGAATAAGATTCATCAAGAACCTATTTTGAATTTAGAGACTTTGTCTTTTATTACACAGCTTTTTCATCTAAGGTCGTTGGTTCGTGACCCGTTATATTTTTGCCACCTGCTCATTTAAGTTATTATCTTCAGATATTCTAGTATATGGTTTCAGTACCTATTTCGAAAAAGTATAATAAAGACATCCAGGACCCGGTAGGTATCGGACCTACGACCTATTGGTTTTTAGTATTGCTAATATTAAACAAAGGGACCCAATCATTAAGTTAATAAAAGAATGCTTAGTATATTTTTTCGACTTGCTCGTAACGTCAAAATCAAATAAAAACCTGAGTCTTTGTTTCCCAGTCCATACCGAAAGCGCATATTAAACACATGACAAACAAAGCTATCGCGCCAACGATTCTTATATCGTTAACGTCGTTATCAACTATTTTCAAATTGTATGATTTGAGCAACTCGTTCAATGATTCACAGAATCCGATTGTATTCATGCTGGCTGCTACTGCATTCGCAAATGCGAACATGATACCCACTGATGCTCCGAGCTCTGCTCCAAGTGATCTCGATACAATGTAATACACTCCACCTAAAAAAAAATATTATTACAAGAAAACAAATTTTAGAACAGACTTGTTTAAATCACCCTGAAATATTTCTTAAGGCAATGAACACGATAAAATTAAATGAAATCATGTTTACCGGGCAAAAGGAGTTGGGGCACCGCATTGCTGTGTTTTTAATTGATTTTATTTACAGGCAAGTATCAAACTAATACGGCCTATTTAACAGAGACTATTATTTCTATTTATTATTACTACTCAGCCTTAGGACTTTTCATATTTTCTGGCCTTGGCTGAAATAGAAGAAGTACAGAAAGGACACTCTTTAGTTTAAATAAAACACTTTAACAGTTTAAAACTCGATATATTTGAACATAACTTATTAGAAAATAGACACTGTGTCTCCCCGTGACCACGACTGTTGCAAAGCATCCGAAACGTGGGGTAGAAGTTAAAAAAAATATTTTCAAATAAGTTTAACTAATATATCGCGTTTTAAACCGTTAAAGTGTTTTATTTAAATGTGTACTTCTCGCGTAAACTATTAATAATAATAATATTCAATATATAGAACGTTTCTATTACCAACACTTGGGCTATACTGTGGAGACTAGTGTCTAGTAGGATCTAATATAAATTTAAAATCAAAATGACGGTAAAACGGTTAATAAACTAAAATTATTATGTAATACCTCCTTGTAGTTCCCCATTAGTACATATTGCGCTTAGAGACAACGTTGTTATGATACAGACGACTCCTGACAAGCAGATGATGGCTATGGTGAGACCAATACCCGCTTGAGCCACGATCCATGCAATGCGCAAGAACAGCATAACACCCCAGATGTTTAATAGGCATGGTATTAAAACCCCCTAGAAAGTAATTTGCTTTGGGTTTATACCAATTAAAAACGGAGCTACAAACCCACTTTCAGAGACTTATTCTCAGAAAGTGGGGTAGACGATACCCAACTACCACGTTCTTCTAGTAAGAATTGACGTTGAAGGACTACGACTACATACTAATATTTTCTTTAAAAAATTTCAAGAGTCACTGGACCAATAAGGCAGATAAACATTAAGAAAAACCTTATGTGTTAGAACATCTTATTTCCCTGCTGTAGCATAGTTGATAGGACATCTATCCTATTGTGTCTCTATGAGTCTTTTCAATGATATAATATTAACATTACCTGTATCCATCCCAACTTAATATTATAAGTCCTTAGTTCGGGTGTGGGGCTTTTAACTTTGTCATCGTCGTTTTCCTGAAAGCGTTTCCTTAATAAGCTTTGAACTTTAAATACACATATTTAATACCTATATAAATAACAACTTAAACAATGGATATTTTGATATCACTAGACAACATTTAAGATTAGATAAGTTTGCTTTACAAACGAACCTATTTAGGAATATATTAACAATATATACTAAGGTTAAATTGGAACCATTAAAATATTATTACATATAAATTCCAATTTATTTAGCATCACTGACCTCGTCTCTTAGCGCTGTCAACGCAGAGTTTTTCAAGTTTCTAAAACCTAATACTTCCGTTATCCTTCTGCCGGTTCTCGTGTCTAAGGAATTTCTTTATTTGTAGCCACTTACATTTTTATAACAAATTAAATTAATTTAAGTATCACAAGGGTTCTAATACTATTTTAATGATCATGGCAGCGTCTGATAAGCAATACGCTAATAAAGTATTCAATAAGCAAGTAGGTAAATAACACGAGAATTGCTAAACGATTCCAATATGAAATCGCCGAAAGTCCTGAGACATATAGATGTTTAACTTCCATCAATTATCAAAATACTGGAATTTAGGTCCCTTAATTCCAGTAACATTATAATATATAGCAGGTATTGAAGCCTCGACCGACTTAACATCGCTGTACCAGCGGAGGTAGGTCTATCAAAATAATTTGACTGGCTTATTGATTCAGTGGTGGTACAGTAAACCAACAAATCTTGCGTCCTTATTTGGTCTTAATCTCACCGGCTCCAGAATGTTTGTGAATAATTTATAAACATAATTTAAAAATCGAAAATAAATTGAAAAAAAATTTCGACTCGGTCAGGACTTGAACCGGCATCGTCAGCGTTCCGTGCTGTTGCTCTACCGATTAAGCTACAGAGTCAATGTCGGGAATGTTTTCAAATTTATAAACATGTTAAACACATCGACTGAGATAGTAATAGTGGTAGAAATATCTATAGGGGTTCATACGGTGTTCATTCGTGACCATGCGGGTTTTGAGCCACCCTACAGATTAAAAAGCCCTGAGGTGGTATTATGCGTTTCAGTTTCAGTCTATGATTTTCCACGTCTAAAGTCAAAATAGGTCGACAGCAAAATACAGAGATATCTGATATTAGGTTTTAATGGCTGGGATATTTCACGCTCGATCGAGACATTTATGTCATACAAATTGGTAGATTCTACTTCTAATTTTTGTTTATCAAACAATTCTCACCATCCTCATAATAAGGCATTAATTGATCTCCAACTTCAATAGCATCTGTATCCATAACCCACTTTAATTAAATATAATTATTTCGCTCATGAACCAATTATAAAGTCTGCAAACGCACTGCAGATATCTTGCCTTAACTGACAAAAATTGCTTTTCGCTGGCTGAAGATCAACGACTTCAGAATGACCTAATATGAAGGCTCGAGTCACTAATTTGAGTCTTTAATTGCAGCTCATTGATGTTGGTTACAATAGATCGTAACAAACCATAATATTGTGGTACGCATTGTTTCTTTTCCTTCGTCAACTGAATCCGGTTGAATGATATAAGGTAAGTACAGTATGATTGTTGAAAAAGAATAACTTTAGATCTATAAACCTACTCATAAAATGCATTTCTACTCAATTCATACATATATGAGGCCCCGAGAGGCAGAGTAGCCTAACTGCAATTTTGTCTTGAGTTATTTATACTTTTATAGTCTAAAAATGTTAATCTACAAGAGCATAGTAACCAAAATTTTTTAAAATAATTCTTACACAAATTATAGTACAAATTCATTTTCGCCTAAGTTAATTGCGCAAAATACACATTATTTTAGTTTTCCTCCATATTGAAAATCATGCTTTTTGTAATTAGGCCACTCTAGCAGCCTTATATTTAAGGACCTACAGTGGTATTGTGTGTATATAATATATTCCGAATGAAAAGATGAGTAATTCAAAATACCTATTTTTATTTGGAAAAATGTTACGAACTTATCCGCTTCGTTTTTAGAATAATAGACAATAAGTATTATAAATACAGTACCTGCTTATGAATGCTACCGTACACAGGAAAACGTAACAACGAGATTTTAAATGTAAATATATTGTGTCTTCTGTTTGAGGTCATTTCATTCATACATCTAGATTTTACCTTCACACACAAACATATCTTTCTACCTTGTCTTTGAATTAGATTAGACGGAGTAAAATGGAGTCTTTACCTTATGATTGTGCCACACATTTACAACATCTAATTATTGCGCTGTCGACCTTTATTCTTCGATATGTTAAAATTCTCAGACTGACATCCAATTACGAATTTACACTTTACGGCTTTACATCATTATTGCCACATATTCCTTAATTTTTAAAAACGTTGGGTCTAATATGATTAAAAATTAAAAGGAAGCAAGCAGTTTACAAACATGCTTTCCTACCGTACTACCAGTTCACCAAACAGCCTGTCAAATTATCAGGATTATTGCAAAAAAATCTTGCTTAGACTTGCTCTCACGCTACCTTCGTGTTTAAAAGAAATCATCTTGCAATATATATAGGTAATTCTTCGACGATTTTCTTTTCTAGAAACTTAAATCGTTGCTTCCTAGCAACTACATATTATCATTAGCATAGATTCTATATGATTGATTTCTGTATTTGTTCAAAGTCACTGAATACTTCCAGCTATTTATGTCAGTCTTCCAATCTTTTCTTTCAAATTACCACAGACAAACTTATGTCTTTTAAATTGTCTATCGACTTTTATTATATTTATTGTCAGAATTTTACGCAAATATATACTGTTAGTAACAGGTGGTTATGAGAAAAATATAAATAAGACAACGTATTACAAATAATTAAGTAGATAATATTTTATTTAAGAAAATCAATGTCTTTCCACAGATAATATAAATTGTAGTTTACATTTATAAAATAAATTTAATACCTACTTTTGAGATAAAGTCGAACATTAGATCACTTCTTATGGTATAACTAATAATATAAGCAATATGGACTTGTACTTAAAAAGTTTTTACTAAAAATCTTTCTATTATTAAGTTATCATTTTTGTGATTTGGTCAGTTAGCCATTATTTTTACAAAGTTAAATACTAATACAGAGCAAGTGATCTGCCTAACTGGCACACATTGGAAGAAGGCCTTTAATATTAAATTTCTATAATAA
The DNA here is from genome assembly GCA_963661955.1 of Leptosia nina. Taxonomy (NCBI): domain Eukaryota; kingdom Metazoa; phylum Arthropoda; class Insecta; order Lepidoptera; family Pieridae; genus Leptosia; species Leptosia nina. The sequence goes on from CAVLEF010000003.1 coordinate 2,987,244, forward strand.
AAACATAATAATTCTCAAAACTGACCATTCTTCCAAATCGTGGAATTGTTATACTAAAGTTATTCGATTTCGTTTAAGAGTCAAATATACATTTCTATTGATGCTAATTAGTTCAAACTTTTTATTTGTCGCCAGTTAAAGAGGTTATAATAAATAATTCTATAGTATGGAACGGGACTGTTTCTTTGCCATATTCTATTTCGTATGAGATTGGTGATAAACACTAAGGTAAAACATTAAGTTTTAATTGACTTTGGTGTAAAATACGATTCTAATACAAAATAAATAAGTACTTTGCTTCGAAAATAAAATTTGTTCCATGTAATTTTATCATAAGTACTAAGTTAACATAAAAATACTGTATTGTTAAGATTACGTGAAATAAATAACAAAAATAACACTAATTAACAAAGGCACTATTTCGTTTCTAAATTATTATGATAACAATTATGATTACTATTTATGTAAATTGTGCATTGTATTTTGTACATGGCTAGTTAGATACACGTATTATCCATTTATAATCTGTATAAATACCAAAAACATTTAACTTCTTTCTGGTAGAATTTGAAAGAAGTTTCTATTTTAAAAAAGTCATCTTATTCTATTTCTGCTATGATTATAAAAAGTTCTAACATTACCTTATTTTAATACTATCGTTGATATCTTTCCACTTAGCTTTGTTCGTATCGGCGTAGAAAACTATTACAATGTGTTACTTACTTCTTAATATTAACTATTATTTTTATTTCATTACTTCATACTAATTATGCGTACGTACACGAAAATAAATAACTGTAAATGGAAAATGCTTGTTGGATCATTTTCGATTATGAGTAAAATGTAAGTACAGATGTCTGGTTTCCCCTGACGAATAGCATCGGTGGGAGATCTCTACTCATCATTTCCAGCCAAGACATGTAGAGGGGAGCGGAGACCGAACCCTGGGGGAAAAAGGAAATTATTCAAATATTCTATGCGCAAAATACGAGCAGACTAAAATGTACCTAGATTGTGCTTATATCGTTTGAATGTTTTAATAAACGAGGAATACAATTTTAAACTTGTAATTAATTTTTGGAACAGATAGAAAAATGTTTTGTGAACGATCGGAGGGGTCTTCGATATAAATTTAATGATGGCTTTTAATATACTAATTTCATTACTGATATCATTACCTTTCTAGGCATCGGTAGAGACATAACGACGAGGCGGGCATCCTTAGAATTGGTCAATAGCAACTCCCGCAAGCGAAGTTGACGGTTGGTTTTTTCACACAGGGTCGAAAGCTCAGTTTTACTTATTAAGCAATCTGAAAAAAAACAAAAAGGTCAAGTACGTGTAAGTTCTGTTTAGGGCTAATGGGTCTAAACAAAACTTACGCATGTTAGCTATAGGTATTAGGTTCTTAAAGGTTTTTCATATGACAATATATATATTAAATACTGTCTATACTTAGTTTACGCGAGGAATAGACATTTAAGTAAAACACTTTAACGGTTTAATAAGTTAAAAATCAATGTCAAATAAGTTTAACTAATATACGCGTTTTAAACCGTTAAAGTGTTTTATTTAAATATGTACATTTATATTCTCGTTGGTCTAAAGAAAGCAATGTATTGTTGGAATTGGTGGTAGGGCTATCGATAATTCCGTCTGGGTCTTGCATACCGTTCCCAGATAATAAAAATAATCGTCTGTCCTTTATCATAAAAAATATATCAACATAGGGTATTTAATACTATACTCGTACATACATAATGCACTGTATAAATAAGCCACAATTGACATTTTTGGTCAAAAAACCTTTTTTTTTTATTTCGAGAAGTTTTTCAATAAGAACGGATGTTTATTTTTATTTATAAGTGTAAGTGTAATAAAAAAAATAGGATACTAGAACCTGTTGTTCCCATTTTAATAAACTTACCGTCACCCATAGTTTCTTCTGTGAATTTCTTGATTGTATCTTCAAAAAATTGTTTTGTTTCTGGCTGTGGAGGATCTGTTATATCCTGCACCATTGTCAAAGACGAATAGTCAATGCGAAATTTCGACAACAAGTTTGCCATACTGAAACAAACCATAATCATATTTTATACTATACCCCATACGTTGTAACGAACAAAGATTCTATTTAGAAATAGGTTTGTCAGTACATGTGTCTCCACTATAGAATATTAAACCGATTTTGATTAACGGTGTCGAAAAAAATGTGAAATAATGGCGTAAGTCATTCTTGACATATATAAAATAGCGGAATTAAGACCTGGAAACGTAACTACTAAAAAAAAACTAATCACCACGTTAAAAATTGAAAGGTCTTAGCGAGAAAATATATACGATCTCTAGTTGCTCTTTCGATAATAATATCAGGGCTATTAAACGGGTTTGTTAGTTTTACGAGTATATGTAACTATCTACTCACTTTCGTTCTTCAAGCTCCATTTCATGGTGGCGGTTAGCTAGCGCGAATATCCTCAACTTACAATTAGCCCACGCACTTCGCTGGGATATAATGTATGGTAGGAGAATCGTCAGCCCTCCATCATCATATAACCACCATACGTCAAGAGTACCGCCATCCTAAGACCAATGTTTAAGTTAAATATGTTATTTGACAGTGAAGCATGGATGGCTAACTTTATGGAAGATGAAAAAGCCCCAGCTTTATGAGATCTTGCCAATGGCCTTGGTAATTCGGATTTATTATCAAAATGTTGTACTAAAAGCATTTTTTTCTGCATTCATAATTTTATTTATTTAACTCTTTATTGTAACACCCACAAAGTACATACGAAGGTAACTTTTAAAAGTCTTAAAAATACAACTATTAGGAAGCAAATATTATTACTATATTATGGTTATGGTGTGCAATGGGCAGCCTGATCGCTATAGAGCGATCTCTTCCAGGCAAACCTTTTGACAATTTTGCATTGCTTCTGGAAACTGTTAAAGTATAAAATTCCTTATCCATCGTGAAATATGGGGCAGACACATTTCTTTGTCTGTTTCATATGTCGACTTTATTTACAGGGGAAGGTTTTTTCATGCTACTGTGTTGTCTGATCATAACTAGTTAGTGCTCACGAGATTCAACCACGGGTGGTCAAAATATAATTTTAACTAGTAAAGTAATAATTTCTATTAGACTATTATCTCTACCTCATTTATTTATGCATACCTGTTTCTTCTTAAATATAGTCATCTGCGACAATTGTTCCATCGACAACTCTATCCCTGAGGAAGACTTGTAGATTATGTGTCGAGGAATATCTATTGCCTTTTTATCCTTCTTCTTCTCTTTTGAATCACTCTTTTCGGATATCGTGAAGGACCGAGATGTAGTCAGTGTTAACAAATCTAAAAATACATTGTCAAGTTAAATTCTTCTATTAAACATGGGAACTTCTATAAATAAATCGGTTTTGACTTAAACGAAGATTGAGTAAAGTATACGAACTCAAGTTATGTCTACTGGAAGGTTGGGAGTCAGCTCGTATATCAAGATCAGAGTCAGCGTGCATGATGAGCGGCCCTCGACGCACGCGCAGCTCTCCCGTGCTAGAGGTGCCCGTTAAGCCGCTAGCTGGTGTTTCCTCGGCCACCGTACCATAGTCCAAGCCCCCCGGAACACGCACTATAGCTACTGATAACCGGTTCTCGAACGCCGTGCTAAAATAAGGTCTATTTAAATTTGAAAATTTCGCAGTTTCTAAGAGCAAATTAATGGCTGCTCTTCAATCAAGGTGATTTTGTCATTTATTTAGACAGGGGTTTATTTATGTACATAAATAACTGGAGGACACAACACAACACGTTTTATTTTTTGACAAATTTATTAAGGTCATATAAAAAGTATCAATCCCAAATCCAATTTCCCTTTTTGTAGGATACGGATACGATATAAAAAAATCCCACGGAAGGAACAGAAAAAAATATTCACCTTTGAGTATTTAATACGAAAAAATATCCGCCGACAGTATATCTTTCAAAATTAACTCGCAATAAGCTTATTTATGGCAATAAAATTTGGTCGAAATTAATGAATTACTACCAATAATTTATTAGAGTTGTATCGGCATAATAATATTAAACATGCAAACAACAAAACATCTCTGTTATGTATCTATTATGTTTTCTCGGGGTTCAAACACCTCTCTTCTTTCAGGCAATTGAGTCAAAGAACAAAAAAACTTACTGTAAAACATTGAAATATGATTCAAGATCAGCTTCCGGTGCTGTTGACCAGTCGGTCTTGTAGCCCATCAGCAGCACGTTGGGTGCAAGTCTTCCAACACCAGTTGATTGTATGAGAGCTCGCGCACCAATTTCAAAGCTAAATCCGTTAACATTTGCACAGAATGCGCGTACTTTGCGCGCGCGCAACCAATCATCGCTCGATCGCAAGCGATAGGAACGCTCTTTGTAAGATAACTTTTTCTGTAAATAGAAAGAATATAAATTAGTTATGATTTTACTGTGTATTTGTATCCTTAATAACGTAACACGGTATTAATTATTATTAGTTATTGTTAGATCAACATTTTATCATATTATTGTCTTTCGGGCTGTTCGGCCGATGTGAGCGAGAAGAGGTTCTCGACGTTTCGCCATCACGTGTGGACGGCATCTTCAGGAGATGTTGACTCCTCGATTGCTCGAAGAATCAATTCTTCGAGCGTGAAACGTCGAGAACCTCTTCTCGCTCACATCGGCCGAACAGCCCGATATGCTGATCGATGGCCGTGAAAGCCTTACTCAATTTATTCAACATTTTATGTTTCTTATAAGTGATCATGTGCTATAAACACAAATTTACATTTATATGAATTTTGAATATAATTAATGCATTCACCAAAGGACAATAAAATGTTAATAAAAATGTAATTTATACTCGTTTATTCTTTGAATATTAAACGTGACTCTATAAATCGAGAATTTTATTTGGTTTAATGGTAGGGTGTTCGTTTCCCGGTATTCAACCGAAATATTTATTCTTATGTACACTTTGACATGTTCTCCTCGCTGATAAAAAAATCGTTGAGAAAATTGTTGTCTGTTAGAAAGCAAACATTTAATGATATGTCACCTACCAAAGCAATAAGGTCTACATCTTCACAGGAGGCCAGACTCTGGCCTCCTATATATATCCTATAGGATATAGGAGGCCAAACTTCCAATTGTAGGAATTAACGGGCTAAAATAAGATACTACAATTTTGAGACGATTGCAGTTCAGACAGAAAAGCATTCAAAAATTACTTGTTGCACATCTCCGACAATCATAAGCGAGCCAGCCTTTGTAATGAGGTTGCCAAGGTCCACCAGGGCTGGTCTATCTTGAGGCTTTCCAGATAGTACGAGCAGCTGCGGCCAGTAGTTCTTTACGTGCTCACCAGTGCGTGCCAGATTGTGAGCGCTTGACAGCGCGGTTTTGTACATTTGAGCTTGAGTGCTACTTCCCCAGTTGACATCTGAAACCAAAAGAATAAATCTTAAGCACTAACTTTAGTCACCTTTATGTATCAGTAGTGCTTAGACATTACGTTTAAAAGAATATATAAACGTATCCCTTATTGAGGTTACATTATTCTTATCGACCTTACTTGACTACTATTCAGTTAAGTTGTAATAAGTTTAATAATTGATTTCGCGTTTTAAACTGTTAAAGGTTATTTAAATTAAACAAATAGGGGACGAACATCCAAACGTACCAAATATAACTTACTAGCTGTATCAGCAACTTCGTTTAGTTATTTTGGGAATACAATCTTGTTTTTGCAAACCTCTTTAACGTGACCCGTCGTTCTTGCAAGTTAATCTTAAAAGATAGACGTATACTGTCGCGGACATTTTTTAGATCATTAAAAGAGAAATAATTCTTTGATATATAATTTGTGGGTATCTTGAACCGTTTCACAGCATACGCATCGGAAACACACCGAAAAATTCACACATTTCCCGCTGTTTCTTTGCTCCTATTATCCACAGCGCGATTAATGCTCTAACCAACACAAAAGATTTTTTCAATTTGAGTAGTTCCTGAGATTAGCGCGTTCAAACATACAAACAATCGAACTCTTCAGCTTTATATATTAGTGTAGATAGGTGTAACGTGTGTTTGTGAGTTTAACTTCCTTTAAATCAGCAAATATGGAGTCTTTATGTAACAGCATAGAGTTATTGTATCTATTCTTAGTAAAGTGTATCTACATACTAAATCTATTCGTAGGAGCCATTACTCAATGTTGGGAACATATTTAGCTCACTCGTCACTTTGTTCTCGTTTGTAGCCACTTGTAATGATATGTGGGTTACGTTGTACTTGCGTGAAAAGCCAAGGAATTTGTCTGAACATGATTACCATCGAATGTGCTTTTACATGCCAAGTGCTGGATAAATTAGGAACACGTACACATCCATTTTCAATACCGAATTTAACATCCGTAATATAATATATACGTTTTTATTTTTCTCAAAAATACATTCTCCTCTGACTTGTACTACGAAGTCATTAGATATTTTTTTCTGTCGAGCTTTTAACGCTATAAATACTTATAAATTAGGAGCATAACATAATTTTCATTATAGTTACTTGAGGCAGACTACAATATAATTGTATAAGCTGTCTCCATAAAATAAACGCAGCTAGAAATATAACACTTTAACCGTTTAAAACGCGATAAATATTTGTTAAACTTATTTGAAAAATATTTTTACTTCGGCCCGACGTTTCGGATGCTTTGCAGCAACCATGGTCACGGGGAGACTGGAGATGTATGATGTCTCTCATATCAAAGTAAAAATTGCTCCGCTAGCGCCATTTGTTCCGTCATCAAATTGGTATTTGGCGAAACTGACCGAGTATATCACGTTTTAAACCGTTAAAGCGTTTTATTTAAATATTTCTAGCTGTCATTATAAATATTTCTTCATCTACTTACCGCCGCAAATATCATTGGCGAAAATCTCATAAGGGAAGTATTAAATCCTAGATACAAAAATGCCAAAGCAATGACATCATAATTTGTGAACTGGTAACGTGTTCTAAATAAAAGTAAATATGGCAAAAAAAATAATAAGGAACCAACCGGAAGGTTAATGAAGGTATTTTATATAATCCTTACCTGGGTTGCGGTAGTGGACTATGAGGTAAAGTGTGAAGAATATCGCGAAGGTAACCAGAGACATCACCCAGCTGATCAGAAGCATTATTGCCACGCACATCAGAAATCCAAGTAGAGATACCCATACATTGTAGTACTGTAAGTGTTTAAAAATATATTTAAAAAAAAAAGATTATTGACAGATTGAGAAAAGATGATCAGATCGATTCTAAGATGTATTTCATATATTCCATAAATTGAATACTATCATTTATGATCTAAAAGTTTAATATAGAAATAACCACCAAAAATTAAAATCCAAGAACAGTTATATTTTAACACTCCATAAACAAAACCAGTTTTTGCGAAGTGGAGCTAAAATTCTTCGTCATTAATACATATTCAGTAATCTCTCGGTTTAGATAGAAATATATCATTTATATCTTAGAATAGGCTTCTTAAACTGGAGGGAACTGAAATAAAATCGGTAGTCGAATCATCATTATAAATTCACAACATCCATGTTTCAACCCGTTTAAAATTGTGTTATCTCAACTTCCTTATACTGCTTTTGTATTTTCTAATACTTATATTTTAGTTCCCGTTTAATAACTTTAAAGATTTATACAGCTAGAACACAATTTTTTCTCACTCATCAGCAATTCCTCCCATTTAGGGGACATACATGTTTAGTAGATGTGGTTATTGTTTCAGGGCACGTGTAGCTAAACATAAACAAGGCTTGTATTAGACTGACCCGGAATGTAGGTCGCCAGCCCAATGGTCGCACGAGAGCCGCGTGGAACGTGCAGAAGTTGATCAGGGCGTAGGATGCGAGGTAGAAATTGGAGATCAATGGCGCGATTGTGTTTAAGTCAGCTGCGAGAGTAAAATAATTATAAAATATAATAATAACTAGCTGTGCCCGCGACTTTGTTCGCCTGGAATAGTGATCTGGGGGTAGAATTTATAATTATTAAGGGTGTTTAATAAATTATGTAATTGCGCATTTATGCTACTTTGCCGCAACTAACTCTTACTCTAATTCCCACCCTCACTCCCACTCCCACTCCCACTTCTATTACCAAAAAGCCAAAGCAGACAGTTTCATTGTTCTAGCTTCAAAAACCACGAATTTCCATACAAAGTTTATCCCCCTTTTAACCCCTTACTAACCCCCTTGTCGTAGAAAATGTTCTTTCTCAGGGTCTAGACCATATGTGTGACAAATTTCATTTAAATCCGTTCAGTAATTTGGCGTGAAAGAGTAACAGACAGACAAAGGACAGACAGACAGACAGAGTTACTTTCGCATTTATAATATTAGTAAGGATAAGGATTACAAATTATCAAAGCTATAAACAATCTTTATTTTAAAACTTCCCCATACCACAGATTAGTAAGTATGACAAAATATTTATTATCTGTGTATTCCCCAACTACTGTCGTGCTTAAAGCCATAGGCACCATAACCCTATTAAACACGGGATATTTTGAATAATCTAAACATTAACGCTGAAGGATGCGCTTTCATTGTTAAAATCATATGTAATTACTGAATTTCAGTATTAACAATTTACTGTAAAAAGCCTAATAACCTTACCTATAAGTAAGAAAATAAGTGAGACGAAGAATGTAAGAACATAACCACGGTAGGGCTCGCCGTGTTTGCCGTAGGGTTTCGAGAAGAAGATAAGTCCAGGGTAAATGCGATCTACGCCAAGTGCCTGGATCAGTCGTGGGACTGAGAGAAGGTTCGTCAACGCTGTAGATAAAGTCGCAGCCCAGCAACCACCATAGATGAATGGTCCCCACGCTGACATTAGCTGCATCACCTGGGTAAAACATGCGTACATCGTTTAAAGAATATTATCCTAATATTGATATTAATTATAGAGTCTTAACCGGTTTTGTTTCGGCAACACAAGAACTAGTTATAAAATATTTTTTACTTTGTTCGTCGTAAAATCAAACATTTTTAATACTTTGACTTTTCTTGCCGAATAAACTTTGTGCTTTAATATATCAAATAATTTTAAAAGAGGAAGTCTACTATCATATCTATATCTATCTATCTACATATCTCTAGTATCTAATTAAAAACTTGCCCACGCTCTCTTTTTTGCCAAATATGAATATTAAAAGTTTTCAAAGTGTAAACTTACTGAATAGCTATTGTGGAGTCCATATATACATCCTCCAGTGGTATTCACACAACTGGCTAGACCACTGTAGTCAACCACAGTGCCATTTACTAGTATAAGGTCTGTTAAATTTCCACTGGCATCCCTCAGGGCTCCAGCCCCAGATATTAAGACCATAGCTGCGTAGCTCACCATAGATATCAGTAGAGCAAGTAACGTTCCTTTGGGTATGGCCGATGCCGGATCCTAAATATAATACGTGCATTAGTTTTACGTAAGGAAAAATATCTACAAACATTTTACTGATAACTAAACCGAAGTGTACCAGTGCTTTTCAATGAATACTTCTATCAATTCGTAATAGTTAATAAATAAAAAATAAAGAACTTATTCCTCTAATCAAAAACAACGGTTTCAAACACTGTCTGTAGTTTACGCGATTTGGAAAGATTTAAATGAAACACTTAAACGATTTAAAACACGATATATATTAGTTAAACTTATTGGAATTTTTTTTAGGGATCGACGTTTCGGATGCTTTGGAGCAGCCATGATGGAGCACGTATTAAACCGTCAAAGTGTTTTATTTAAACAATGGTTTCAAGTTTAATTCTCGTTCTTTGAAAATTAGTTTTCAATTGAAATGATATACATTAGATGCAAGATCGTTTCCCAAACATAATTCAGTTACTATGAGTCATTTTCGCTGAAATATAATGAATCATTTCAAATTCTCAACTAAATGGACAGAGTAAGTATGGAGATGAAGGACGTGTATTTCTCAGTAAATGTATAGAACACATTATATATGTACTTATAAACTATACTACTTAGCTGTGCCCGGGACTTCGTGCGCGTGGAATAGTTATTTTGGCATATGATGGCCATGTATTTTTGCAAACAAGTTTTATAAATTATAGCTCTTACCCACGACGTCGTCGTCGAATTTTAAAAGATAGACACAACCGCAAACATGGTTTTAGATTATTTAAAGGAAAATTATTATTTCGTACATATTTTTGAGGGTTTAACACGTGAAATAAATGTGAATTTGACTTAAGGAGCCTGTAAACAATCAAAAACGTCGGGAAATCCTTTGTAATTATCGCGAAATATATTATTTTATTTATTCAATATTTTAATTGAACCTTTAACAATACAAACCGCGAATTTGTTTGTAAAAGAATTTTCCTTTAAGGTGTTTCCTTCATGTCGAGTTATTGTATAGCTATTATTTAATTGAGATTTGGTTATGTACTACAATCCAATATTGTTTCAGTAAAGACTATAAATAAGAATGAATCACCAATTCTTCCAATACTATGAAGCAGATTGATTCAATTCCTTCGCCAAATTGTGTCAACGAAAATGGCGGGTTAATCAAAATGGCCGTCTCGCCATAAATTTATGTCAAACAACTGCGCAGAGAGTTTTGTTAAATAAATTTTAATTTATATGATAAAATGTATGGACTTTCTAGTAAGTTTCGTTTTACCTTAGGAATGCAAGGAATTTTTATAAGCTTTTGTTAACGGTTAAAGCGTTACGTTAATCCGCTTGTGTTTACGCGAGCAGTACAGATTTTAGTCAAGCTGTTCTTATTTTAGAAATATAGGTAAAATGAAGTGAGAAAAATATAGTCGTGGGTTCATGAGCAGTAATTTTTAAATCTTAATTATTTTATAGACGAGTTTAAACATGATTCCTTGTCGGCTGATGAACAGTACCTCAAACTTTGTGTCGCAATTATTTACGTAGTAAGATCAATCAGATTTTATAAATTATGCGTTAATAGAGTTGCGACAACTTTTCTTTGGATTGGATTTACTTAATAAATAAATACTAGTCTTAAATAGTTTTATTGTTTGTTATTTCCTTTATACCAAGGTTTAAAAGGGCAAAAAGGGACGCTTTCAATTTGACGTAAAACATTTGTACATATTAAGTAAGCCAAGGTAAGGTCGCGATTAAGGAAGGAATAACATTTTTATTCTGTTTTATCACCAACCGAATCGAGTTCGTTAGTTTGGTTCTTTTTATTTGTGACGTCAAAGTTCTGTCTTCATGGCCGGCTATCTTATGAATTTAGATCATTTTAGGGTACCGCGTCAAAAAGGTAGAAAAAAGTATTATATTACTAAGGGCTCACTGTATTTCTGTTACTGCTTTGGAAGTAAATACTAAGGACAAGATAAAATTGCAAAATATGCCATTTCTCCTATTAGTGCTGGATATCAATAAATGATAACAGGTAGACACTTGGATTAACAGTAAAAGGGAAACGACATAAATCTTGTGTACATTGTCAAGATACGGAACCTTTCGTGCGATAATCCGACTCACACTTGGTCTATTTATTAAATTATATTCCAGAATTGTATCATTCGCTGCTAAATGGAATATCTTTATTATGATTGTAGTAGCAATAAGAATAACAGTTTTAAGCACGTGTCAGGAAACAGAAGACAAATATTGACTATTTTCTTGGAAGTTCCCAGTTCAGTGTGGGTTAATTTGAGGAGTATAACGTCATAGCTGCGTCGATTAACTCGTACCAATCGTCAACATTGCTTTTTCATTGATTTATAGGACACCCTGTATTTACGACATCTCTCGTTCTTGCCAATTAGAGTTAAGTGATGATAACGTTTTTCGTACTAACGAAATAAATATATTATTTTTGGAAACATTAAAAAGTAAATTTCGAACTCAATTTGCAATAAATTCTAAAATCTAAATAAACGAGGGGTGTAAGCGTACCTATATGAGATATATACGCCCTAGGCTTGAATTCTTTAAATAAATGAAGTAACCCGTAGTAATAGCCGTGCAGGGATTATTGTTTCTACATTGAATCAATTACTTGCCTAGAAACACATCGATTAGTAAAACAAACATAAAAATGTGTCGTTCAAGTTGGGGTTTGAAACAAAATTGTTAGCTTATACACTAAGTGGTAATACACTACTTACTTTTAGATCCCCAGATATATTGGCCCCAGCCTGTATTCCTGTGACAGACGGAAAGAATATCGCGAAAACACTGAAGAAGTCCTGGTTCAAATTCTCGCTGTACCGGAAATCTGGCTTGAAGTTATGCGCCAATGTTGTTGCTGCCAAATAAATAAAGCATGACATCTTACATACCAATCATAATATTTAATAAATTAAATAGTGAAAAGTTTTAGTCCTAATTATTAGAATGTATAATATAAGGTCGGGATGAAGAGCTAGGAGGTATGTATATATTTAAGTACTTAATTTTTAAATAAAATGCTTTAACGGTTTAAAACGCAAAATATTAAACTTACTTGAAAATGATTTTCAAATAAGTTTTGCTAATAGATCGCGTTTTAAACCGTTAAAGTGTTACATTTAAATGTGTACTACTCGCGTAAAGTATAAACAGTATTCGACTATTTTTATTTTTTTTTACTTCTATGTTATTGTTTTATCTAATTTAGTTATAAGCGTGAAACTTTACATAAAAAAATATAAGAAGATAGTCTAAAAGTGTAAAAAAACCAGCTGTCAATTAACATTTATCTACTCACTTCATTGAACATAATAATAATTATTATAAACACTTTACGGTACTTACCGCTAAGGCCGAGAAAACCTTGAGTCATTTCAGTGACATCCTTAGGGCCCATTATAGTGCCGACAACGAAATCAACCATCGCCCCGACAATTATTGCAATTAGGAAATTCTGAAAGATACAACACTTTGTCAGGGATTCCCACCTCTTTAACGTAATTCAAGGCTCCAAATTATTCATAATCTGCCATGTGTTTGGTTTTGAACATAATTATTTCGTGTTGGAAGTAGTTATGTTTAATAGCTAGTAACTGTAAGTTCTACCTGGAGTACCTGATCTTTTTCTACTTCTAGTAAAAGTACCACAATAAATTTTCCCAATTAAGATATTACATAAAAAATTGTCTTTCTTCACGGTCCCTTTCTTTATAGTTATAGAATTGTAGAGCAGATTATAACAAATAAAATATCTTTTATGGGTGTTTAAAGAGTTTTTGGGACTTTATGAATAGTATATATACATTATAAAAGTCAATATTGTATTAGGATAATAGTCCACATAAGGCGTAAGATGACGAAACCGTTAGTAATTTCACTGAAAGTTAATAAAGCGAGAATTAAAACCAATCATACTAATTACTACTGAAAAGTGGTTCGCGTGCTTTCATCAATCTTTATGTCCCCAGCTAGTTTTTTGACATTGCATTTGTGTGTTTCCATAAACGGACCATTATCATATAAGACACTTTTAACTGCTGAAAACGCGAATATATTTTATCTACGCTAGTAAAAAAGTTTTTTATTTAAATGTGTACTACTAGGGTAAACAATAGACAATACTTGACATTGTTATTGTCAATAATTCGTGCGGACGTACGTCGTTTAAATAGTTGATAAGTTGATGCGCAAAACGGTCGGTAATATGTATTCGCGTAAGCAACAGGTTAGGGAAAAATATTCGATTGTTTACATCATTATATAGCCAAGAACAATAAATAATTAGTAAATATTTCATATTTCAATATCTTTCTTATTTCAACCTGACTGTTTAAAATTTATTTTTAAATAAAACACTTTAACGGTTTAAAACGCGATATATTAGTTAAACTTATTTGAAAATGATTTTTAACTTCGGCCCGACGTTTCAGTCTCCCCGTGACCACGGCTGCTTTGCAAAGCATCCGAAACTCGGGCCGAAGTTAAACATCATTTTCAAATAAGGTTAACTAATATATCGCGTTTTAAACCGTTAAAGATTTTTATTTTAAATGTGTTCTACTCGCGTAAACTATAGACAGTATTTAAAATTTATTCTTTAAATTATTCTTATGGATATTAGAAAATTGATAATAATCTAAATTCGTATTAAATAAGTTTAAAACAACGCTCAAATGAGGTAAAAATAAACGGCGCCATATTTGACAATTACGTTTCCGTTTAGGAGCAACCTATCCTAAATGTAAGGTACTATTAAAAAATAGGTCGCGTTTGAAGTGTAATTATTTTATTTCTTTATGAAAGACTTATTAAAGTATTTTATTAATAAAAGTATTTTCATGAACCTCACCAATTTCATGAAAGTAGAAAATTTGTCTTATTTATGTCTAATGGCAATTTTTACAAGTTTTCGAAATAGTCACTAGCTATTCAGAGTGTATAGGTAAGGTTTCTAACATTTATACTGATGAGAACTGTATCAAAAGCTAATGGAATTGTATTCGAGGGTGTTTACAGTAACGAAGGCCACGGGTCAGCCCGACCTCCCCCGATATCTACTTTGTATAACTAGCGATACACTGTTTACATCAGCGTGGATCGTGTTTTATAAATGACAGTTTAAATACGTTTAGACCTAAATAAACTAAACATCATAAAATTACCATGGTCATTTGTGCTACGATAATATTAGTGTAAACGTATACTAGCTATTACAAATATGTACGATTGTTTAAATTTTAAAGCCTTTCAATCATTTATTAATTATGTCATACCGATAAAATACTTAATTTAAGTGAATTATTGAGTATATATAACGGCCATTAAAAATAATTCTTTTAACAATAAAGACGCTCGTTTTAAAGGAGAGATTCTAAAAATGACAATACCACATCGATGAGTTTAAACTCCTCAGTCCTTTTAATCTATTGATGTTCCACAGCTGGGCAAAGATCTCGTCTATCATAAAGCTTAGACCCACGCTTCATCGAGGGTAAATGGGTTTTAAAGACTACCGTCACTGAAATAGCGATGATGCAAAGGACTAAGACCCGAAGTTAAAAAGCAAAAGTTATAACACTTCCTACTTCTAAACTTCGAGCTGCTTTAGGAAAAGTTGCTTGGAAAACTGAACACAATGTCTGGAACTTGTGACCTGCAGTCTCGTCTTCTTTTTTATTACTGAGGAAGACAGACAAGCACTGATCCAAAACGCGGGTAAACTTCACGAGTTATATTCCTACCAGCCTATTTTATATCCAGCTCTCCAGACGAGTCTGTTAGACTGTTTCAGAAAAATTATAAATTTATTATAAAGACATTAAAAACGGTGGGGATCGAATCCACGACCCGCTGATAATTTTTAGGCAGTTAGTTGGTGTATTCCAAGAGCAACTTGTATTAGCTAGCCGTTAGGCTAGCGTACATAGTATTCTTCTTCAAAGTATTACCTGCCGTTATTAATTTTTTATTACTATGGTTATAGCTTTTACACTTTGCGTTAAAATGGCTGTAAAAGTATAATATTGTATACCGCATAGAATTGATATCAATGGTTTTAGTAATATTTATATGTTCCGTGTTTATGAACACTATTATATTCAAGTGCATAAAAATCCGCCAAAAAAATACGTATGTATCTATAAAATAACCTGGCCGTCTTTTGTACAATTTACACTTTTATTGCTTTCAAACTTAAAAACTTAGAATGAAATTACAGCACGGACTGTTGTAAAAAAAGTATAACATTTAGCTAAATGGGTTAGTTACCAGCCAAATAAACAAAAATAAAAAATTGTAACTATTACCTGTGCCTTGCTCTCCCAATCCATGCCAACAGCGCAGATAATACACATAACCACCAGGGCTACAGCACCGACTATCCTGACATCATTCACTCCGTTATCTATGATCTTCACTCCTTGGTTCTTCAGTAAATCATTGAGGGAATCACAGAAACCGATAGTGTTCATACTAGCTGCTACAGCGTTAGCAAAAGCGAATATGATGCCGACGGAAGCTCCAAATTCTGGTCCGAGTGATCTTGATATTATGTAGTATATACCACCTAAAATAAGATTTAATTTAATAAACAAAATACAAAAAGGCGTAAATTTGACTTAAGTATTATCTGTAGTTTTCGCGGGAAAGAAAATAGTTTCACGCGAAGTATATTTATAATTCATGATTATTTTAAAATAGAAAAAAATTAAATTATTTTAACTATGGCACGATTTCGGATGACCACGGCTTCTGCTGCTAGAGAGCTAAGCTATTTCACGTTTTAAATATTTAGAAGTGTTAAATAAAACAATATATGTCATAGTATTAATAGTAACTTTTATTATTTTTTATATTATTTATTTAATAGTACCCCTATTATACTACCTTTATCGACTATAAAAAATATTTATAGAGCTTTTTTTATTTATATATCTTGTTTTTTTTGCAAATAAAACCTTCGAAAAACCACCAAACTCACAAAAATGCTCATGCAAGAACGTAACAAAAAACCGACTGACTTAATAACAATTAGTTTAAGTTAAGTAATGCTATTGGAAATCGAAAACACAAAACATTTCTTTGTATCCATCTTTGCTTGGGACACAATAGTGTGAAGGTATATAGTGCAAATGTACTCATTAACCGTTTTTTTTTCTTTTCTTCTTTAAATGGATTTAAAAATATATAATTTTTAGAAAAAAAACAATCAAAATGTTGCCATATATCGTGTTGATTAATTCAGAATCATCGAGAACAAGAACTAAGCATCTATACAAATTTATTCTCTCTGGTACTCATATCACATAATATGATTATGTAACATAAACCAGTTTATGTCACAATCTATATAAAAGAAAATATTTGCATATATTGTGTGCAATAAACTGCGACGTTTAGCGCAATAGGTAATTTAATCCAAAATCAAAATACAGTGCATCTTATTGAGATTGTATATGACTGGAGTATACCTTCCGTCACTCCGGGCTTGTCTGATCTCTAACAAACAAAAAATGTCTGTAACTGTATGTAACATACTGTTAAATAAGAGTATTGCTTCGTTATGACAAACGCTTAGTTATTATATAATTAGTGGTACTTCGATCAATTAAAATAATCTCCATAAACAACATTTTATTGGATGAAGATGCATGGCGCCAATTTTAATACTCATATCTTGAATATAGCTGAAGCAAGTTTACTCTCAATTTCTTATAGCTTATTTAAAAATATGGTTTCGATATTCATATTATATTATAGACTAGCCGTGATAGCCGTTCCTAAGATTAGCGCGTTAAGAAACAAACTGTTCAGCTTAATATATTAGTATACATTTGGAACAATACAATACTAAAACTATTTTAGACTTATCTGTATCTAGTTTTACCCTGTTTTTACATAACACAACTACATTGCTAACTTAAATGGAGCACTTTAAGATGTGTCATATATTCGTTAATTTATTAACACATTAACAACAAAAATAAAGCAGCTATGGTCACGGTAGACGTAGTCATCAACAATGACTGGTCGTTGTTAAAAACTAATTGAATACTTTAGTTTACGCGAGTATTACATATTTAAATAAAACAGGTCTCCCCGTAACTATGGCTACTGAAAGCATCCGAAACGTCGGGCGGTAGTTAAAATGATGTTGAAATAACTTTAACTAATATATTTCGCGTCTTAAACCGTTAAAGTATTTTGTTTGAACAAAAATTAATTGACTAAACCGAAACGTGTTCTAAACCGTTAAAACTTATTTAAATATATACTTTAATCACAGACAGTTACGTTACCTCCTTTTACTTCGCCATTGGTGCAGATGGCGCTCATAGACAGGGTAGTGATGACGCAAACGATAGCCGATATTGCTATAATAACAAGTGACAAGCCGATCCCAGCCTGCGACACTACCCACGAGATTCTCAGAAAGAGCATCACACCCCATATGTTTAGTAGACATGGTATCAACACGCCCTAAAAACACTGCCACACTTAATATTGTAGTGGATCGATGTGAAATATTAATATGTACTTATATGATTGTACAAAAGAGGCTTTAGATGAGCCAAAAATAAATTCAAAAAGACATTTGTGAAGACTACATTATTCTATCTAACAAAAAAGTTAAAGAATAAAATGTTTTAAAAAATCGAAAATAAATTGAAAAAATTTTCGACTCGGGCAGGACTTGAACCGGCATCGTCAGCTTTCCGTGCTGTTGCTCTACCAATTGAGCTACCGAGTCCGAGAAAAAAATTTTTTCAATTTATTTTCGATTTTTAAATTATATAGTGCCTTCATGTGAATAAATGTGAAAAATATTAATTTTCAAAAGAATTTGTTTTCCTTATAGTGAGAAAAGGACCCACTTCTGAGTTTGGGCGGGTATGTAGTTGATCAGTTTTCCGAGCCCCGCTTGACCGAAACTGTGTTATCTAGAGAATCGAACCTATCGCCGTTTGTGCTTAACACAATCTTAGGCTTTTTGAACCACGGAGAAGGTAAATTTTATATTAAGATAGAAAATTATTCATTTAGTCAATGACGTCTTACTTGAATCCATCCTAG
Organism: Leptosia nina; assembly: GCA_963661955.1. Taxonomy (NCBI): domain Eukaryota; kingdom Metazoa; phylum Arthropoda; class Insecta; order Lepidoptera; family Pieridae; genus Leptosia; species Leptosia nina. The sequence goes on from CAVLEF010000003.1 coordinate 3,005,820, forward strand.
TTTTATCCCCATGGCAGGTGTAGGCGATTTTGTATCCCGTTGGTTTTGTTTTTCATCCTGTAAATTATCAACTAATTATTACAACATACAGCCTTATATTAAAATGTACTTAAAGTGGTTTAAATTACAGGAAGTTTCATAGTCATTAGAAAAATAATTATTCCATGCCTAGAGGGGTCATTATTATGTTATATTAACCGCATAATGTCCACTGGTTTTTCAACAAACGTCAAACAAATTTGCCATAAAAACTAATTTATCTAAGTCTCGTTAAATACTCATTAATTGTGGTTTTTATGTCATCATAAAAAATTAAATACAAACAAATTAATTATTATAATAATTGTTACACATTAGTAAATCGATTATGTATATTGTTTGAGAACAATCGTGTTAAGTTAATAAAATATAACATATCGACATATTTGTGACAAATGTAGAACCGTACTTTTTAATATTAGTCCTAGGATATATGTATGCGTCTCTATCATATAGTCTAGTGAGGTAGATAGATAAATCATCTATTTATTTGTTTATTTAATTGCACGACACAGTAACCAATCCATTCTCAATGGCCTCGTGAACACTCATATGGAATTACATTATATATACATTTTTAATATCGTTCTTCACGCTATAGTTTCCATCACATAGTATACATATATACAAAATTAATATTTTGATATACGAACTATAGGTTCAAACTCCCGACCTCACGATCGTAAGTAAAGCGGTAACACCACTAAATCGACACAGGTCTTTAGCATAATTTAAAAAAAGTTACGAATCTAGATATTATTTTATTAACCTAATCTCGTAATTCCTAAGTTAACAAGTCGTTGTCTATCTCCTTAACGTGAGATTCCTTTAGATAAATCTCTGCGATGTCTTCATTCAAGTGTTCACGATTATGTTGATCATAACAATATAATTATCTGGTGAAGGTGGCATACATAACTCGTACGCAGATAATGCTTGGGTAAACAGAAGAAAAATGATTGACACCGTCTGTTACATGTTTATGTTAGTTAATAAACGTGTATTATGGTATAGCCACTGTCTCAGGCTGATTAAATTAAATACTAACGAAGTGACCTCGCTTCTATTTCAGAGTATAAAATAGATACTTTCTGTAAAAGATCATATTTTATTTGATCGTAGTTGAAACAGAACTTTAGTAATGGCGAAATCATCACTAATTGATTGATATTTATAAAACATTTTAAAAAGATTAAACCCACGACGAACTGACATACGGCGGAAGAATAGGCACGGTACTCTAAGGATTGTGACTTTGAATCCTGTCAGTGTAATTTTTAAATTTTTATTCTGCAATTAGACATTGACATAACATATAGATATATATATATTTTTGTTTTATTATATTAAACAAAGTAATATGAGTTTTATAGAAAAGTATATTCAAATGTTTTCTTTTAGATATAGGTATGTTAGAAGGGTCGAGAGAACGTGTAAAATTTTTTACCTATAAGTTTTTCATCACTACACTACATAAATATTTACAAAGAAAGCCATTTGTTGATACTAGTGTCTTACGGATATTGTTTACTATTAAAACGAATGTATGATTTACAAGGTATTATTACAGTTATTTTTTCTAAAGCAGCTATTCTTAAAACACTAACATATATCAAGGGCAATACATAGTTTTACATAATTTTTCAACTGTAACGATTTCTTTTACTTCATTTTTTTCTGATATAAATTATTTTAGTTTTTATAAATTCTGTGAATATAGAAAGATCATTATAAATGTTACTATTTAATACTTTTTGTCTATTAAAAGTAGTAGAATTAGAGTTTTCGTAGGTCATTTTGTTTGTCACTTCACTATTTTCATTAACGGTCGATGTCATTTATTTATTTATAATGTTCGTCGCTCTAATTTTTATATAATTAACGTATTAAATTCCAGAATTTCCTCCTCTTAACGCAACGCGAGTTACGTTTTGAAAGGTTTATTCCTTTTTACTTAATTATAGGTTAGGCTAAACATTATGCATAATGTTTAGCAATAACTGAATGCATGCATGAAGTTTTTACTTATATTGTAACTATGTTCTTTTTCACTGGATTCAACCGGTTATAAGAAGTTGATTCCTGCTCACATCGGTTACAATGTCCTCTACTTCGTATGGATTATGATTCCATGATATCGCATCGCAACCTTCTTGACAATTCAAGTGTCAACTGTCAAGCATTTCCGTTGTTACTGGTGCATTATAAACCACTCCACAGCTTATAAATATTTCAATTGCATAAAAAAATAAAAAAAGAGATTTAATCTGTCTTTGTATTTTCAAGTTGAAAATCTGATCTGAACATTTCTAGACACTACAAATGGTGATTTGTAGACACAAATTTTAAATATATAGTTATAGACTTTTCTGTAATTTTAAAAACACATTTAAATATATGAAGCGTTTTGGCCTATGGTATTTTTTTAAATAACTATCCACTTTAAAATCCATAACGACATTTTAAACGCGGGAAATCACTTATCTGTCTACCTGATTTACAAATTGAATATTCAATGAAAAATTCGAAGCCATTTGAAGTGCTACAATGAGGAAACATTTATTTTGATTGTATAGTTTCCATTGTTTTTCCATTGCAATAAAGTCAAGACATGATCAATGACCTGTTTTTCTTACATTTGTAGCTTCATTAATTTTAACGATTTTAGAAACATGATCCTTCTGTAACAAGTGCTTCCTTATCGAAATTAATTTCTTAACGTGAATGCGTCATACAGTTTCTATTTGTTTATTTTCAAGTTGATTATTTGGACATCTGTGTACTTTTTATAGCTGTGCCCCCGACTTCGTTCGCGTGGAATAGTGACTTGGGGTAGAATTTTTAATTATTTAGGCTGTTTAATAAATTATGTAATTGCGCATTTATCACAGCCATGCTAATATAATAATAATAATATATAAGCATGTAAAGTAAAGTAGCACTACTTTGCCGCAACACTCTCACTCCCACTCTCTTCTAGCTTCAAGAACAACGAATTTCCATACAAACTTTCACCCCCCCCCCCTTTATCCCCTTACAACCCCCTTTTCACAATAATAGTATCCTATAAGTAGTCGTAGTTTTAAGTACGTAATTTTTTGTTAAAAATAATATTATTATTGGTTTAAAAAAATAACAAACCTCTTCTGTAATTAAATGGTCACCGTGAAGTTCACCAAGACTTGGCCTCTTCAAAGCTCGTTTTGAATTCCTATAATTTTCCATTCGTGGCAGGGCTTCTCTGGTGAGTTGAGCCAAGGATCTCTTTCTTCGCCACCCAGCGTCGTGTAACCAAGTGTCAGGTTGGGGGTTTGGGTCGCCTCGCTCCACAGTTTCCGCGGAATTCCGCAATGGTCTTGTAATAATTGCTGCCCCCATATGTATTCCATTCTTCTTTCCGTCATTTTCCACGGCGGTTACCGAGAATCTAAAAATAGACCAAATGTTACTCTAGTTCATTCACTCCAGTTTATGTGTCTTTTAAATGACCAAAATGATATTTTTTCTAAGTTTAGTGCAATCTAATCCATATTATATATAATAAAATCGAAATAGTCATCATTCTATTAACGTGAACCTATCACAAGTTTTAATAATTGTATAACATTTATACGAAAATGTAGTCGGTATGACAGACGTCAGAGGGCATTTAAGTTTTATTAACACAGTTCAATAACCGATGTTATTGACTTAATTATTTACGGATTAACATTCATGGAAATGTTAATGGAGTCGAATTTGACGTAACTTGGTCGATTTTTTTAAATTCTCAGATCTTTGGAGGTTCTTATAGTGTTGTTTTTTAGCCCTCGAAAATGTTTCCAGGTCTCGAAGCACAGTGCTGGTGACACATGTCAGATTTTCAGTTTCAGTACCTGGTGGTCACAATTAACGACTGGAGTTCAAACTTCCTTCCTCATAAACCACGGGCGACAAACCACAAGTCTAACAATTCCTTACTCTTCTTGTTATAATTGAAAAATAAATAATGAGATATAAAAATAAAACTATAAGTAAACAGACCTGTTTTCTTCTTTCATTCCCATATTCGAATTGTTATTCACGCCAAATTGCGAACTATCGGAAACCATTATTGTTAAAGGGAATAAATTTACTATCGCATAATATTGTCATAATCTAAGAAATCCTTCAGTTTCACAGTCAAGGCGTTAAATCTGAAACAAAAGAAATTCATCACGTATTAACTCATTGTTTACAAAGTAAGTAGAATTCTAAATAGAAGCATAAAATAATTTAGAGATCGATTTGTGTTAATATTTTAATTGCTTAAGTGTGTTAACCTTTGCTAAATGTAAGCTTGTTAGAATCTCGTTTTATGATAGTGGAAAATCCGGGGAAACACTTAGGAAAGGTGAAATTCCGGCCTAAAACGTCTAATTAATCTCAATTGGCGATGTCGACCTATTTTGGCTTTGTACATTAGGAAATTTACAGACTGACTCCGATGCACAGACATCCTTTTTCTAGTAGTGCCGGGAAATTAATTATTTGTTTTCTGTATGTTTTGAAAATCATTTACTATGTTGGAGTCAGTGGTAATCGAATCCGCGACAGGTTATTGTTGGAAATACGTTCCTAACATTAGATCAAGGAACCTGTTAAAATGTTAAGTTCACTTCTATGCATATATTTCTTAATAAATGTACACATTCAAAAAAGGAACGTCAAAAGAAATAATTTAGGGATTCTTGAATTACAATTACTGACTAAAATGACAGTGTCAATTTGAGTTAACAAATAATAAAGCTACAAGAAATATCGCATTTTCGGCAGTTATAGAAAACCTATCACTCATTCAATATTTATTATTTAACTACTACTAAAATGCGTAAGTCTTGATGACAGAGATGGGACTTAAACCCACTTAACAACACCACTGCTTCCAGAATTATACTACAGTGTCATATCTACGTTCATCCTGTTACGCCAGGGATGGCTCAATATAAAAAACTCTGAATTATTGAAATTAAACATTTTACTGTTAAATAAATTCACCAGTTAAACTTAGGCTAAAGCTCGACGAGTTTTAGAGAGCGTTGGCCGGCATTGGGTGGCAAGTCCGCAGGCTTTCGCGTCAGCGTAATCCAGTTCCAACTAACGTTAACCAGTAAATGAATGACGAGTCACCCACAGCGCGCGCACGTAATCGTCATTCAAGTTTACGGGTCAGCCCCTAACATTCGGAACCGGGTCTTAGCTTAAAATCAAACAAAATTAACATACACGCGTTTACAGCGTAAGGTGACGTAAAGCATCTGAGCTCAAACTACGTGGAAACTACTGCCATAACGCTCTTTTAAAGGGTTCAAAGAGCTTTATGGTAAAAAGGGGTTTGTTCGCGTTTTTTATTGATAAATCGTGATAAGTACGTAGTAAGTACGTGATTTTAACTGTTGGAAACAGTAAATGTATTAGTCAATTAACACTAAGTTAATACCAGACGTTTTAGTTAAAGTAAAAAATGTTTTCTAAGGCTTTAAAAGTGCTCGTCTAGGAAGGTAAAGCTTTAGATTGCACTCTTATTTACTAAATATTTTTATAAATGATGACACGACTCTCCTTGGATGAATTATGGCATATAAACAACACTAAAATGGTATCACACTTAGGTAAACGCAGACACCAAATATTTAATTTATTATGAAATTTTTTTGTTTAAGAATACCAAAAAGGGATTTATTCAAGGTGACATTGGTAAACTGTGAAATAAACGAAGATGGTGTCTTATGCAAGACGCCATTAAAGGACTCTTGTTTAAAAGTTTAACACCTCTGAGACAACATGTTTAAACAAGCAGCTAGCTGATAGTTTAAACGATTAGATCACAATTTAATAAGGCTATATCATTTTCTTGTATATCTTTGCGTAAACAATTCATTATTACTAATATTTATGGAACGGTAATTCATATCTATTGTCTGTAATGTAAAGAATAAAATAAGGAGTTACTAATATTTAACTTTACTTTTGTAGATATCAAATAGCATAAATTATCCTATTTCTCACAACTAACTTTTAACTTGCATCCATAGCAATAAGATTTTTACGGGTTTTAAGCAATAATAAAATCAATATTATATATAGGAGGACGAATATTGCCTTCTTAAGAGAATGCTTAATAATTTTAATAAGCATTCTCTTAAGAAGGCAATATTCGTGGTAATACATAAGAAAGCATAGTGGTAGTTGTGTGCAAAGCAAGTAGCATTAATGGAATCATCGAAAATCATCCGCAAAGGCGGTAAGGGGAATTGGGAAAGTGTGGAATGGTCAGCATATGATTTTGACTGATCCAGCTTACTATCGGTTTACCCAAAAAAAAGGTAATCATTATTATTAAAATATACGAATATTATCTAGTAATAAAACAATAATTGAATAGTTGACTGCATTAAACCGTTTTAAAAAATATACGCAAGTATATTGATTGTGCGCAACGCTTAGCGGCTTGTAATTTCCACTGAATCATATACCTAATAATATCTAACGTGCGACTGAGTAACGTTCATAAAATATTATTGTAAATTTTATTCATATTTCTTGTATACGCCACGAAGTCTAACGTTTCTCATTATCCTCACACACAGCATCTAGCTAACAATTGCCAAAGCATGTGACTTGCATTAAATTCATTAAATTATAAACACAATGCGATCTACCTGCCGGCGCTTATGATCTTATCTGACATTTATCACCCACGTTAACGACATATCTGAGAAAAAATGTAGTTTTACCTCCTCATTATCGCAATGATAATCTGGTATGAAGAAGTGTACCTGAGGCGCGTGTAAGAGCCTAAAGTACTAAAATCCCCGTATGAGGTAAATAAAGGGTTTGTCACCTTCCCACAATCCCCTACAAACAACAAGGACACGTGGGCGTCATTGCATTCCCTATTAACTCACTTTGGTAAAAGGCTGTAGAAGCGATAAGCGTGCGGGTACATTTGTTTTAATTTAGTTAAAACAAATGTACCTAAGACGGTGACCAAATTTTCCCACCATCTCCAATAAATAAATAGCGTATCTATGCATTAGAAACGAAGGTTTTTTGAGCTCACTTTTTTAAGTAACAGTGGCTTAATTATACGATTAAAAAGGCCTTGACAGGTATACAAGTAATTCTCAGTGTATATTCAATGTAATCATGTTATCCCACTTTTTCATTATTTACACATTTTATTAATCATAAGTGAAACCAGAAATTATATATAATCAATACTGAATTGCCTACTGATAAAGTAATGAACTAGATCTTATAATCAACTACCATCTTGGATGTCGATAGACAATCGATTACTAAATATCGAAATGGTGCTTAAATCTTTTAACATTTAGTTAGCGTTAATGAATTAATTTATATATAAGAAATTGTGCTTCTAGAGTAGAGATAAAAAATCCTAATGATTCCATGTTTTGTTACGTTTTATTAAAATAATAACTGCAGTAATGGTATTTTTCAATCTTAACATATTTGTTATATAATACTAGATTGCTATGCAACAGTACATCTGTAAACCACAGCAAAACCAGGAATATTCGAACGGACACAGCGCGTCTCATGTTTACATTATATTATATTATGTATTATTTACTATTCCGTACATTAGTCGTTAAATATACAGGAATAATATTAACTGTCTATCAGATAGGATTCAGAGAAATTAAACAGATACTGGTCTCAAGATTGTTTATATAAAACTTCATAGGATTGGAATTTATTTTTCCGGCATTAATAAATTAATTTTAAGTTGTTTATGGAATCGCTAGAATTCCGCTTCTATTCGGTTGGTTTTGGGGTGTTATTTGTATGTAAAACGTATTCTTAGTTTGTAAGAATGACTGTTCTACCTAATGTAACAATTTAACGTCCTGCAAATAAATATGACTACTATTAACTATTAAAATATAAATTTATTAGCAATCACAAAAACTATGTAAAGATTAAATCGTTTAGTTGTTTCTTTTAATGTTGCAAGTAATGTGTTACTAAGAAACAATAAACAGAGATGTCTTGATGAGAGTAGAAAGTTAGCTAGGTAATAAAAATGGGTTTGGTGTCATTATTTGTAAGCAGTTAACAGGAAAACAAATCGGAGTGTTAGTTTTTTTTTTAATTATAATTGAACTTCCTTCATAGTTAAAGTTTTTTAGTATCGTAATAATGAACAAGAGTCAAAAGATGATAACGCGTAACGATGTATCCACATGAGAATATTCATGAAAAATTTAGGTAATAAAACAATATAATCTACTATCTCAAAGTACTCACCTAATGAAACATTTATTAATTCGCTACTAACAGTCACAAGATAAAAAGATTGTCACTTCTACTTTCACTCAAACATTTTTAAACATATGTTGTATAAACTTTAAAAATTATTTAGTGAAATGCACGAATTTTAACAAAATAATTCATAACTTCGTGTGTTTATCTGATTCTCGCACATTACTTCGCGAGGAGGTAAATTACGAACAAAAGGCGCGTGCGAACTGAGGCACAGCCATCGCACCAGACTCGCGAAGGCTTCGCAACGCGAATTTATAACGATATTGCGCCCTTACATCTCATACGAACAATAATTTTTAATTAGATCTAGTTGGGACGAGATTTCTACCAGTTTTGACGGTTCGCATTCTTACGAACTTCACTCCCGAGTCTCGTTACTTTATTTTTAGATATACCCTCATAACAATATTATTATATTTACATTCGAGATCGAATCAATACGGAGCAAATCGATTTCGAAGCGGTAGTATATCGATAAACTTGGTGTAGATTCGGGGGAATTGTGTCTATTATAAGAACATCAATGTTTTCCTTTGTCATATATGGAAGAAGTACATTTTCGAACATTTCTGATTATATTTGTGTATATATGGAAACAATAATAGGCGGACGGCAACAGTATACTTATGGACGGGCCTGTAAAAGGAAGAGGGGTCAGCGAGACTAGTAGCGCGATGGAACGACAATAAGCGACCTCCCCGAAACCGGGAAGCCTAGACTACTTATGAGGGTTCCTAGTGACCTATGTTATCTAAGTATCTTTAAATAATATTGTACTGAGTAATTCTTTGAAAAGTCAACTTAAATTAAAAGATGTACAACGAAATTACTACTATATATAATTATTACTAAATATACCTAAATACTACAATTTTAATGAAATAAAGCCTTTGTTTTTTTATATTTGGAAACTAGTATTACTACTGTAAACTAAGTATGGTTAGTTAAAAAGCGTTTATTTAAAACCACCGTTTTATAACTAGGAATTATAAAACATCATTAGTTTTGAAAAGCCACAATTTAAATGCAATTCACACGTCCCTACAAGTAGAAATATACACAAGGTATAATTTTAGTAATGACTAGGTACAGATTAGTACTCACAACGAAATTATACAAAAATATGTACACTACTGACCAGATTTATATCTACATTTTATATATGTAAAAGAATTATACAAAATAACGAGATAGGAGGAGGCGGACCATGACGAAGTTGTGACTCAAAGCACGTGTAGTTGCGAAGACTTAGCATACCAACAGAAGCTCATACTGTTGTGTTCAGAACAATATAAAATTAAGCTATCGAAATAAATTTGTCTCCTGCCTTAACGAATGTTTTAGTATTCTTATATTAATGGAGCTTATATAAATAGGTATTTGTGTCTTATTTACTGCAGTGGCATGTTGTATTCATTTAATATATTTACTATCCTGTTTATTTTGCCAGTGCTATTGTTTAGCTATTCAATAATCATATACAACAATTACTTGAACAATTATTATTACAAAATATTTGTTTTATTGCCTCTTTTAGTTTTCCTTTATTATTCAGTAGCGTTAACACTCGTGAGTGTAATGTGTATAGAATAATATTGTTGTTAATTCCAGTTAGTGAAAATTAATAGATTTTGATTTATTTCGGAGGATGCTGTAGGGAATATGAATAGGGGGCAGGGTGAGAAATTATATAATAAAAGATTTTTCAATAACAAATCAAGTTGGTTATAGGATTTGATAAAAAAACAATAAACGAATACATTTTATCATCGGTTTAATAACCAACCCTTTTTATCCTGCATATAAATCCTACCTTAGAATTATTAAAACTATATTTTGTAAACTTTTTCTGGATACGGTCACAAGACCATAAGAGATGTTAGACAAACAACCATGGCAATGACGAATATCACTTGCAATTCAGATCTTAGTGGCTAAATGCGGTTAGCGCCAGATATAACTGACCAAGACTTCAGAATGAGCTTGAATTTCAGTATTCATCAGTTATACTTTAAATATATTCGTTGTATTTTTATGAATCATCATAAAACCACTTGATCACCACGCATATTGTTGATGACAATACTGGCAGTGCGCAAGTCAAATGCGCTAAAATTTCAAGTTCAATGTGTTTCAGAGAAATAAGCAATGTTTTTAAACACGATATTGCTATGTGTTAAAAAGTAGGCGTTAAAAATTGAAATGGACTAGAGTAGGGCCTTTCTTATTTTTCGATGTATAAAAACTCCTTTTTACTTGTGTGAATAAGTACACTTATCTATATCTTCTAGCCTCAAACATTTCCAATTCTATATAAGTTGTATATAATAAGAATTTTATTTTACGCCCATAATATCAAAAACCTCATTTATTATTAAATAGAAGGCAAACCATTGATATAGCAATTATAGTTTGAAAATAAATAAATATTTAATCATTTCCATATGCAAACAGTTTTATGCATAAGCACGGGTATTAATTTATCATAAGAAAACATCAAAAAAATGTGTTCACAAATATACTTTATTGTACACAAGCAAACATTGAAGTCTTAATCCTAGGAGCAAGCAGTGTTCTACTTGAGAGGAATGAACCTGGAGCTGTGGGTGGCACCAATACCAGGCCTACCGTGTTTGACGGGCTTGTATGTTACAGAGAACTCGCCTAGATAGTGGCCGATCATCTCAGGCTTGATTTCAACCTGTAATAAATAAATTAACATTCATATCATAAAAGGGACACTTCAACCTATTTTATTCTTTTACAATCTTAGTTGAATAAACAGAGTTTGCATATAAATTGCAAAGCTTTTTAGTTTTAAATTTCTTATAATAATCACAATTACAAGAGTAGTTATTACATAAGATCGGCAAGGCAGTAACTCAATTGGAATAAGTATGATTTAGCTAGGTGTAACATATTTTTGAAATTTCAGCTGTACTTTGTGCAAATTATGATTTAACTATAAAAAAGAAACATTTCATACATACTCTATATGAAAAATTGTATGACTTATGATTTGATCAATTTTGAACTATGCTACTGTTATAGGAATATCATGTTGTGACTTCAAGAATTTTAAGTAAATTTAGCAGCTTTATAGAACGAAATGTGTACCTGATTGAATGTCTTTCCATTGTAAATACCGACAATAGATCCAACCATTTCTGGGACAATGATCATGTTCCTCAAGTGTGTCTTGACAATTTCGGGTTTTTCATTTGGTGGTGCTTCTTTCTTGGCACGACGTAGTTTTTTAACTAAAGCCATAGGCTTCCTTTTAAGACCACGAGCAAACCGCCTTCGTGCACGAGCGTGCATTAATTCCATAAGTTGTTCACTAAAAAAGATTTCAGGTTATAAATATAATAACTAATTAATAGTCGAGATCAACAAATCTTTAAATATTATTTCTAGAATAAGTTTAACTACTGATATACAAGTATAAATAATGGTAAATAACTTATATAGTTCGGCAAAGAAACCAAATGCAGGTTAAGACCCAATGAACATAACCCCATCATAAGTCATAAAAATAAAGTAATACGTACTTGGGCATATCAAGAAGCTGATCCAAGTCGACACCTCGGAAGGTAAACTTCCTGAAGGTACGCTTCTTCTTCAAAGTTTCGTCGACCTGCGAATAATAATATTGTAAACAACATTTTGTCACTTCCAGAAATATCACTTTTAAAACTTGTTTTATGTGAATCGTAGTCGGTCACGATTGAATAGTTTGATATATTGGCAAAGATTGTAAAAATTGAGTCGGATAAATATTTTTTTTAAATAATTTACGAACCTCAGCCATGTTTCAATACTAATGACAGATCAAAAAGAAACTATTTTGACAATGTACTTTGAGTTGGGGGTAATGGCCAATACCGCAAAACTTGTCATTCGTCTACATTTAACATAGAGTATACACAAGGAACTTTCTAAAGGAACTGTGGTAAAATAATTGGACGCAATGTTGCCAGGATATTGACGATCAAATGTTTAATAATCGTATAGTATAATAACACCAATGACATTTTTTATTCTAAGAATTCTCTCTTTAGATTCTAGCCATCAGTATTATTGCCTGATTATCAGATTTAGAGACAAAGTCACGTAATGGTTCTATTCGTACTAATCTTGATGTTTTGGAATTTAGCTTTATCCTCTATACTCGTTTTTACCCTCTGCCTTGGCCTTATATTGACTCTAAACCTCTACTCTAGGGCGATAGCAATTCAAAAATATGATTTATTGAATAAATAACAAAGAGATTGTTATACAGAACTATATTAAAAGACCAATGTGAAGACATAAATAGTAATCATTACAAGGTGAAGATGGTATTTAGGTATCATCTTCAATGTTCCTGATGATGCAAAGTATTTCATTCTCTACTATTTTTTTGGAGGGCAAGTAGGTATATGGCGGTCAGACTGAACTTGACCTCTACTTTTTCTCGTTGGAGGATCGTCAACGTACTCGTAGTAGCAGTGGCCGTCCCACCACCAAGCGGGGCCCGGCGTTGGTGGTGTATTGAAACATATCTGTAACCACATTAAAGTATTGTTATAAATCAACAAACTATGTATTAGGTATAACTATAAGTCCATTTCGGGTCTCGGTTCCTGTGGGTATCCGAATGGTTAAAACTTAAATTATACCGCAAATTTTAAATAAAACACTTTAACGGTTTAAAACGCGTATTGTTAAACTATTTGAAAATGATTTTTAACTTCGGTCGACGTTTCGGATCTTTAGGTGTTGCGTTAAAGTGTTTTATTTAAATGTGTACTACTCGCGTAAACTATAGAGAGTATTTAATTATACCGCAACTGCTTTTTATCTTATTTTATATTATCCTTCACTGTCACAAAGACGGTCTTTGTATGAAAGTGTTAAAATCTTACGGCATCAGGTTTTAGTGGGCCAGTCTTTTTTGACCGGTGGTCCTTCTGCAACCGGCGCAACAATGGGTGGGTGGACAGAGTGATAAGCGTTTCTGTCATGGTAATAGTGGTTGGAATATTTATAATCTGGGCATCTTGGAATATCCGGGGGCGGTATTGTCCGCGGTGCTAGATAAGGTGGAAAACGACCGTGCAAATTATGCTTCCTTCCGAGTAAAATTTCTCGGAGTTTTTTAAAGAACGCTGAAACGTCTCTTACTTCTTTGGACATTTTTGAATTGCCATATTTTGATGGCACTATTTGTCTATGATAGAGTCAGTTCCTAAAAAGGATCTGTATGGGTCAAAAAATATCAAACTCTAAGGCAAAACTTGTAATTGTACCTCACAATGACATTATAATCAAACATGCATTTTACATAAACAACTTTATTAAGTTAATTCTTATTTAATTATCTTAAATTTATATAATTATGTGATATAGATAATCCTTTAATTTTTGTACAACTTTAAAATGTCAGCATTTATTTAAGTTAAAAAGGATATTTAATCCTAAGTACGTAGAAACTTAATGAGAAAAATAAAATATTTTAAAGGCACTGTCATGTTTGTCTGAATATGATATTGATTAAGCCTTAGTATTTACATCATATTGTCTATAGACAGTACAATTTCTCTGAACATATATAGAGTAGTACACATTTAAATAGAAAACTTTTAAGGGGTTTTTTACGAAATATATTAAACTACATACTTTTACTCATTAGTTAATTTGCCTGACGTTCCAATGCAATGCAGCAGTACCTAGTTAAAATAAGTTAACCAATATATTTCGTGTTTTAAACCTGCAAAATGTTTTATTAAAATAATATATAGATATTTAAAATAACTTAAGGTATGAATCACTGTTTTACTAATTCATATATTTTTTTAAACTTAACACTAATTAAACTGAAATGCCTATGCTGTTAATTAGTCTTAACAATATAAACAGGACTTTAAAATACCTTTACATTCACGAAGATTTTACTTTTGCCAAAAAAGCATTAATACCTAATTGATTTTTCTCGAATTTTTCTATTTTTTGTTTATTGCCTTTTGCTACAACTTTTTTCTTTTTCTTTTTTTCTGCAGTTGGACTATTTTGTTCAGTGTCTGTGGCAATTTCTTTCTTTTTCTTTTTAGTTTTTTTCTTTTCTGTCATCTCTGGTTCAGCTGAAGGTCGCATCAGCGGAGTGGGATCATTCATAATCATGGTTACTTTGCTGAAATAATTCCACAGAGCATCAACACATTTTTCGGGTTTTCCACCATCAGCAGTTTCCCATAATGGACCGTAGAGTCGAGGTTTCAACTTTTCCATTGGTTTTTTTAACTCAGATTCAAATTCATCTTCTAAGTGTTTCAATTTAGCCTTTTGTGTTTCTGGCGAGAGAGAGAGTACATCATCGTCGTCCATGGTAGCTTCCTGCAAATAAACAGGATTATTATTGGAAAATCCAATAACAAAAGAACAAGAATAAAACATGCAATATTGCGTTAACGGTAAAGGAGACCAAGATTCGAATCTGGTGATAAAAAATGAAATAATTATAGAAAGTTGGTTATCTACTGGCCTTAAAAAAACATATTCAAGTAAAGAGATGTAATTAACTTGGGACTATATGAATTGTATAAAAGCTGAAGAAAAAAGTACAGTCAACTCACCTCATCACTGAGATAACCATGCGGCACAAATACTTCGTTGTCCACTTCATATTCATCAGGTTCCTGCTCATCGTCGCTGCCAGCAGCACTTCCGTCTATACTCTCTCCATCCTCTTCCTCCCATTCTTCATCACTGTCCACTTCATAGTCTAATTGATTCTGAAATTGTATAGATAATTGTTTTTGTTCAAAATGGACCATGTTGCCACTTATCTAGAATAAATTAATGATAAGAAAAATATACTGTTTAAAAGCAGACCATATTTTTTATTGAATTTTCTTTAATATAAGTTATTTTTTCATTGATTATCTGCTAATAACTTTAGGCTTTTAATAGTTTGTAGTAGAATAATAATTTAATGCTTTTTTTTTAAATTAATTTTTTATGGAAATATCTCAGTATCAACAAAAGACATATATACCTGATCCATTTTAAATGGCTTCCTAGGATTAATAAAGGCACTTTTCTTCCTCCAGGTACCCCAGTAAGGCGGACGTCTGTTTTCATGAAAACTAAGAAGTTTTGGACGAAGTTTTTCCCGGACACCACTGTCGCATGAGATAATCTCACCAGCACCGTCAATAGGAGGCAGTTCATCTTCTGAAATAACAGAGCCAATATTAAAGTATTTTATCATTGAGCAAAAATTGATGTATGCTAAAAGTGAAATATATAGTTAACGTCAAAAATAGTCATAAAATTAACAATAAAATATTAGCTTACAAAACTAAACTAAGTACTATAAAAAGCGGTAACTGTTTCTTTTCATAGTACTTACTACAGTAATGTTAACTATGGAAAAATTATTATTTTAATTTAAATAAAACATTTTAACGGTTTAAAACGCGATATATATATATATATATATATATTAGTTAAACTATTGATTGCTTTGCAGCGTGACTACGTAAAATAATTCCAAATAAGTTAAACTGTTATATATTGCGTTTGACCTATAAGTGTTTTATTTAAATGTGTACTTGCGTAAACTACGGACAGTACACTTTAGATTATTAGCTCAAATGGTATTGCAGTATCATTCAAGTTGAAAAATCACATGACCTTTTTTTGAAACTTACCCACAATCATAACATCATTATCATTTTCACTCAACGGCCAAGTTTTACCACTGCCTAATGGTTTAATGTTGCCATTCCTAATACTTTTAATGTACAACTCGCTAACATCCTGTTTATCTAAAAACATTTCCAGTGCCTGTTTTCTTTCTTTCGTCAAGGGATTTCTTACAGCTGGTGCTAATCTCATATCTGCTTTTATTGTGAAATTTGAAAGCATATCATTATTACTAAGACCCACTGTTATTTGATCCTTTTCAGTCTTCTGTTTTGGTACAAAGAAACTAACAAATGCTTCAGCCGCCTTTTTCTTTTTATGCTCTTGTTCTTGCTTTTCTAATTCTAGAGCCTCCTGTCTTTTTCTCTTTTCTTCCTCTTTGGCTTCCTTTTCTTTTTTCTTTTGCTCCTCTTTCTCTTCTTTTTCTTTACGTTTCTGTTCTTCTTTTTCTTCTTTGAGTTCTATAACAAAATATAAAACAAATATATACATTTAAAAAACACATGGACTTGATATCAAAACCATTATGATATTAACAAAACATTACTTTTTTCAAGCTCTTTTTGTTTTTCTTTTTCTTCTTTCTCCCTTCTTCTTTGCTCCTCCTTTTCTTCCTTTTCCTTTCTTTTAGCTTCCTCTTTTTCTTCTTTCTCCTTTTTCTTCTGTGCCTCTTTCTCTTGCTTTAGCTTTTCCTTTTCTTCTTTCTCTAGTTGTCTTTTTTTTTCACGCTCCTCTTTTTTCTTAGCATATTCCAACTTTTTTTGTAACTGGAAATATAATGCTAGTTATAGGCACATAAAAATTTGTACACCAACTGATTTAATAAAATTATGGAGATATTGTTATTTCTTAAACAATTTTAGATTAAAGACCACTATTGTATTTAATAGGATAATATATTTTGCCAGTCTAGATTACTATTATTAATATTAATGTAAATTCTGTATTATAAAATAGCCAACTTAAAGAGAGTTGTATACCTCTATAAAGAAACAAAAAAATTTACCTGTTTAGGTGTCAGATTATTGTTAGGAGATTCAGTTGTTGTGTTGTTTTCTTCATTTCTGACCACTGAAGAGCTTCTGGTTGACCTTTTAGGTGTATTTTGATTAGATCCAGCCTCTGAACTGCTAACTTGGGATGAGTTTAAACTTTTATCAATAGATTCTGCTTTCTGCCTTGCTGATCTTCTTGGTGTCGTTGGGCTTACTACAGACTTGAATTTATTTAAGGTTTTTTCTTGGAAAGATGGTGCCTCACTATTATCTAAATTTAGAGTTTTGTCAGAGCCACTTCAAGATTTGAGTCCTCTAATATTATAATGCTATTAGTAGTTTCTGCTATAGCAAATTCAATACTCTGCGATAGTATTTTATCAGATGCTATAGTTACAGTTTCATTAGGTTCTGGCATGGTATCAACTTCCATCTCAGTGTCAACATCATCATTGTCTATTTCATTGACCTCTTCATTGTCTTTAATTAGCACAGTTGCATTTGTTTTTGACTTAGGGCCCCTTTTCTTCTTTTTCGATTTCTGTAATTTCTTTTTTCTTGCAGAATCAACCAATTTAACAAAAGGATTAAGTTGCTTTCCGTTTTCTTTAGGTTCCTGATTAGACTCATCCTTGCTTTCATCGTCGCTGACAACAACCAATTCGTTAATAACATTTTCATTAATAATTTTTCCAACTTTTGTCACTGGTTGTTGATCTGGTACAGATAACTTTCTTTTTCTTGTTTGTATTACCTCCGCTTTTGGTGAAGTTTCGGTTAAAAGTTTAAATGGAAGACGAGCTTGTTTTAGTTTTTTTTTAGACGGAGTCACATCTTCATTTTCAGGAGATTGTTCTGGTTTCATACTGGGTAAGCAAAAGTTCTAAGTTTAATTTAATGAATCTTTCACGAAAAGTTTGCAGCACAGTGGATAGTTCAACAAAGTATGTTTTTCCCTAGTGTGAAATATTAAATCTTGTTTATAGTTACTTATTTAAACTATATCATAAATGAAAAATGAAATAAATCGCAAACTCAACGTGAGACTACTCAATTTACAAACAAAAATTTTGATAACCAAATACGCGGGAAATATGACAATTTACTGACAATTGACAACTATTCTCCACCACAGATTACATATGCTAATAAATTTCATATTTCTCTTAATCGTAAAATTTTTGTAAATTGACGCCTTTTGTGTAAAATAATAAAGTTTTGTTGACTATTCATTCTTACATAGGTCCATCCCTAACTAAACTTTTTAAGTTGTTTATTTGTATATTCTTTGGCAAAATTAATATACGATTTGTATCGCTTTGTCAGTGACAGTCTATACAGATGTAAAGAAAATAATGTTTTCTGTAAGGGTCTGTGGTAAGATTTCAATTAAATTGAGTGAATCATAACTGTGGACGATACATAAAATATTTAATAAATATTCGGCTCGTCTAACATTATTAATTTATATTTATAATGTTGTGCACCGACATCCTTGTCACTTAAAAATAAAATTAGTTTATAAAGTGTTGAGTAATAATTTGATTCGTGCTTAAATGCCTTGACAAATACCAATCATGAGTAAAATGTCGAAGAATAAATTAAACCTGACCCTTCCACCGGGGTCTATAGACACGGCTCCAGCAGTAACACCTTCTAATATGACTCCACAGCTCAAATCTGCCACAGCTTCGGAGTAAGTTGATTTAATTATATAGTAATAATATTATAGTAGTGTATGGGCGCTGACTCGAAGAACTGCGAGACTGCTTACTGCTTATGCTATAGTTAAAAAAATGCAAATTTTACAAACCAAATTATTGAAATTCATACAGTATTTTATACAGAGATATATGGAAACAAAAATGCTTGAAAGCTTTCATATTTTTCTCAAGTGTTTGCCCATGATGGCACAATATAAGTTAAAAATCGATAATAAATTGAAAAAAATTATGACTCGGGCAGGACTTGAACCGGCATCCTCAGTATTCCATGCTGTTGCTCTAACTAATTGAGTTATAGAGTCCTGACAAAAATACTGCTGTAACTGCTACAAAACATACATTATCTTTGAAATTTTTTTGGAAAATCTTTAATAATTATTACTTCCTCCACATTATTAATCTATTTAGTATAAATTTTACTGAGTGTGAAAAACCAAAGATGAATACATAATTAGGTATTTAGGTATAAAAATAAATAAATCACTAAATATTGGCATAATTGGTTTACTTTTGTATGCAAACTTCTTATAAAGCTAATTAATGATTACTGCAACTATTTGTGTTTAAAAGTATGTATTACTAATTGATAAGAAACACAAACTGATAAGCTGTTGCATTTCCAAACATATCTAATTTACATACATACAATTATTCTTATAGTTGCATGTTTAAAATGGTTTTTACTGTAATTTATATTCTACTGTAAGGGGTGT
This sequence comes from Leptosia nina, assembly GCA_963661955.1. NCBI lineage: Eukaryota > Metazoa > Arthropoda > Insecta > Lepidoptera > Pieridae > Leptosia > Leptosia nina. Next base: position 3,025,290 of record CAVLEF010000003.1, read on the forward strand.
TGATTTACAATTAATTAAAACACTATTAAGGGCGACTAGATTTACACACATATTCTGTTGCAGACATTTTTAGAAATCATCCGTTTATACCTTTTAGGTATCTTGAACTTATTCGCAGGGTATGTTCGCAATCTAAGCCGCCAAAGACAAATAATTTTTCCTGTTTTTTTTTATTATTTCTTTGCTCCGATTGGTCATAGTGTGTTGCATTTAAACAAACAAACTCTTAATAATATTTGCATAGACATATGTTTTCAAGCTTCCTGCTAGGCTTTTTTAAAGGTCTTGTACTCTTGCACCATACAATATAATAATATTTAAATAAACCTTTTTTATTTATCTTGGAAAATAAATTACCTCATTATAAGACACTATTTTGTTAAGACCTTTTTATAGGAGGCAAGGCTTAGCTGGAAAATCTAAAACAAGCATTGAGGCTCTAACAGAAAGGCTAGAACAGATTGAGATGGATGACACACAAAGGAGAAGAATAGAAGTATTTCTCTGCCAAAAAGAGAAGATTGGAGAGCTGAGTGATGATGACTTTGAAAAATTAGGAGAACTTGGTAATTTTATGAAACTTGTAACTCTAAATGTCTTAAGAAAAACCTGCTTGTTCTAGGATAGAAAAGTCTATGACCTGGGTCTTCTGCCAATGTTGTAAAGAAACACTTTATATATCCTCCAAAGAGGCCTAAATCCAAGCAGTGAAAAGTAATACAATTATGATGATGGTTCATTAAGGAAATAAAATAAATTTAATTAATCCACAAATCATATTACTCTAATGTGTCAAAAAATTTCCTTAAAATCAAAACCAATGGATTTTTTGTTGTACTAAGCTGATTATTATATATTACATGTATAATAAATAAGTTGATTAACTTTTAGGACAAGGAAATGGTGGTGTTGTGATGAAAGTGCGCCACAAATCAACAGGTCTCATAATGGCCAGAAAGCTTATACATCTTGAAGTGAAGCCGGCCATCAAGAAACAGATTATAAGGGAATTAAAAGTTCTCCATGAATGTAACTTTGCACATATTGTTGGCTTCTATGGAGCATTCTATAGTGATGGTGAAATATCTATCTGTATGGAATATATGGATGGCGGATCTTTAGATTTGATCTTAAAGAAGGCTGGCAGGATCCCTGAATCAATTCTAGGTGAAAACAATGGTGTTCTTCTATGGATAAGAGTTAAAAAATTAAATGTTGATAAAAGTTTTTGCCTTGTGGTGCATGACAATTTATGCATGATAAAAATTTTGTGATTTTTTATTTATTTTTAGACAAAGATTGAAATGCTAGGATTTGACATTTGTTGTGCATTTGAATGTGGTTTGAACCTCATTAATTTTTGTCACCATTTAAAATATTCTTCAACTCTTGAGTTGATACTGTCTGTTGAACTTGGTTTAAAACGTGATATATTTTATTAAACAGTATTTTTTTAACTACGGCCCGATGTTTCGGGATGCTTTGCAGCAGCCATGGTCACGGGGAAACGGTTAAAGTGTCTTAACTTGATGTTTGAACATAATTTTTAGTAGCTTTACATAAATTGTATTGTAACATTATGGTTTTTAGTATTATAGCAATTCTAATAACAATACTGACTATATATGCGACTTTAACCTATATAAAAGTTTTGTAAAATCTATTTCAGGGACAATTACGTCAGCAGTTCTCAAAGGACTAAGCTACTTGCGCGATAAGCATGCGATAATGCACAGAGATGTGAAACCATCAAACATACTGGTGAACAGTAATGGAGAGATCAAGATCTGTGATTTTGGTGTATCTGGACAGCTTATTGATTCCATGGCAAACTCGTTTGTTGGTACACGGAGTTATATGTCGGTCAGTTTATTTTTTATATTTTGTTTGTCATAGAAGAGAGGATAAGAACTCCAATCGCTCCAGCTTTTGATGATAACCAGGCCTTATAGCGTAACCAACCAATTTAGCAACGAGGCTGTTGGTAGACTATCATATTTTATTTTGTCTAACTTTCAAAGATTTTAAAGCAAATCATACAGCATCTTATGAAATGTTCTCACTGATTTATATTTGCAGCCCGAACGTCTTCAAGGCACACATTATTCAGTCCAGTCAGATATATGGTCACTGGGGCTGTCTTTGGTTGAGATGGCCATAGGAATGTACCCCATTCCACCTCCCGACACAAAAACATTGGCAGCCATATTTGGAGGCCAAAACGAAGATCATTCTCCAGGCCAGGTTAGTCCTTAGATCTAAGTAAATCAAGTTTATATTATTTATTATCTAGTACACAACTAGAGCGAATAATTGTGTAGGCACTTGGTAACTACAGCCTGACCCCGTTAGATGACTTGGTTTGCTTAATTCTGACATGTCATCAAAACATATTGTACTAGCACACGTGTGTGGCTCTGTAGCACGACCACACACACATATAAATAGCATGTATAAATACCAATGTTGTGTGATAATAAATACATGTGGTTTCCTTAGCTACATCATGTAGTACCTTCGTTAAAATTGTAATACTTTTATTGTTGTAGACACTAACTTTTTTTCAATAAAATTAACAACTCAGGTATCTAACGATTATAGTAGTATCCTTTTTGAAGTATGTATATTTAGTCTATGTTTGTAAATTTGTTGGAATTTACATTAATTAAATTGAAATTTACATACAATTTTATAAAATTACATTTTTATGTATTCTATGTACAATAAATGTTTTATGATTATAGGCACCCAACTCTCCCCGACCTATGGCTATATTCGAGCTCCTAGACTACATAGTGAATGAGCCGCCACCCAAGCTGCCCCCCGGCATCTTCTCTGATGAGTTCACAGACTTCGTCGATAGATGTCTCAAGAAGAATCCAGATGAGCGCGCTGATCTCAAATCCCTCATGGTACGGTTTAAATTATATTTCACATATTAAAAAAAAATTGAATTTTGTAAATGCCTTTCGGTTACTTACTAGGTACTATATTACTTAGTTAGATGCTTGATTTATAATTTTGGGTATACAATGCCTATTTGTTTTTAGTTGTAATATGTACTGTAGCATAAATATTATTTTATTATTTTAAATTTAATTTTCTAAGTTATATGTGATTATTATTGTTATATTGTTCCAGAATCATGGGTGGATCCGTGCAGCGGACGCGGAGCCCGTGGACATAGCGGGGTGGGTATGCAAGACCATGGACCTGATGCCCTCAACGCCCAATTCCAATGTGTCTCCTTTTTCTTCATAAGCTGCAAGAAGTGCATACTTTCATCAGCGAAAAAGGGTACGTTCCTTAACTCTATATGGTATTAAGAGATGTTTAAAGAAACTGTTTTTCGTGGTTAATTAGATTTTTTTAATTTCTACTATTTAAAAACCTATTACATTTCATCTACATTTAAAACCTTGCAGCAATAATTGTAACGTAGCGCTGAAATTCAGCAACGTATATCAAAATGCGACGAATTTTACAGGTCAAAACATTTCCCAAGAGATAGCGGGCGAGACAATCAGTGAGGACGCAGGCGCAGAGTAGCCCCAAACAGGCCGCAGTATGTCAACTCTAGACAACCATTACACTCCGAACTAACAACCTATTGACCAATCCAGCCGACCGATCGTAGAGACCTTAACCTCTGTACACTCCTGGACTATTTTTACTGATTCGTCTGCTCTAGTTCACGATACTCGAATCGAATGAATTTCGATAACAGAACGTCATTCGCGACTGAACGATCCGTTCGTTCATTCAAGCCGTACGGAAATCATAAAGCTGTGATGCAATAATGTCTAACTTCCTCCTCATATAGCCGGCTATATGACGCAGCGACAGTGGGAATCGGGCAAAGTTAAACCTTCGGGGGGGCAATTCTCAACCGAGAGACATACGATTTACGAATCTTGTCACCATTGCCCCACCGATGTAGGGTGCGATACTAAAACATAGTGCATTCGCGTGAAAACTAATCGAGGGGTTCTAAATAAATAATCAAACATCTAATCGATAAATGGTCAAGTAGAGTTGATTTCACTAGTTGCAAGTCGAAAATAAAATTGTTAGTAGTGTTTTGACATATTTTTCTTTGCTGAAAGTGCGTAATTCATGTCAGCTGGTAAATGTTATTAAAATAGTGATGCCGACGGCATCGAGCCTTGGAATACTCAAACGGCGGCGCGGCGCCGGCGTGGGAGCGTTCCAAAACTCCACTATCATCTAGTTATCTTGTAAAACGCATTTTTGTAGAAAATACACTAATAAAAACATGTAAACGAAAAAAAAAAACTTTGTAGCTACGTTTTTTCTATTTTTGACGTGTTGCACTTTTCCCCCGTTTGTTTATTCGCTTTGTTTTAGTGAGCCGCCTTACCCGTAATGCACCTAGTTCGTAGGCAACGCTACCGCAATGTGTGTTGAACGAACATTCGATACCGTTCATGAATAAATGAGTGCTATTTGTGTCTTCAATAAAACGCAGGATTCCGTAATGTAACGATACTAATATAGTACTAATATAATTTTTCACATTGCAAAGTACAATTGTACACAGTGTATTCACATGTTATTTTATCTGGGTTTCCGTATTGTACGAATATCGCAACGCTTCTACACATTGCTGTGGTCCCTTAAGAGCACTTATAATCCCGTGTGCACTTGCATGTCCGCTTGGTGTCTTTTTTGCCCCGTCTTCTTATTGTAGTGGTAAGCTTTGGTGATGATTCTTTGACGTGATGATGGCCGATCTTCAATTTCTCGATGACCTTTGAATACTTTACTAATAAGCTTCTTCCAACCAATGCACCAAGAAATACAGATACTAAAAACTACGTTTCTTGGTGAAATTGGAAATTGGACCTTATAGAGTGTCTAGCGATTGGAAATCGGCGTTTTGTTTTGCGGCGTGGTGAGCATGTCGTCTGATTGTTAGCGTCACGCTTGTCCAAGACCAGTGTCTATACGGAATTTTAAAGCTTGTGACACTGTTGAGTCGAATAGGGGGCAATTCTCGATACAGTGAGATAATATGTACAAGTGACATGTGTCAGAATCGGGTGTAAATTTTTATATCGCTTTAAAATAATGGTTCCCAATCGACTCAATTTATAGACATGCCTACTAGTTTTTATGCATTTAAATTATGTATATCGGACGAAATCCAATTATATATATTATATTGTTACTGATGTATGGTATCAGTGCCAAAACATTTTTGAACTTTTCAATTAACGGTCAATTTATTATTCTCATCCTTGTCGTCAATATCATTTGGCACACAGGACTGATTGTAGCACACACTGGTTCCTACGGAGAGCCAAGAAACACGTTTGGTATGTTTCCTGATTTTTCTTATATTCTATTTATGGAAGTTTAAATTTTACAATTTCGCGGCCATTTTGTAAAACTATTTGGGTTTTACAAACTATACGGCTGTCGGAACAGAGAAATTTCGAGAAACATTTTACAATTTAAAAAACGATTGCAAATAAAAACAAAAAAAGCTTTAAAACCCAGTAGTTCGTTTTATGGATTCGTTGCGAACCGCAGAAAAACAAAATGTACGCAACGTAATTTAACGTAATTTTGATTTTTGACGTTTTCATAATAACATATTGGTGACTGTCTCTGGTGACAGAGTGTCGCAAAACACGTATTAAGTAAGTGAGAATTTTAAATCAAGAAATGTTTTCTTGTATATAATATTATTTCGTATAATTATTCAATTTATATTTCTCCATACGCTTCGCAATTTCGTCGTTTTATTAAATAACTTTGGTGCATTTATAGATAGAAATTCTAGATAATAAGATTTGTTTTTACATATTTATTACAGGGTCATGATGTTAATATTATCAACAGCTTTAGTTTATTATATATCAATAAATACAAGGCCTTTGAATTAATTATTAAATGATCCAAAGCTCATGCGCAGAAACAGTTATTTTCAAATTTCACTTCCTGAATTCAGTCATTATTTTTATTTAAAGATAATTAATTACTTAGCTTACTTAACCATATTATTCTTCTTCGTTCTAATAAAATAAAGTAGTGCTACTGCCGTTCCAGTTAAACTGAGAACAAGGATATCTTATTTCACAATATTTTTTTAGTCTCAGTTTGAGTCTAGGCAGAACTCTTAAGAAGAATATTCTGTGTCTCTTTTTTGGGTAATTCACTTGTTCATATTTCAAAGTAGTTAGAAAGTTAATAATTTAGTTGAATCTGTTGTATCTTACATGAATAACTTATAGCAATGTTCTCGACTGTTTTAGTTTTATCTGTGGATACTTGAACAGTCCTTTTATCTATGTAAACGCGACATCGACAAACAAATCATTTTAACTGTTTAATATTTACCATTGTATCTAAATGTAGGTAGTTATTGTATTAATTTGTAGTAAGCTTCTTATTAGGTTATATGTATAAATAAATGTTAAAGGAAAAATGTGTTTTGTTTCGTTCTATTCCCTATCCGTTCTGTTTCTATTCATTCAATACAACATTGGTATAGTTTTACATATTACATCCATTTATTTACAAGTTATATCGCAATTTTAAAAACTACGATTTTTCATATAAAACGAAGCATATACGGATAAATGGATTTTCTTTCAGGGCCGAAGTATCTCATCTTCGTCTCTGTTCTATCCACGAATTGTAGGTTTTGAATGTAAACCGAACCACTTTTATATTTATTGGTGCCATCTTTTTTTTTAAATTTAACATAGACCTCTGTCAAATTGTAGACTGTTGTTGTATCTACAACTTCAATATTTTTTTTATTCAAAAAAATAGTAAAGGTTTCCCAAGGATTTTCCAACTCTGTTTAACAGGGCTTAGCGTTATTTACCGTCTTAGTCAGGGCTTAGTCTCCCCGTGACCACGGCTGCTGCAAAGCATCCGAAACGTCGGGCCGAAGTTAAAAATCATTTTCAAATAAGTTTAACTAATATATCGCGTTTTAAACCGTTAAAGTGTTTTATTTAAAAGGGCTTAGCCTTATTTACCGGTGTACGTACTAACCAAGAACTGCGGCTTAGCGTTCCGTCGAAACTTGGAAATAATCTCTTTATGTAAAGTCAACGGTTGCGCAAAAGCTTTTTCATTTTTCATTACGCCCGCAGGTACAGCGTAAATATTATTCTAACTGGGAATTCTTTTCGTAACTCATTAAAAAGACATTAAAGAGCAAAGTTTAAGCCTACTTCACGAATGTTTGGAGAATCGTTTATGGAAGTTATGGAAAGTTGGTTTTTCGAATTTTTCTTAATAATTGTGATAAATTACTATACGTATAACGTCCGCAGCTGATTGCCTAGAGTGTTTGTTAACGGAAGAGAAAGATAGACAATCATGGGATCACTTGATGAATTGAAAAAAAAACGTCAACTATATAAAAACTAATTAAGATGTTCTGTCGATCTATTTTGGACTTAATTGGATTTGGAGATGCATGGAGGTTAAATGGATGGTAGGAATACCGAGAAATCGTCCGGGTCACAATCTATCGTCTACAGATTAAAAAGCCGTGTTTCGTCTTTAATCCGTGGATTTCCGAATATTAGCCAATTAGGTGGTCAGCTATCTTGTTTAGATATCAAATATCTGGTTTTTCATCTAGTGTCAAGTGAATTCCATACTGGTATTTCCTCCTTATCACAAAAAAAAATTAAAACAAACTGTTACGCACTGTTAGAAAACTCGAAATCTAATTTCGATTAAAAAACCATTCTAAAAATTCTTTGACTTGATCATGATTACTTACATAATAATCCAGAGTATTTATCATCATAATTAATTATTATGATTTTAAAGATCACGTCTTAGTTATCACATATAACTATAGATAACACTAGATACTGACATAAATTGTTTCGCTCGTAGTCTTATCTATTTATGCATCACCATACGGCCTGAGGGTGTTTTCAAGATCCCTGTTATCAGATAACACTTAGGAATGTCATAGGCTATAAACGTGTCAGACCCTTTCTAAGTAGGTCAATCGATATTGGATAAGTATTCTATAAATGGGCTCAGATAATTTTGAATTGAGAGTGTGTACTGATTTCATAATTACCTCTCAAGATGTTAAAAAGTTTTGCAAAGATATTTATTTTATATCCCATGCTTCAAGATTTCTATTAGGATAATTTTGACAAGAAATTGTTCTTACAGACACAATCAGATTGCTCTAAATCAATATTAATTATTTCAATGTTCGCTCGCTTCTATACGTCCTTACTGATAGTTTTGAGTACCTATTGTTTTATCCTACCTATATTTTACGACTTGTGTCTAGACTAGATTTTGGAGTCTAGACCGAATTGAATATTTGCAATGTTTGTTTTTTTTTGTTATTTCTTTCGTCTATACTCATACATGAAGCTTGAGACTGTTTGTTTGAACGCGCTAATATTACGAACATCTGTTACCGAATGGAAAATAATATTTTCGTGTTGGCTTTTAGGCTTTAAATAATCAGGCGGCCAATAGGAGCGAAGAAACAGAAGAAAACATGGGAGGAAATGGGGGAAAATATTAAGGCTTCGGTTGCGTGCGCTACGATAACGATTCAAGAAACCTATGTCACGTATATATGCGACCCCGATGCAACAGGACGCGGTCGACTTCGTAACAGCCATAGTTTATCAAGGTGGTTGTTTGCAAAAATAAATAATTAGACGACCAAAATAACTATTCAGGTAGGTAATAGTCTAACTATAAAGTTAATAGAATAGGTCAGGAATGCAACAAAATAAAATTTTGTGTTTTCAAAGGTTTATGATACAGAAAATTGAGTGCATAAGTTATGTCTCAGTGGATCTGTGGTGACCCTGTTTTCGTCCAGCCTAAGCCTGACTAATTAGGGTGTACCCTTATTTGGGTAGATTAGGGCGTAAGCTTTACATATCATGAAATACCTTGGGTAATTAGCAGTGACCAACATAATAGGCTTATTTAATAAAATTAGGTTATGTTCCTAATAGTTTTGTAAGAATAGAAAAGGCAGGTCTTTATAACTGAAAAAGAGATGATCCCTATATACAGAAAAAACAAAGAAATTATACATAATAAAATTTTTCAACAATTAAGTAGAGCAATGGACACGACTCTTGTCTTCTCGAATCTTTAAAATAATACGCCTATAGCAACTTGGGTCAAAATTAAAGTACACTTATTAATTTCGCGTTTTAAACCGTTTAAATTATTTTTTACTTAACATCTGATCAATTTATATTTGTTTCATGATTATCGCTTCTAGTTAAATTTAACTTTACACTTACAAGGTACTCGGGGGCTGGTAATTTTAACCAAATAATTTTTTACCCCAAAATGCGGGCTCTCGATGAATTTTTAATTTCATTACAAGTGCGCGGGCCGAAAGATATTAAAGGAGAGATAACGATATTAAAAATTCTATTTCGAGTTGATTTTACTTTATACTCGCTATTCAATTTAACCCACGTAATAATGACAATTATAATAGTTTTGTCCGGTTTTGTGTTTTAGCAAGTTGTTTCTTTAAAAAGTAATAAAACGAAATCTATCATTTCAAGAAATACATGTCTCTGTAATTGGTCAAATAGTCTTGTTTCGACTAAGCCATTACTATTTCTTTAGTATTTTATCTTTGTTTGAAATATCGTAGTTTTAGGCATCTGATATAACAATAAATTCCATAAAACAAAGTCGCTTTTTCTGTCCCTATGGGCGCTTAAATCTTTAAAACTACGCAACAGATTTTGATGCGGTTTTAAATAGTCATTCAAGAGGAAGGTTTTTATATATTCATTCAACGTTCACAGTTTACTATAGTGTATTTAGCAACAGCATTGTACTCGAGCGAAGTTTGGCCGGGTCGATATTTCTGTATAAGATTAATTCCTTAAACACCCTGTATAACATTGATTAAAGGTAAACCGAATATTATTAGATGCGGCACGCGAACCGTGCCTTAGATCGTTAATAATGTCACATAAATCCTCAAATATCTGCTAATTAATGAAAGCCCTTTGAGTTCTGACCTAAATGTTAAAGTGGGACCTTAATAGGTATAAATCTCTTTTAATTGAGCGATTTTTGTATTATTCCAAATGAACGGGCGTTCGGCGATCTGTATTTAAGTAACGAGATCCTTACAGCAGACTTATTTCTGTGTCCGTTTCACTTCCGTTTTAATGTCAAGTAAGTGCCCTGCTGTTGAACGAAAAAGTTACGAAGTTGGTATATATAGATATATTGTTTTTCGGGCTGTTTGGCCAAGAAGATTATCGGGTACACCACATACGGACGGCATCATCGGAAGATTTAGTCTCGACTGTTCAAAAAATATTTTTCTCTCTTTTACATTGAGAACCTTTTTTCGCTCACGTCGCAGAAAGCCCGAACAAAATGATATGCGTGAAAGCCTTACACAATTTATCCGTATATAGTTTGTGTAATGATTTTCTTATTTGTTACACATGTGTCTTATTAAATTCGTAAAATCCATAAATAAACGGCATATCATTATTTCTACCCAAAGTCTACGGGACGAAGTCGCGGGCACTGCTCGTTTATAATATTTCTAAAAGAGGAATAGTAGTACCAAAATTCTGTCGGCTCACGAACCACCGTCCAGAGATGGAGGTCGTCAAAATCGCGTTTCAATTTCACTCTGGGTGGGATTATCCAATAAGCTCATAACATTACTTATTATGCAAAACATTAACTAGAAAATGTTTTAACAATAAGTAGAGACTTATTTCTTTTAAATAATGAAATAAGCAAGACCATATTACCTACCTTTAATTTAAACTGGCTTTGTTTTAAGTAATAAATGGCCAAAAAGGTACCTCGCTTCAAAATTAAAGTTAAAAGTATGTAAATGGATTCCACCTGGAGGCTAAATCTGACGAGGTCCTTTGTTAAACCTTCACACGGAAGGGTTATTTAGTTTTCATCTATACTTTATTACACTTCTTGTTTTAATTGTATAACTTTTATACTAATCACAAAAGCTCTCAATATAAGCTCATTGACGTTTTTTATTAGACATAGACCGGAATCGGTGAAATGTTCTACATAATTCCAGTCATTTACAAACCGTTTCATTTAAATCAAACACGTTAACGGTTTAAAGCGCATTTTTTACGTTAAACGTATTAAAAAATATATTTTAACTGCTTACCGACATTTCAGATGCTTTGCAGCAGTGGTAACGGGGTTTTTAACTAATATATTTCACGTTTTAAACCGTTTATGTGTTTCATTTAAAAATGTACTACTTCCGTAAACTACACACAGTTTTAAAGCGTCTCATCATTACAACATCGGTATTGGATTGGCTGCATGATACCAGTAGTTTTGGACTACCGCTGCATTAATTCCATTTCTGAACCGGATTTAGTACATTCCAGAGACGGTTTACACCATTCTCGACCAGTGTAAACCGGTCATTGGTTTAATTTTAATTTACGTTCTATATTAAAACACAGCTCAAATTTCAACAATTTAATTTACCACCAACATTTTTACGTAAGTGAAATCGGAAACGATTTTTTTTAATTTCGCGTTCCACCGGCCGAGGCTTTTAATATCCTCCGAAGAAATCAGTTAAGTTTTTCCTAACTCTATTAAATAGGACCGAACTTCCGTACTAAAAAGTTATGAAAACTTGTTTTTACAAGAAATCCCGTTCAAAAGGAGCCAGTATTTTTCATACTTAAATGGTAATTCGCTAGCGGAGCATTTGCGAATATTTGCGCACGGTGTAATACCTAATAAAATGAGCTGCCGACGATAACGAGGGGAAATATGGATGAAAGATAGGTGGGTTCGTGGGTTGAGAGGAAGCGCGAGTCAGACATGTTGCCAGCTACGCGGCGCTCTGATGTATGACGTGTTAGGCACGAATAGGGTTGCCAACGTCCATTTATACAGGACAAAGTGAAGGAAGAAATATGTTCACTTAATTGTTGGTTAACTGCATTTAAGTTGCTAACATTTGTTAATCTATATCAGCTGAAGAGTTTGTTTATTCTAATAAATTTAATTTATCGAGGAAATTTATAGGTTATAAAACATTTCCCTGTGACTAATAGGAGCGTAGAAACAGTGGGAAATGTGAAAAAAAACGGGGAAAATTGTTAATCTGTGGGTTTCCGGTGCGTACCCTGCGAAAACGGCTCACGATACCCAAAATATGTATGAAAGAATTATTAACTTGCAACAACATCAGGACGCGGACGACATCGTGGGTAATAGCTATAAAGAGGAGTTTTGCAAATAACTTTTCAACGTGGACGAAGTCGCGGACACAGCTAGCTATAATTAAGGGCGCGTTTAACTTTTATTTTTCTTTATACCTGTGTACTATTTTTGTGGTGTATCTATTTATTACTACTATTGATAAATAAATAAATATTCTCTAAATAGCCACAGCCAAAGTAGGTCTACATGTTATTTTGTAGTAACATAATCATATTAAGATGTTATATGTCTATTTCACCTTCCTTTGAGGGAACCCTTTGCTTGTCTGTCCTCCTTTTTCATAAAAATATTGTAAACAAAACAACAAAACATAATTTACCATTACTAAGCGCTAAGTATCTAATTCTCGCTCGTATTGAGATTTTATATTTCCGCTTAATTCACAATTAAACTGATCAGTCAATTACTACAATTTGGCATATGATCTGTTTCGAAGCCAATATTGCATATATCGAATACTAAGCAATTAATGCTGAGTAAGCAATATAGAGTTAATGGGACATAAATGGCGTTGTTAATCAAGTTTTATCTGCCGCATTTGTAACTCAGTGACGAATGTAATCCACTAAACTAACGCATCTATTGTATGAATTGTTTCTGTACTGTGTACATAAAAGATGTCATGTTATTGTTGATAATTAGTAACATCATAAGAGTGGAGTTGAGACCACTTACCGTCGAAAACCTGGATCTATACCATTATATACTGGAAAACTGATAGTGTTTGGGACAGGTCTATATCCAGCAGTGGACACCGACCAGCTGAAATGAAACGAGCTTCAAATGCTAGCGAATATCTATCGAAATCATGCAAAATAAAACAATTTTGTAAAACTGCGCGGACTCGAATCCACGACCTGAGTTACCGTATCCCGGTCGTAACAATTGAACTTTTACAATCACTACCTACATGCCAGTTGATTACGTAGTACCCAATGATTAAATGTGCATGCAACGCAATGCAAGAGGTAGATTGGAATTCCGGGAAAATAATAAACAATTTGGGTCGCAGACAGCACAGAAGTCGGTTCAACGTGTCTGAAAATCAAATTGACCAGTGCAACGGACACAGAAATGAAACCATCTGAACCCCATACTAAATAATCTTAATAAAATTAAATATAGTTTTGTTGTTACCCCAATAAGCTTCTATAGAGCTATACCATCAAATCAAATGTTTTATAATTTTTTTGATGAATTCTTTACAATCACAACTATTGTCGTATTGCGGCGGTTTTATCACATTTCCCAACGAAGTATGGAAAATGGAAACATTCAGAGCACCTAGCGTTATGCGCCGTAATTCCAAAAAAGCGGCTGCGGCTTCTGTACTAATTAAAATAACGGCTATTTTATTGTTCCTCCTATTTAAAAATTACACAAAGGTAAGCTTTAGTAGTTTAATACATAAGTTTGTATAATAAACTAAAGTTTGTGTCGAATATTATGAACTTTTAAATTAATATTTATAAAAATCAATATAGCTGTTAAGGCGCTTTGGTACAACAACAATATACATAATACATAAAATATCCTTTAACGTCTTTGTCGGGTAAAAAGTAGCCGCTGAGTTCTATTTTTGAATAATCCCACGCCAAGCTACTACATTGCTAGCCGTCATGGTGCAAATACTTCTATTTCCGGTTGTCAGTTTCAAATGTCAACATTTCCGTACGCGCTCTGAAATTGACGGCGTCAGCTTGGATTGCAGCTTTCAAGCTATTAATGTCCCACTGCTGTATAGGAGGGTTAAGAAATTGTATAGTTTTACTTTTTTTATATAAATAAACAGGCGTAGTTTTACAAGTTAAATCAGTAACACGTATACCTGTAGGTAAACAATAGTATAATAGTCCTTTTAAAAATACTGAGGATTCCGTTCTGTTGCTCTACAAATCGAGTCTGTAGTTCGTAGCCCTACCAATTGGTAGAGCAACCGCCCGGAACGCTGACGATGCCGGTTCAAGTCCTGCCCGAGTCAATTTTTTTTTCAATTTATTCTCGATTTTTCAATTATATAGTACCTTCATGTGCCAACATGTGAAAAATATTAAAGTTTTCAATGATTAAATAATACGTAATACAAACATAGGTAAATAATAGTAAGTACATTATGAAAATAAAATTAGTTCCTATGAACGATTCATAAATGTTATAAAAACGGAACGTAAAAGGGGATGTATTTGTCGTTCGTGCTCCTTTAACCAATTCATGGCTATCGTGTCAACCTTCAATTAAAATAACTTCTTTTCCAAAGCTTTAGTAAAACGGAAGTCGTATTAGAAAACACCACGCTGCAACAGTCCAAAAGTTCGGCTTCGATAGTTAAAATGAAGTAATAACCAGTACCTTTCGCGAACATGTTTTAGACGCATGAAAGTGTCTGATAATATCTAATACGCATACTGACAAAATCCTCGAAATATCCATTTTGCAACTTTTTTCTTAATCATATCCTTCATCAGCCTTTCCCGCACACCTTTTCGGATCTGGACTTGTTATTAATGTCACTTCTTTTTTAGTCATGGTTGCATGGCTTCTTAAAACAGTTTTTTTTTCGTTTTGGTTAACAAGATTTTTAGCTACTGCTGATAGTTTAAGTTGGAGAAGTAACTAAACGTGCTTTCACGTACGTTACCGAGTGGTCACGGGGAGACCACGGCTGCTGCAAAGCATCTGAAAAATCGGGCCGAAGTTAAAAATCATTGTCAAATAAGTATAACTAATATATCGCGTTTGAAACCGTTAAAGTGTTTTATATAAATACATGTTTATTACTGAAACACTTTAAATATCGATACTAAGGAATGTAAGGCATTATTTTAAAATTTATGTTGTTCTCAATACGACAAGTGCTTAGCGAAGTATACTAGAGACTGTAGGAAAGGCATTTTCTTTCGTAAAAGGACTATAAAACGAGAGATTGCAAATAGAGTTATAGAAAAGACGCTTAAAATATTCTGAGACATGAGGCTCGGTGTGTACATGAACCATTAACTTCTGCTTCAAAGGGCAAGGTAAAACGTGAATTTGAGATGTTTTAGCGCAAACGCAACTTGTAACAACGAAAGAGAGCTCTCAAACTTTTTATAGCGAGTACGTTTGTCGCGTTAAGGCATAAAACAGAGGCATGAAGTAGGTACTGTGTTTGGGACTCTCCTTTTATTGTTTGCAAATATTCAGTTGGCGAATGGCGTTTTGCGTAATATAACTAACTAGCTGCGTCAGCGACTTTGTCCACGTGGAATAGTTATTATGGGCATCTCAAATTTTAATTTTCCAAAAGCTTATTTTATACTAATCTGTTACCTAGGACCCTGGTCGCGTGCCGTCGTTTATACAAGTTCATCTTAAAAGATAAACATATAGTGTCGGGGACATGTTTCATCAAAGAGACTTTTTCCCCGTTATTTCCAAATTTCCCATCGTTTCTTGGCCGCATTGCGATTATCTACAAATGCATACTTGAGTATGACATACTTGAAATCACTATTTATATTAATCTGTACTTATGAGAAACAATGTAAAAATCGCATTTCGGTTTTAGTCTTATAGACGAACAATGAACATATTTATACGTACGTTTCGGAATGCCAAAGGTAAAATAGGCCGACTGCGGTTATTCACATGGTTGTCTGTCCTTCCGTTACAGATAGTTCTATATTCAAATAATGCTTCCAATACAAATATTTGCTTGGACTACGAAGTTGTAGGTATTAGTAAAAGCTCTATCTAACGAACGACCACCCCTTACACTCGGTTTAATCCTTTTAATCGTCGACACAACTGCTCTCAGTGTTCCCATACGCATTAAATCTCAATTAGAGAGTTGGCAACGTGAGTCATTATTTTCGGTTTATTACCAGATTTCATTGTATCTGCTTTATGAATGGTTTTTACGAGAAATCTTTCTGCGCTCGTACTATACGTATATTTTAGGAAGCAAGCACACTCCTTCTATTAACATAATAAATGAGTGAATACAATTCATAACTTTGTCCTATAAAAAACCTCACGCGAAACAGACAGTCGAATCTAGTTAGAAAGCCTCAGAAAGCACGGACTGCTGATAGTTTGTCTGTTTTGTTCCACTATTTACTATTTCTAAGGATGTCATGTGTTATTATAATTGTCAAACGTATGGAAGAAAAAATCAATTCTTTATTTTTCGTTTTAAATGTTGCCTGAATGAGCCCTCTCATTTAATAACTTGATGATAATAGTTCACAATAACTAGAATAATTAAAGATACACCAGTTTATGTCACTGTAAATTTAAATTATGCAATGCAATTTTGTGATAATAAAATTTATTCATATAAGCAAAAGTGAGATTTTTAATATCGAGCGTCTAAGTCCGGCATTTTAGCACGCGGAGCTTGGAGTCTGACTCAAAGCCTGCGATATTGAAAATTCCAAACGAAATTACAGCTTGTCTCCAATATACCAAGCATCAGAAATAATAATAATGATATTTTTATTTCTTTACTCTATAAAATAAATGCTTAGCACTAAATTGTTTTATTTTTTAATTTCAACATTATGACAAAGACATTTCAACATTATAAAAAAAAGGTCAATTGTCAGTTTTGACTTTGACATGCTTTAAGGCGGGAAAAATATCGTAACCGGGCGCTTTGATTATGTTATTGTAGCAACCGCCATTTTGTCCATAGTATTTCTTAATATTCGAAAAGTTAAGTCTAAATATTTCATATATAATAATAATAACATAGTCACACAGTTTACTGCCTAGTAAAACTGATTTAGTATATTTTTATAGAATCATCTAAACAAAATGCGCCGTCGACCTATTTTGGCTTTTGTTATTCGTAAATCCACGACTGAAACTAAAACGCGATTAAACTTCACAAGTGTAAGTGTAGTTTGACCAACCAAAAATCCTCGCAAAGGAGAGTCGATTTTTTCCAAGATTAGTACGCGAAGAAATTGAAATTTAAAAACACTGCAATAGGGAGGACGGCCTCAAATTATCAAACACCTGGGATCCCATATTAAAACCTCTGGGTCCCAATAAACAGCATACCGGCAAACGTGAAGACACCGTTAGTGAATTCTGTAAGGACCCAGCCAGTTTCGCCAAATACCAACTTCGACGGAACAGATGGCGCTAGCGTAGCAACTTTTTACTTTGACGTCAGAGACATCCTCCATCTTTAGTCTCCCCGTGACCACGGCTGCTGCAAAGCATCCGAAACGTCGGGCCGAAGTTAAAAATCATTTTTCAAATAAGTTTAAATAATATATCGCATTTTAAACCGTTAAAGTGTTTTATTTAAATGTGTACTACTCGCGTAAACTATAGACAGTATTTGATTATCATAGAAATCAACAAATCTCTTTGATAAAAAGTGTGACATAATTGATTAGATCAACCAATAAAATAACTTTATAAATCGCATGTAGAGTTCCATAATGGTTTGTTAAGCCTAATGGTTTCGTTCGAATTCGTTCAATTTATGTGAGATTTTAATTTTGATATCCGCATATTTTATTTGGGTTTTCGCTGACACAATCACATAAAACAGGAATTGATAAAAAATCAATTAAACAACGGCTCAGGGCTTAATTGGATATTGATTTCTATGAATATTAATGGAATCACAATTACTCGCCATATATAGTGATTTCTTTCTGAACAACAAGTTGTCGATAAATATTTCTTACTTATACTTTATAGCCACTTCATGAAGGCGCTTCTTCGACGGACTCGTTGGTGTAATGGTAGCAATGTATAGCTAACAATCAACCGGATCCAACATTTTTCCAATCTAGTTATAGCTTTTCTGAAACATGTTGGGCTCCGTGGTAGGAATATCAAAATTCCACGGAATTTCGGTCTTTCTTCTATGGACCACCGTCCATAGGAGAAAAGGCTGACAAGTTTAATCGCATTTCGGTTTGTCTGTGGATTTCGAATATTAAACGCCAGTTAATATAATATTGGAGTATTTCAACTACCATCAAGAGAACATGGGGTTGGTCTGTCCTCATCTAACATAAAAAAAGCACAGTATATTCTTACATACCTTTCTATCGTGTATTGTCTTAGGAATTTATGCCCCTCTAAAATAAAACAAAAATGATTTAGATATTAAAAAATATTAAATAACATATTATAAAGTGCTTCTTTTATAAAATCTCTTTTATCACAAGAACGTAATTGAAGTGTAGTTAGGACTTACGTGTCGCTGCGCGTCTATTATGAAGGAATTTAAGTATCATTCTTCCTGAGCGTGATAAATTGGATCTATTTATACTTTTTGTTGAAACCGCTCAAGTTAAATCTCTTTTTAATGAAAACGTTACGTAGAACGCTTATAGCGATAGCAAATCCAATTTGTTTACAAGCGAAATAATGGCCACTTAGCCGGTAATCTTTTGTAGTTTAAAAAAATATATTTCTGCTAGTATTTCAAGAAAATATATTTTTTTCATATCAATTCTACATTTAAATGGAAACTCTCTAGTCTATTTGTGCAGCGAAAATAAAATTCAATAACAGAAATAACTTTTGATACGTAATCTGAAACAAGAGCACCGTTTTCCAAGAGATTTCTTTGTTTGTTCGTATACTCAATAAATATGTGATTCTTCTCTGTTTCTTCTTGTTATTAACTTGGTTTTAGTCTTTGTAATTTACCTATTGGTTTTATTTCATGTTCGCTTTTGATATTCTTAAACTTATTTTAAAGAGAAAATCAGTTTATATCGTAAGAAAAGCTCATGATGGCACTATGTAAATTAAAAATCAATTATAAATTGAAAAAGAAACTCAATTGTTAGCCCGTTCATCATTTGGTAGCTTAATTGGTTAGAGCAACAGCACGGAACGGTGTAGATGCCGGTTCATGTCCCTCCTCGATTTTTTATTTATGTAGAGTCGTATCTTGTATCTTGTCTAGGTTCTATACATTGCTTAGAAATAAGAAACAGAAAACTTGAACACAAAAATATATAGGTTACGCATTGTTTGAGGCTCCACAATGATATATGAACTCCATCACTTTGGTCTACCGTTATTCCGCATACATTTCTCAAATCTCCCTGTAGAGTATTATCTTGTACAAATGGCTCTACCTAAGAGGCACTCGAGGATGGTGCTTATTCGTTTTATCATTTTCAGACGTTTTTATACCGGCTGCAGGTTTATAAAAAATATGGGCGCCTTTTCATAGACTCGTAGTTTTTGTCTCTTAAATTTTTACTTCGTAAATGTGTATCGCGTTATCTAGCATTACTTTTATTGTTTGAATCCCTGAAAAGAATAGTTTAAGTCGTGTATTGCACAGTGTAATCAACTAAATAGAATCAGTCGTTGAATCAGACATAACAATATATTCAGTTCATGCTCCAGACAGGAGAAACGGAATTTATAATAGTCAAAATATCTATTTCTGCTATTTTAAGTATCGTCATTAAAACTACTGATCCAAAGACAAAACAGTCTATGAAATTAGAAAAATAAACGAAGAAATCGTTGGAAAACATTTCCATTTATATATTCCAATTGTTCTCGGCTTCTCCTACGCTTTTCTTGATAAAAGCAGTAATAATTGACAATTCATTTCATACGTCGAGCTCTTACGAAGTACGTCAAAAGAGATTATATCGAGCGCAGCAGTTACACGACAAACACTAACAATGTTACCTGATACAAAAGAACCGGAAAATTTTTAACAATGCTTGTAAATAACATGTATTGTAGGTTGTACGGAAAGGGGATGTTTCATTATTTATCGGCTTTCATAAATACGTGTACAATATATTCTTACGTATTACTTGAACGTTTTTATTTTAGTTCTTTTGGAAAATAATTCTTCAGCCTAGTAATTCCAATGCTAGGGACACTTTTAATGATCGTAGGTATCTGGGCACTAACTTCGTTTCGGCAGATTACAATATTTGGATTTGTTGTGTGTTTATTTTGTGTATTGACAATAACATACAGAATAAAATGCCTTTGATATTGATAACGACCTACATCCAATTTCAATGAAAATAAAGTAGACTAACCGTTAAGCTATCTGTCACCCGAGATTTTCTAGAAAAACTTTTAAATGTAATTCTCAGTAAGCTTTAATAATTTGTAAAAAATCAACTTTGTTTTTGGGAACATTCCATATACAGTACGAACTTTTTCAGACTGATATTTTAATCTGTCCCAATTTCTCTGCTTCTATATATTTCAGATGTGTTCCATTGTGAGTATATAGGTCATATTAAGTTGCTGCGTCACGCAGAATAATGGATGACAGCCTCTCATTTTTCACACAAATCGTAGAATGTGAATTGGAGGACTGCTTCTTTGTCGTGAGGAGGTTGGAAGGAAAAAGTAATGTTCAAATTACTAATAAGTACTAGGCAGTCGTACTTTCAATTTCTCGTTTGTAAAACTGAAATATGTAATGAAAAATTAATAAAAACTTGGGACAAGCCGAATTTCCAACATTTTGTTTGGTGTTCCGAAAGCTCGCATCTTGGAGGTTTTTCACCGATAACGCGATACTATTACTAGCTATAAACTCTCCTCGGGTTAAGTCTAGAATATGATATATTGTGTGGTTTGTTATATACTAGCTGTGTAAGCGACTTCGTCCGCGTGAATCGTTATTTTTATCTTAATAAACTTAAGCTCATATTACCCACGACCTTGGCCGCGTCCCTTCTCGTCGTTGTTGCGAGTTACCTAATCTTAAAAAATATGTTTTTTTTAGATCATTTAAAGAGGAATCATTCTTTGGTATTTTTGGGTGTCTTGAACAGTTTTTGCGGAGTACGCCTCGGAAACCCATTATGAATAATTATTTCCCCAACATTGTTTAAATTTCTCGCTGTATCTTCACTTGTATTAGGCACATGGTATATAGTATGGTAGTTCCTGAGGTAAGCGTGTTTAAAAATACAAACAAACTCTTCAGCTTTATACATTAGTAAACATTAAATTAAAGTAACGTTTTTTAATATGTAATTAATGTGTTCGTTGTAATTGTATGTTACATTATTAACAGATATATAATTGAGTCAAATGTAATTCCTCAATAAATGTAATTAGTTTAAAGAGTTGTTATGAAATAAGTGAATATAAATAATTGGGACAGTAGTTTGACTAAAATGACTATTGACTGTAACATAATTTAATGTTCAGATGAAAATAAATGTACGGGCTATTTAAACGACAATTGCTAACTAAATAGACATTCCTGGTCATTCACGATCTCGTTTAACTAAGCTAAATGCAATTTAATTACAATTTCTGGTATATGACGCAATTTCGACCATAATTTTAGAGAGCTATAATTGAAGTTAGTTCTGCTTTATTTCGTTTTAAATGAATCTTTAAAGGTATGTTTTATTTGTTTATAACAACTACTGGCTGATCCAGCAAACGTAGTTTTGTTGGATAATTTTAAATAGAGATATACTGTCGCCAAGTGTTGGTTTTTTAATATTCGTATATATTTGTTTGTTTCTTGAACAGTATTCCCGGACGCAACGGAAGCCCTCAAAAATGAAGAATGTACGTTAATAAGATTATTGGTTACTTTTTACTGGTTTGTTTCTTATATAGTTCTTGTATTATAAATTACAGGATATTCTTTGATAGCTGTGCATCTAGTTCGTAGAGGTTGAGTTCTCATTTATAGGCAACTTTGTGTAAATTTTGTCTCTAGACTACATTGGAGTCAAATCTTTTCACGACGTCATCTTAGTTGAATATTTAGATGCAAGGAACGAAAAGCAATCTCTGAGACAACATAGTTGATGGAGAATAAACATTAATATTTACTTATCCTGTCGCCGCTCGAAGGTACGAGCTCAGGTGTCGGCGCTAATAGCGTCACCTTATTGATTATCACTCCCGAGTCATACCTAGTTTTATGGACTATTTTCTCTATGTCTCAATAATCCCTCATTGAGTTCCGTATAATATTAAATCACGGCAAATTACTCTTTATTAATAGAGAGATATGAAAAAACGTTTTTATCTCAAACGATTCCCTGCTTTAATCGGCTATGTGTGTGTAAATAAAATTGATTCCGGCTTCTGTTAGAAAAGAAAAACATTCAAGTCTGATATAATATAATTACTAAAAAGTAACGTCAGATAAGAGCATACTAATAAGTCAAGCATTATAATTAAGAATACGTAGACCAGGACCCTTCTGACTGAGGAAAGGACCTGGGTTGTCCTTAGCTGGTAAAACACTATGGATAAAACTTAAAAATAATTGAACAACATCCTTTCCACTAAGATAATCTTATATGTTAAATCACAGACGTCAGAGACATCCTCCATCTTTAGTCTCCCCGTGACCACGGCTGCTGCAAAGCATCCGAAACGTCGGGCCGAAGATAAAAATCATTTTTCAAATAAGTTTAACTAATATATCGCGTTTTACACCGTTAAAGTGTCTTATTTGAACGTTAATATTTTATTTCATAGTTTACTACTCTTAACTACAGATAGTATTTAATTCTATATCAGTTTCACTTGACCCATGTAAGTATATCTTTTATCCTGTCAGGTATCAGCGTGTTCATTTATCCAGTCAAATAAAATCCTCCAAAAGATATTGCTAAGGTCGCACGTCTCGATTCTTTTGTAGACCCCGACCTGCCGCTGAGGGCAAATGGAAATGCAAATCGCCCTCCATGAATTATGGTGGTACTAAAACAACCCTTTCGTGTTAGTATACTCTTATATTGTCCATAAAACGCTCAATACTAATCGCCCTGTCAAAACGTAAGCCATGTTATTACCTTCTTATCCAACAGTGAAGCAAAAAAAGGTAATGTTTTTAAGCAATCTAACGCTGATCGACTGATGCAAGATGTGCATGTATCAATAGGTTGAAAATCGACGATGAAGATAGACGACGTGTAGGAATCGGTTACGATATCGATTCAAGTTCTGCTAATCCAAAACAGCCAAATCGAAAATGGATTTTTGAGTTTATAAAATGCCATCATGTGTATGTATGTGGAAAATATGGAATTGTCGGAAGAACTTCAAACATAAAACCTATAAAAAAGTGACTTTGCAACTGATTATACATAAGACTGAACCATATTATCATATTATGTACATGCTATGTTAATATTGTAGTAGAAAGAATTTTCCTTAAAAAATAGTCAATCGTAAATTCGTAGACTTCTACGTGATCCTACAATCTACGTAGCTAAGTCTACGAGATTGTAGTTTAATTATATTCCGTAGCAACATAAAGTCACGGCGTTGGCACTGACTTCTTAAATGTGTTTTACCTAACGATAGCGATTATGATGAGTTAATCCCTGTATGTATGTTTACATGAGGTTTACTTGAGGAAAGAAGAAATGTAGTATTTAAATCGGAGGTATTATATCGTAAAAGTAGTACGTCTAAAACTTTCCTCTTTAGATAAACAGTCTCCCCGTGACCTCGGCTACTGCAAAGCATCCGAACCGTCGGCCCGTAGGCAACATAATTTTCAAATACATTTAACTTATATATATCGCGTTTTAAACCGTTAAAGTATTTTATTTCAATGTGTACTACTCGCGTAAACTAAAGACAATATTTAAAAAAATTCTTGAAATCAATCAATACTTGCCATAAATTTGTCAGAATATTTATTAAAAAAGAACTGCAATCTATAAGGCCTAGCCACCTAACTTCACTACTACAGCCTATAATACAATGTATTCTTTATGTTACACTTAGCAGAACAAAAGTAGGTGTTGCGGCAAACTTGTACATAGTTTGAAGTGTTGACTAATTGTGTTGCTCAAAGTATTATTAGAGATTAATTAGTTCCACAATTTGCTCAATTCTGCACAGTTCCTGACGTTATTCATAAACATTCATATACAGTTTTGCAAAGAAATTATCTTTAACTTTTTTCTCCTATTTATAGTTTGAATTGACTTTCTATCAATACATTTTAATAAATAAAAATATTGTAAGCTGCTAAAGTTTATTTATATATATTATTTAGTTTATTAGTTCTATGGTAAACATCTTACGATAGAGGAAGGACAGACAGCGTGAGGTTCATTGATGGTAGGTGTATACAATATAACATCTAAACAAGATGTGCTGTGCCGACCTATTTCGACTTTGGATTATCGGAAATCCTATAAGAACTTAAACGTTTTTTATCTGTGGACGGTGGTTCGTGACTCGGACGAAATAAAGGTCTTCTCACTATCCAAAACATTTTCGTATTTCCTGTTATGCGAACGTTTAAAGCGATGTATAATGACGATCTCGATTATAATTATTAACGAGTTAAGTCAGTGAACTCTTGGAATATTCAAAGCTCTATTTTGAGCACGTGTGATCATGAGACACCATTTGATCTGATCCTTAATTAACTTGCAATCAGCTAACTGGTATAATATAGTGACGCTGACAAGTCATTATGTGCTGTTTGCATTGTGTATCGATTGTTTGATTAAATGGTACGTTTGCTTTGAAACTAATAATGTATACGGCTTGCTGAAATTAGGTTAATTAAAGCACCAATTATATAATTGACATAAAAAGGCTTGTGGTGGCCTTATGTGGTTACAATCCTTTGATATTCGGGGATCACATTTGTACGTGTTAGTATAAATAGCGTTCCAGCAGTTACTACTAGCCCAATTATAAATAATGAAATCTAACTGCGAAACCGACAAAGACATAAGTATTGTCTATAGTTTACACGAGTAGTTAACATTTAAATAAATCATTTTTAAAGGTTTGAAACGCGAAATGTATTTAATACTTTGACATTGGGGACACCATCCGTCTTCGGTCCGCCCGTGACTACGAGTACTGCAAAGCGGGAACGGAAAGAATGGAACGTCGCGTCGGGCCGTAGTTAAAATATATCGTAAATAAGATATTTCGCGTTCTAAACCGTTAAAAGGATTTTTTAAAACATATATAGATGTCTTTTTCATCGCTTGGAGAACGAGGATTATACTTCGGGGTAACAGAGTTTTATATAAATCGAAAACACAAAATAGTTACTACTTAAATAAACCCTGCGACGAGCTTTTGCGTTAATTATAGTCATGTTATCTTCATTTTTATTCTATGCTAGCCCAGCCCATATAGAGCACCTGAGGCAGACGCCCAATGTCAAGTGTTAATGATTTTTTTTCTTAGCTTATTTAATTAAACCCTTGTTTAAAAAAGGTTTTACTTTTAATTTATAGTAGCATAGGTTAAATTGCGCACCATATAAAGTGTCGTATAAAGTGACTCAACGCAACGTTACCAAGTCACGGTACATTAAACTTGGCATATTTGACGCTATCTGTTCCAACCGTTTCAGAGCGTGGCTTGTGATATATGACCAGTGGTGCTGCGAAAAGTTTGCTGAACCATCCGTATGGGGCAAAAACTATTCGTACAAACAAATGAATTCAATAAGTGTTTACACAATCAAATTTAATTTATTAAAGAGACTAAAAATTCAATTTTGTGTAAATAAAATACTTTTAACGGGTTAAAACGCGAAATGTATTATTGTAGTTAACTTACCGGCCCGACGTTTTGGATGCTTTGCAGCAGCCGTGGTCACGGAGGGACGTCGTACTATTGACAAACTTAATTAGATTTGAAGGAGTGTATAGAGTGTAAGAGAAGAAACAGATTAAATGGCCATACAATATTTTAAAGGAATATATTTTGAAATTAATAAGTTTAAACAATTGATAGTATAAAAGATAAGATCTGTATTATTATGATTTCTTATCGGTATTAAGTGGCGCCAATATTCTTCCACTTACATAACGACAAAACTATCAAAACTCTACAGTCATTATTCGTTACTAGCTCGTATGTACGAGTATTTCTAGCGCTACTTGTTTCTCGTTTGCGGTTACACATCTGGTCTAACTCCACTGAAGCTTTTTTCTTGATATTTTTTTGTCCATTATATTTTCATTTTTGTATAACAAATCACATTAAATCGACGACCAAACACATCAAAATTGTAAGTCGCGAGCAATATTTGCTCGTTCACGCCTACTTCCACTGGTTTTACTTATACGCGAATTTATTGCTATTGTAAACTTTTCGTTTTCGCGACTATTATACTATAACTGATTGACTTTTCCAATTTTTTCGGATACATAGGTCAACATTTAAATCTATTTTTATTATAATACTGTTGATGCCCACTATCATTATTTACACGTGATTTCGTGAGGTTAACTCGATTTATTTATTACGATTTTCGACTTTTATTTATTACGATTATTACAAAATGTGGTAGAACTATGATTTTTAAGCCATCTTAACAGCGGCTACATAATTTTTAAAGTAGATGTGTATGAAGAAAGTCACAAAAATAAAACTAAAAATTTACTCATTTAAGTATGTGACATAAAAACTATAATTTATAATATCAGTACTTATTTAAAATATAGTAATAAAAACTACTCAAGCCTTAAAGTATATGATAGTAACACAAGTGTACAAGAGTACATTTCTAGAGTTATTTGAGTTAAAGCAATCGCTAAGTTTAAAGTAATTCACGTTCGCTTAGGAAACTGTTTTGAGTTGAAAACTTTTCCCGACAGGACGAGGACAATAAAAGAAAACTTTAAGCGTGTTTTGTCAATGTGAGTCAAATGCATTTTATTCGGCTATGTTTTCCCAAACTTTTGAATTTATAATAAGACGCTTTCTTCTCGGGCATGCTGTTGAATACTGTATTAAGGTTTTGGCTGTTATTTAGGGAAATTTGAAACAAAGTATTGATTTTTCTTTATGAGCACATCTTCATAAGGCGTTATATTCAACGAGTATTGCTAATAATCTTCTGCCATTTCTGCGGCGTCGATCATGTCCCTTCTCGTCGTTCTTGAAAGATAGACATATAGTGTTGCGGACTTTTTTTAGATCATTTAAAGGGGAATCATTCTTTCATACAAAATTTTTAGGTATCTTGAACCGTTTTCGCAGCGTACGCATCTGAAACCTACAGAGATGAAGAATTTTCCCTGTTTTGTTCTTATTTCCAGCATTTACCGCTTATAGCCTTCCTCGATAAATGTCCTAACCAACACAAAAAGAATTTTTCAATTCGAACTCATAGTTCCTGAGATTAGCGTGTTCAAACAAACAAACAAGCAAACACACAAACAAACTCTTCAGCTTGATATATTAGTATAGATAAGTAATTGAAGCAGAGTGATAATTATTACCTATGAATAAATGAAGAACAGTTAAAATATTATATAATTTATAACCTCAAGTTCTTAAGTAAACAAATGAATGATTAATTCACGAGGAAAGAACCTTCGAAGATCTTAGATAGAGCCAATTCGTCAAATCGTCGTGGTGACAGCTTTTCAGTATTCAGTGAACTGGCCCGTGAAACAGATAAAACTGAAATCCATCAAGAGATTTTGTTTGCAAAGTCATTACGGAGTTGCAATGTCGCTAAATATTTTGCGGTTTCGAGCGACGCGCAAATAAAGAACTTGTTTCGACTTTTCTGTGATTTCATAACTGTGTTTTAGGGAGGAATGGTAAAAGAACATTTTAACAGTTTGTAACAGTTTAATTATGATTGTATATATATTTTTAAAAATATATATACAATCATAATTAAACTGCAACTAATTTTACTTCCGTCGTCTACATTTCGAAGCAATACGTTCAGCCTCAGTACCTACGACATACTACTTAGTATTGTAAAATCGTCATATAAATTCGTAGTTTATATGTTTAGATAAGAAATAGCAGGTCTATTTCTTATCTAAACATATAAATATGCTTTTGATATATAATTTGATTTAGATCTAAGTAATGCGTTAAGACGAGACATGGTTTCAACATTTTTATATAATTATTAAACAAGCTGTGTCACCGACTTTCGCCGCGTAGAATAGTTTTGTTAGGTATCAAAATTTGTTTTTTGAAAACCTCCTGTACATCTTTTTAAATTTAAGCTGTAACACTGTAACCTGCTGTAACCTCATACGCGAACCGCTGTTCAAAATGAATCATTCTTTCATACATATTTTTTTGGTATCTTGAACCGTTATCACAGCGTACCCATAAGAATCCACAAAGATGCATAATTTTCCTCGTATAGTTTTTCACATTTCCCGCGGTTTCTTCACTCCTGTTAGTTACGGCGCAATTTTTATAGCCTTCCTCGATAAATGCTCTAACCAACACAAAAATATTGTTTTAATTCGAACCAGTAGTTCAAACAAACGAATCAAACGAACTCTCCAACTTTATATATTAGTGTAGATGCTTTTATTTTAAATACAAATAAACTAAAAGTGACCGCGTAACATAATTAGGAACCAATATTCTTATAGCCGTGACTCTACGATGTTAAATATCAAAGAAACTGAATAGCGGATAGCAGCACTCGGAATAAGTAACTTTGTTATCTTGTCTCCAATGATAATATCAAGGCAAGAGCCAGGAATTTCTTTCCACCTTTTCATCATAATATTTCCACTTCGTTAATTGTAGAAATTTCTAGAACTATGAACAAAAGAAAAATGCATTTTCAAATTGTAACTTGAGAGAGTTTTACAACCATTCAGTTTAGACTTAAGCCGTGCTTAGACATAAAACGAATTAAAAAGGTATTTAACAACGAATAATATTCGAATACAAAGGCAAGACTCGAATCTACGTCGGATAGCGCTCAATGCCAAAATAATTTTCCTATTTATGCGAGCTTAAACACGTTGTAGTGAATTTTGAGCATGGGGAAACATAATGGTTCTGCATATCATTGTCTCTCGGGCTTTTTGCCGACGTGAGCGAGAAGAGGATCTCAACGTTTCGCCATCACGTGCGGACGGCATCACCAGGAGATGTTAACCGCTCGATTGCTCTTGCACGAGTTGTCCACCGCGGTCTCGCATTATATACACAATCGTCGAGAACCTCTTCTCACTCACGCCAGCCGAACAGCCCGAACGACAATGAATGATATGCTGAACGATGGCCGTGAAAGCCTCACAGAATTTATAGTTATTTTAGTTAGGTAGTTTTAGTCATTCGCATAAACCCCAAGTAATCATATTTAAAAATGGAATGTATATCATTTTAATAATACATGAAAGCGGCCACGTATAAAATGAAATTAATTTCTGAAGCAACAAATAAAAATAGAGCAAACGCGTCATTTTCGAAACGTTTTTAACAATGACACTGTTGTGAAATATGCATTCACTCGGCTGAGAGGTAATATTCACGGTTATTTCGGAACGCGTCCAATATAACCGCATTTTTCATTACTCACTGCGCTCAGGGGATCGCCGCGCTGTGCAATGTGGGTGAAATAAATATTCGACCGAAGCCGAATAATCGATTTCAGACGTTTGAAAAGTAGGCGACCTTCAACATCTGTCAAAATTCTCATGTGAATAATATTAACTAACGATGACGACTGTTATTTGTATATGGAAAAAAAGCCAAAAACATGTCATTCAAATCATCCGGCCTTTCATAAATAAAAAGTAATCGTTTATTTCTCGCTTAGAAACAACTATATTCATATATAAATGTGATTTTTGACGTGACAACGTCTTATAAATCGATAAAGCCGAGTGCACTTACGAAAAAACAAAACTCATGCGGCGTTACCTCGCTCGCGTTCCATGTAAGGCTTGAAGTGCAAGCGAGAGCGCGGAACGAGCGACAAAGAAGCACAATGGGCCTTTGCGTTCGGCAGCGTTCGATATCCGTCTCTCTCATACTTGAGTGGAAAAAAAAATAAACGTAATAATAATAATTATGCGTACAAATAAATCCGAAACGTCGGGCCGAAGTAAAAAATCATTTTCAATAAGTTTAACTAATATATCGCGTTTTAAACCGTAAAAGTGTTTTATTTAAATGTGTACTACTCGCGTAAACTATAGACAGTGTTTAACCAATTTTTTTGTTCACTTTTTGTCGCGGTTTTTGCAAATTACGATTTCGTTCAGCCAGGAAACCAGACAGAAACCGAAGTTACGGTTTGGCTCTTATTGAAGCTTTGGCCGGACTTTAGTAACAAATGTATTTATCATATCCTTTTATGCAATATGTAGGTGATTGATAGTTTCGTATTGTTTTAAATGATGAAAAATGCTTAACACTCTTCAGTATTTTGTTTAACATTTAAACTACTTCGCTTAAATTTAGTGGAATTATATTTTTGTGCTTTTTGTTAGCAGGCGAAACGTTTGGTCGCATTAATAGTTAAGTGTTTTATTTAATGTTTACCACTCGCGTAAACTACAGACAATGTTTAATGACCTACGACATGAACAATTACATGTGTTAGAGCTTTTACGGTGTAAAACACATTTTGATACACTAGTATGAGTTTTTCTGTACTTTCATAACGAATAACTAGCGGACTGATTTATTTGAAGTAACACTAGTGTGTTAATCAACTTATCGTACAGAATGCTTCCTTATTGAGTAATACGTCGTTTTCCCGGGAGATATTAATTAATATGATTTTTATTAGTAAATAAATTAATAAAAGACGCTTAGACTGCGTAACATGGCTGTACAAAAGAATATTTAGTTATCAAATAAATCATATTGTTATTGGGGACACGTATGGCAAAGTTACGTGAGCAGAAGTGAGATCCTCCAAGTTTGGGCTTATCTGACAAATTGAATGAAAGCCTGCGGTTGTCACTCCATTACGATATATTTTTGTTATGAAACTTTATGAGAGCGGTGCCAGTATATCGTGATTTATATGCAAAATTCAGTATCCATTCTCAAAAGTATATTTATTTAGAAGGTGCAAAATAATGTCCCTAACAGGCATTTAGTAGTATTAGCTTAGATTAGTAGTAGCAGAATTAGAGTAGTTTGACCAAAGTCTAGTAAGTTTTTCTCTTTCACTTTTGTTGAATCATTTCATTTCATTTATTTCATTATAAACAAATTCTAATTATCAAGTGCGTGAGATAATCCACTAGATATAGTAGATCTAGATTTAGTTTCGGAGTTTAGATGTACTAGGTGTCTTAACAGCTGTCGTGAAGCTAAATAATTACTATGTTTTCCGATATTTTTTTCTGTGAATAAATACATGACTAAATAGAGACCTTCTGTTTCCGGTTTTGAGAACTCTTTAGTCCATTGGCGGCTACATCAGTTCTTTGTCAAGCCAAGTCTTCGCACAAGTCATGTATTAAATGTACCTTGTACGTTTGACATTTGAATTAAACTCATTTGCTGATAAGCATCCTTTCATAGATTTATTCTGTCATTTATTATTGTGTCTTTTTAATAAATAAATATAATAGTTATGATGTAATTTATAACCTATGTTGTTTGTAATAGCTAAACATATTCCGTTTTCCATTTTAAAGTCATATTCGGAAGGCATTTTCTGTTTATTCTATTAATATGCAATACACACAATAATACTAAATATTATTTTTGTAAGACATACGTATCAATCTATTGTTGGACATAGGAGGGTTATAGAAAATATCATATGCAACAATAAAAATAAAAATATTGTGCATATAAAAATCTGCAACTTAATGAGGTATTATAATTGGGACCGCCAGCTTAACGAGCACTTCAACAATGGGGGTGGTGACAATCCTCTAACTTCCTTCCCAAACTCTGGTACGTTTCTGGTTCATGGTAACATTTTGCAGTGGGTTTAAATCCTGAACCTTTTGAGCTGTTCTTAAATGCCTAACCATCATTGAGGTAGTAAATCTTAGGTTATACAAAGTATATACAGTACCTAAACTATACCGAACCTAAAATAATCTACAACCACCCGCTTCGAAAGTTAATGAAGCAATCAGCTCGACTAAGAAATATTTCCTCTTTGTAACATAAAGAAAAGCTGACTTCAAAGATCCTATCAATTAGATTTATAATTACCGTTACTTCATAACCTTTGTGTTGAATTAAATTTTAATAGCGAAAATATTTTCGATGTACATATAATTAATATATTATAATCTTGCAAGAACGACGGGAAGGGACGCGACCGACGTCGTGGCTAACAGCTTCAGTTTATAAAGGTGATGGGGTTTGCAAAACGCATTTGTGTGCCCAAAATGACGATTCTTCCGGACGAAGTCGCTGCTAGCATAGCATATAAATTGATTTTAAAGACATGTTCGCACCGGTAGTGATCGAACCCATGTATGTTTAGTAAGACCCCATAAATTGGTAATGCCAACCTGTCGGTTCGAAAGTAATAAACAACACAGTATTTATAATTTAATATAAGTTTTGAAACGTTTCGAACGGTTTGCCCTGAACGCATGTCGTATGTGATAAAAGTTATAAACACAAAATGTCCCAAAAGCCTTCCTCACTTTAATATAAAATCAGGTTTTAACATTGGATGCTATACGTGCGACCGCAACCGTCGACCGACATCAATTTAAACCGTTAACATAGTCTGTGGTATTTCTATTATTTTATGCATCCCACATTAATATTCATTATCAATTAGGGATCGATTTCATACACTATGTTATTCTGCCATATCCTTGGAATAGTTCCAACAGTACCTAGCCTTATTCGTTGTTTCTGGCTGTAGTTTACGCGAGTAGTACATATTTAACGGTTTAAAACGCTATATATATTAATTAAACTTATTTATAAGGCATCTTCGGAGCTTAGCGTAAGGATATGGTATGACTTAGGTATGAATGCCGGGAAAACATGTCTGTCCCATGCCCCACGTGGGGGAATCGGGATTCTCCAGTTTAATGCTAATATATAAGGCTGAAGAGTTTGTTAATTTGTTTGTTAATTAACCTTGTGGGTTTGTGTTGTGTGCGCTACGAAAGCGGTTCAAGAGACTTAAAAAATATGTACAAAAAAGTGTGTGCGATGTTATATCTATCTTTTATAGTTACAATGTGTGGGTAACAGCTATAATTTGTAAAGATGTGGAGGAGTTTTGCCAAAACAAATTTTGATACCCAAAATAACTATTATGCGCGGACGAAGTCGCTGACACAGCTAGTAGTAGATAATAATGAATTGTCGTATTGTAACAGTTATTAGCAAATTAAAAACTAGTAATCATTTAAAAATCGAAAATAAATTGAAAATAATTTCGACTCGGTCAGGAGTTGAACCGGCGTCGTCATTTTTTTTCAATTTATTTTCGATTTTTAAATTATATAGTGTCTACATGTAAAAAGTTTTCTAACTAGTAATCATTTACCTAAATAACTATGTTGTGTAGTTATGTTTAAAGTTATATAGCTTGTGTAATTTAAGCGTTATCAAGCAAGTTTTAAGTTTAATATCTGAACAATGCATATAGTATGTATTTGCAACTACGTTTTGAGTTACGTAACCGCGTAAACCTGAGATATTAAATCTACTATCCGGAATTAGTTCCCTCGGTTATAATTCAGTAGATAATTTGTAAAGTTTCATATGAAACATTTAATGTATAGTTCTCTAGCTAAACAAGTTATGAAACATTATTTTACGCGAGTGGTGTATCAAACGACTTTAACAATTAAAAACGCGAAATA
This sequence comes from Leptosia nina, assembly GCA_963661955.1. Taxonomy (NCBI): domain Eukaryota; kingdom Metazoa; phylum Arthropoda; class Insecta; order Lepidoptera; family Pieridae; genus Leptosia; species Leptosia nina. Next base: position 3,059,069 of record CAVLEF010000003.1, read on the forward strand.
TATATAAGTGTTTGTAGATAAAAATTTATAAAATAAATGTCAATTTAGTAATAGTAAATAGTTAAAAGTTTAGTTTTTCATACTTAAGTATTGTCTGTAGTATACGTGAGTAGTACACGTTAGAACGAAAAACTATTAATGGTTTAAAACGCCAAATATAATGGGTAACTTTACTTTACAGTTTATTCTAACTACGGCCCGACGTTTCGAATGCTTTGTAGCAGCCATGGTCACGGGGGCCTTAGATGGAGGGTGTTCCTAATGTCCTATCAAGTCTGCTACGCTAGCGCCATCTGTGTCGGAGAAACTAGCTGGGTCCTTAAAAAATCTGACTCATGGTGTCCCCTCGTTTCTTAGTATGGCGTTTGTTGGACATTTTTTAGATTTATTCATTTCATACCTAACTGTTAAATCTGTGTAACTTTATTTAAGTCACTGAATTTAGCCGCACAGACGATCCTATTAAAACGCAAAAGTGTTTTAGATTGAAAATGTTGGTGAAGCGGGTGCGAACAAAACCACGACACGCAAATGTCCTGTTCCATGTTGAAACACAAGTTGAACAGCCTAAACTGAGACAATCCTGAACAGAGAGAGATGTATAACGAAAAATGATCAAATAATCAAGATCAAAGGTCTTGTATCTTTGATTCAAATTATTATATTCTTTTGTAATAATATTATCGCAAAATCAACGTCATAACTCAGTTCAACGTTGTTTGATCAAACTTTGCGAAATATCAAATGTTAAGATTTGGGATTAAAAGTTTCCAACTCAACTCTAAGTATGTAAGTAATTACTTCTAATTAAATTCTCTTCTTTGATCTTTTATCGCATTTATAATTATATTATCATAAGCTGGAGGGCCAGCTTACGATAGTATTAAAATTAAAATTTAAACGAGTATAATACACTACGTCTCCGAAACTTTTAATTATCGTAGAAGAATCATCAAGAATTTTTATATTTATTTATTTCTTTTAGAATTTTAAGTAGTAGTCAGTTAAATTGAAAATTATTGTAACTACGCCCCGGCGTTTCGAATAATTTGTGGCAGTGATCACGGGGAGACCGTGGACCGTCTGTAGTTAAAATATATTTTAAATAATTGGAACTAATATATATCGCGTGTAAGCCTTTAAAGTTTATTTAAATGTGTATTGCTCGCGTAAACGACAGATAGTATGTTATCTGTAATCCTAAATTCAAATTTTTATAGTGGCTGTGGATACGGAGTAATCTAATCTTTCGCGTTTCAAACTGTTTAAAATTTTGTTCGATCAATATTGTAATATTTTAAAGGAACATGTATACATCAAAGGAAACATATTAAAGAATTACTAAAGGAGATGCAAGGAAATTGATATACAGGCAGCAAAAGTATTTGGTACAAAGAAATATGCAAGTATGTCCAAGTTATAAATTAGGTTTTGTGTGAGTGTTTTGTGTCATCCTGAGACGGGTTGGTGATAGAAAAACGTAGTGAAACTGTGGTCCTAAAACAAAATTCGACTCTTGAAGGGGAAATGTCGTGACTAGTTAGGGAAAGGTGATGAAAATTATGTTGAGAGATAAATCCGATAGATTAAAGTACTGCATGATTAGCGTATATAAGTTTTGTTCTTTAAATGTTAAAATAAAACACTTTAGCGGTTTAAACAACGAAATGATTGTTAATTTATATAAAAAAAATATTTTAACTATGACCCGACGTTACAGATACTTTGCAGCAGCTGTGGTGCAAGAGTGCGCTTTTGCCAAGCATCTGAAATGTCCTAAGATGCGTGCATCGTTAAAATAAATTGTAATTAATTTAACCAATACATTCGCGTTTTATAGTGTTAAAAGTGTTTAATTTCACTCTTAAACAACAGACAGTTATTATTTTATGTGTAAATCTAAATTATGTAATATTTTTACTGATATTTTTTTGCTAACCGTACGTCCTGGAACGTGAAGCCTTGCCTAGTGATTGCGTAGAAGCAATTACGTGGACAAACGACGAGATGGTACAACTTCCTCTTCTTTTCCCATTTAATTTATTATCAATAACGGAACTGAAGACAATATTGGTAATCACACAGTAAAAAACTCCATTTATTCAATATAAATGTAACAACCTATTGTATAATATCTATTTTTTAAATCTATATATGTTTCGCGTTTAGAACCGTTAAAAGTGTTTATGCAAATGCTCTTATTATGCTTCACTAATGGATAATTTAGTATCAGTATATCTACCTTCTGATTTTACTAGCAGAAAACTTAATATATGAGGAAATATGCTTTGATTTTCTTGAAATCCACCGGCCTAACCAATTTCCGTCCGGCAAAAACAACGAGATTCAGCAATTCGTCCAGATGAGTTCACAAAGAGGCTAAACGTCCAATCGTCACGGTCTGTGAGTCGTCAAACAGAAACATCGGACACCGAACGCGCTCCCTTTGTGGCCGACTTCAGTTAATTTGCATAGAGGCTAGTCTGATCTCCTCTGACAAACTATCCAACACTGTGGATATACCAAAGGGATTACTTTATATAGTTCAGACGAGTTGGCGCAGCTAAATTGTGCTTGCTGACGTCAATTACAGAATTACAAACGTACGAATTGTTTTAAGTTTTTATGAAAGAGGAGGACAGACAAGCAAGGACTTATCTGGAAAGTAAAATAAAAACCCTATTTATAAAACATCCAACTTGGCTATTCGAAAAACCACAGACTGAAATCGAAAGTCGAAAACTTCATGGCTTTTTTATCTGTAGTAGTCTGGAGGTATTGGTATATTCTCTCCATAAATGGCGCTATTATATAAGTTAAGGCATTTTACGCTAATTGTACAAGAGAATAATTGGAAACAGATCACAATAATGGAACTATACAATACATAGATGAAAATTTTGAAACTAAGGCGCACAGAACAATATAATATTGATTATTCTAGCACATATTAGATGGGCAATAAAAATACTATTATATCAGCTACTATCTTAGAAATATCGGTCGGATAACGCCCTACACTAGAGTGACGATGATTTAGTGCCCACAGATATTGTCCGAGTCGATGTCGTTCGGGCAAATTAAGGCCGAACTATCACAAAGATTTGGCATTCCTCCAAAGAGATGAAATTACTTTATCGATTGCTAGAAACGCCTTAGAATAGAACAGCAGTCGAATTCTGAACACAAGTCGATTGTATCTCATGAGTATAGGGATTAGGGGAAGAGTAATAAGAGCGGGAGCTGCAATAAGACATCATAATACCTTTGAAAACATTAATATTTTTCACATGTTATTGCACATGAAGGCACTATATAATTTAAAAATCGAAAATAAATTGAAAAAAAATATTTTCGATTTTTAAATAATATAGTGCCTTCATGTGCAATAACGTGTGAAAAATATTAATGTTTTCAAACTTTATAACTTTGTAATTTCATCTTCAATGATTTCTTAAGCTGCAAAGCATAAGACATTGAACCTTAGTACGCAAGTGTTAAGGTTGAAATTACACTGCGCAAGAAGTGCATGTATCAATAAGTTTAAAAAATTCGACGATGAGGTGTAGGACTCGGTACCTCAATTGGTAGAGCAACAGCACGGAAAGCTGACGATGCCGGTTCAAGTCCTGCCCGAATCGAAAATTTTTTCAATTTATTTTCGATTTTTAAATTATCATAATACCTTTATAACACTTTTTTTAAACACATCGATTATAGAGACGAAAAAAATTACGATACGGTCAGGACTTAAAATCCACAGGTATCCACAGCTACCGTGACACGATATTTAAAAAAAATCTATAATCGTGTTTCAATTGAACACTTGTATTATGTGCAAAATTAAAAAAAAATCAAAATAGTCTACTAATGATAGTCGTACCATTAGCTTTTATATGCGTTTTCTAGAATACACATGATTGTATTGGCATCTCAATAGTCTGTCGATGGTATATCACTGAAGTCTTACTATTACTTACGGTCTCGTGAATTACCAGAATTAGGCCTCGGTCTGGGCTCCATAACCAGGAGCGTCTTCTAAATGTCATCTGTGTCATGCAAATTACTATTATCAAACGCAATCTGGCGTTATTACATTTTGCATCTGCAATAAATTTTAAATTTCATGGTTCAACAATTGACCGCATTTTAATTAAACTCGTGATCCAGTTGCCACGTGCTGCATAGCAGCAGATTATGACTGCAGCAATTCCTTTATGCTTCCTCCGAACTCGAATCTAGAACTTTAACGCGATATATGACAACGCTTGGCACTGCTTTTACCATTTACCCAATGGTCAATCTTACACGCATATTTAACAAACTTCTGATTGTTATTATGTTCACGATAGTGTTCATGAATTCATGTTCATTATTAGCAATGTACCGCTAATAATCACCGGGTCCAACATTTTCCAAAGCCAAAAATAGGTCGATAGCGCATTTACCAACTCACTTGTAAGGTTACAACAACATTGCGGACTATATAAACATCATCGATCACTAATAAACATCGATAAACGTTGTCTTAACTAAAACAAACATCAGTTAAATATGAAATCGTTCGTTGTTTAATTATACTTTATGGTATATTACAAACGTACGACCGAACAAGTGTCATTATGAATCAATAACGTTTGTTAGAAATCAATATATTATTCTTTCCCTTCGTCGCAGAATACTTACGAGTTGAATTTAGCTCCCTATTATTCGGGGTGGCATGTCCCCCTAATAAAAACCATATACAATTTTTATGCTTCAGCAAAGCGAAGGATTGGTATTATTAAAGTGTATGTCAGACATGTGTATTTATATTTCATTAACTGTTTACTATATAAATATATCTAATAAAATAAAAGTCAGTAGAATTGAAACTCTAATCTAGTTTTGTATGCTCTAATTTCTTTTTGGATATATTTAATCTTTGTATGCAATTAAGTGATGTAAAAGATTTTTTGGATTCTTATTAGGCCTACCAATTATGATATTTTCGAATATTTGACGGGCTTGTTGGTGTAACGGTAGCAATGTACGTCGTGAGTTCGGTCCAAACCAGGTCCAACATTATTCATGTTGGACTTCGTCTGGAAATCTGGATATTAAGTGAGTAAGAATATCGAAATTCCGTCCGGGTCACAAACCACCGTCCACAGATGAAAAAGCCGTGAAGTCAATCACGTTTCGGTTTTAGTCCAGGAATTTCCGAATATCCAAAGCCAAAATAGGTCAACAGTGCACCTTGTTTGTTAAAAATAATAATATCGAACTATATGTATGGAAAAAATTGTTTCTTGTTTAACATTTCTTATTATACTTTTCTAGTTGATTAGAGAATAGCTGAAGGAACTCAACTCATCAAAAGTATCCGATTAATTTTCCAGATGAGAAGGCCAATTAACAATTTAAGCTCTTTCAAAGCATGATTAAATTTTATGATCAATTTCTAATTGGCTTTGTAACTTTATATAACTATTAAAAGCCTTGTCCCTTTCAATATTTCCCGCGAATTTATATCTCATATAAAACCCTAAAAGGCCTAAATGTACCAGTCTTGTTAATACGATTTTATAGATGATGATCATTTTAGGTTCCGTACTAAAAGGTTTACTTCCATGGCTTAGTGGTTAAAGCAATGATAATGTTATAAAATTGTGAATAGAATTTCACTTTTAGACGTAAATTACGACTTACATGATCGCCGGACATTTCCTCTATCACTTTTATCTATATAAATCTTTATAGTTAAGCTAGTTTATTAATCTTAATCTGAAATTTTAACAGAGTATACGTCACTTTTTCGCATTAGTAACATTAATAAAAATCGGTAAAAAAACTTTTAAGTTTGGTTTTATTTTTTTAGCACTGAAAACTACAAAAAAAAATTGACATAATCATTGTGTTTTACTAGTGTAGCATTTGTTACCCATATTGAGGGAGGGAACAATATGTAATCCGCCATTTTGTATCGGCGGCCATCTTAGATTTATAATATTATTGATTTTATTAAATTGTATTGTCATCTAAATTAAATATGTGTACCAAATTTCAGATTAGTCTGACAACGGGAAGGTGCTTATATTTCAATTTCTAATTTTAACCCAAATAAATAAACTTCGTACGGGTTGATCTAAATAAACCCGTTTAAAAACGAATAATTTGAATATGAATATATTTAATTTTTATTGTGTATTAGCTGTGCCTGCGACTTAGTCCGCGTGGAATAGTTATTTTAAGAATCTTTACTTTTAAACAACCTCCTTTGGTTTCTTGAGCCGTTTTCGCAGCGCACGCATCAGAAGCTCTCCAAGATGAATAATTTCCCCCGTTTATTTACATGTTCCTGTTTCTTTGCTGCTATTGACCGAAGCCTGATGTTTAATAAAGCCTTTCTTAAGCCCTCATCAATAAATGTTTTAACACAATAATATTTTTTCAATTCGAACCAGCATTAGATCCTTGAGATTAGCGCGTACAAACAAACTTTAGTTTAAATACTGTCTATAGTTTACGCGAGTAGTACACATTTAAATAAAACACTTTAACGGTTTAAATCGCGATATATTAGTTAAACTTATTTGGAAATGATTTTTGTCTCCCCGTGACCACGGCTGCTGCAAAGCATCCGAAACGTCGGGCCGAAGTTAAGAATCATTTCCAAATAAGTTTAAATAATATATCGCGTTTTAAACCGTTAAAGTGTTTTATTTAAACTTTAGCTTTATAGTAAGAGTATAAATAATACGAAAGCCCTCGTACATCCGACTCGCACTTGGCAGACTACCGAGGACTATGATCTTTAACTTGTCTTATATTGGTTGTGCAAAAACGAAATTTTGGGTGTTTAATTACTTTATTAAACTTCAACTTTTGTTAACAGTCAAATCACATTTAGCACCTCCTATACTAGCTCCTGTTATATACCGAATCATTAACACGAATGAATCATTGCGTTAAATGAATTAAAAATTCGCAAATATTATGAATTCGTCGCGTTTCGCGAGGGTGTTATGTTAATGAGTCCATTAATGATAATAATGGGCCGCGGATACCAAAACCGAACGGGGGACGTTATTGAAATTAATGAAATCAGATTATTATAAGCTTTTATTGGTGATGCATGTAAATATTGCAGTGTACATTGTGTGTAACCGAATGGCCACCGCAAGGTCTTTGGGTACGATTATGCGAATCATTACGAACTGTCACGTAACTCTTTAATTATATTTGGTAATAATTATACCAGAGTACTTTAATTATAGAGTAATATAAAATCAATTTTAAAAACTACATACATTTTTATATAGTATTATTTCGCTAACTTTTGAGTAACAATTATTTGAAAACTTTAATATTTTCACATGTTATTGTACACGACAGCATTCTATAAATTAAAAATCGATTTTATCATTTTTAATTTACTCTCTCTGTCACTAAAAAAAACCTCTCTATCATAAAAAAAATACGTATATATACTATAGAACGTATTACATGACACAATAACAACATTTATAATAGCAAAGTCTCGAATGTTAAGAAAGAAGAAATTGACATCATAAAGTAAAAAAAACACATCCAATTCCGTTCATTTGAAGTATACCCATTTAATATGTTATATAGTATCGAGATATATGGACACGCTATGAATACAAAATAAGATTTATGCTGGCAAAAGTAGACACGTCTTTCATTAAAAGCCTATATTTTGCTGCCGGGTGTAGGTTATTATATTATGCGAAATGTTTTACATTTACAAAACAAACTTGTATTTCTCTAAATATTATTACTTCACACTTTTCTTCTTGTATTCTTTATGTATAATATCTATTTTTTTAAATAAACTTCATCTCGAGTCCCGCGTTTAATCCTTCAAGATGACACTGTTATAGTGTTTTAAATATTAACAGTTTCAAACGCGAAATATATTATTTAAACTTACTTGCAAAGTTTTGACTACGGCGAGTCGATGTTTCTAAATTTTCAATTTAGACTGCGTCTGGAAATCTGGATTCTAAATGGGTGGTAGGAATATCGAATTCCGTCCGGGTTAAACTTAATCGCCTTTCGATTTCAGTCTGTGGATTTCCGAATATCCAAAGGAAACACAGGTCGTCAGTGAATTTTGTTTACATGCTTATAGGCTGAGGTATATCACGTGCCATCAAATGAACCCCGTGTATGTCTGTACTCCTCTATCATTAAAAATGAGATATTAATTTTAAGCATTCAAAATAAATATAACAATACATTTTATCTAATATATAAAATTCTCGTGTCACAGTTTGCGTTGCTCCTCCGAAACGGCTTGACCGATTTTGATGAAATTTTTTGTGCTTATTTTCACCCTTCTACGATCAACCCTTATTTTTTAATAGCCATTTTAGTAATTCAATCTTTTTTCCTCTCCAGGAAATTATTTATATGGCAAAACCACGTTTGCCGGGTCAGCTAGTGTTTATATAAAATAATTAGCGCAAACGAAACGCAACGAAATTTCAGCACGTCTGTGAATGTAAAATACACGTAGAAGAGACGAGCTACGAGATTGGTGAACTGAATTTTCTCGTTTGCTTCTCAAATTGCAGCGACGATGGCCTCGTTATCCCTAGCGTGCAATCGCGATAACTTCGTCTTGAGCAAACCATTCATTCTTATATAATTTACACTGCTATCTGGCTAATAGAAGCGAAATCTCGTTTCCCCTACGTGGTTTATGAGCGCGAACAATTTTCTGTGTCCGTGCCAGTTACGGACTTTATTAACAAGTTAACGTGACATATATAATACTAGCAGTGCCTGCGTATTGTCGGCTTAGGATTTTGGGTATATAATTTATTTTTGTAAACAAGCTCATCAGCTTTATTATTTATAGCTGTTACCTACGTCGTCCGCGTCCCGTTGTTCTTGCAAGTTAATCTTATAAGATACATATATGTATACTATCACGAACTTCTTTTTAGATCATATACATTTTCTGATATATTTTTTTGGTTCCTTGTCCCGTTTTTGCAGCACACTCAACGGAAGCAGTCAAAGATGAATAAATTTCCGTGTTTTTTTCCACAGTTTTCTTTCTTATTACATATAAGTGGCCAACGAACTCAAAACTATTTTTTTTCAATTCGAACCAATAGTCCCTGAGCTTAGCGCGTTCAGACAAACAAGTTCTTCAAATTTATAATACTGGTATATATATTATTAAGTATATATTATACATATTGATTAGAGATAAGTTAGACCACAATTCTCTTCTTCTACTGTTTTTCTTTTGAGTAATTGTTATGTGTTACTAAATTAACCTCAAGAGTCTTGTAGGTACATCAATTATCGTATCATAGTGTCCGCTGTAACTAATTTTTAAATTTGCACTTACCAAACCACTTTGAATATTAACACAATAATGTTGAAGTTAATAGCGTTTCATATATACTTACCATTAGGAGCCAGGCGGGCTAACATATTCGCAGTTAATAAAATTAAACCCGAGGAGGTCCACTAGAGAACAGATGCCGCCTAAATTAAATTTATAATTTATGCTTTTTGACATTAAACTATATAAGACACCGTAATTTAGAATTCAAATGTCTTAATTGGGTTTATTTAAATGAACATTTTTATCAGGAATTTGTAGAGCTAGAGATAAGTGTTATTAATAATTCTCTTTACTAAGTATGGCGCAGAAAAATGTGCTTTCTTTTTAAAGCCAGCTCAAAGAAATCAAAAGCAGATTTCGCTAACAAAAACTTGACTTTATGACTTATCCGCGACGTCTGCTGAAGAAATCTGGCCTCCAATTAATTAGGCGAATGAGACGAAGACGAATTGTTATGAAGATGGGAGAAACAAAATAGATGACAGATTTTAATTCAATTAAAATTTTGTTATTTTTTACTATAATATATAAATTAATGATATTTGTAGGAAGTGCAAAAAATATTTTATAAAAGGAAATGGCCGTGATTTCTAAGTCTTGGCGATCTTGGTTGTCGCGCTGATTTAATTTTTATAGGTAGTCGAAATCCCAGAGAAGGGCACAAACGTATTTTCATCATATATAAGGAACTTACTTAATGAGTTTTGTTTTATGATATAGAATAACAGATTAGCATGGGCTTCACACGATCGTAGGTGAAATAATCAAGATGTGCTGTCGACCTGTTTTGCCTTTGGATATTCGGAAATGCGGATTTCCGAATATCCAAATCAATCCGAATATCCGGAAACCAAAACGCGATTAAACTTGAAGGCTTTTCTAATTGTGGACAGTGGTTCCCGGAAATTATATGAATTGAATAGAAAATTATTGGACTCCATGGGAATCGAACCCGTTGATTATTAGCCATTCCATTAGACCGACGGGGCCATTATAACTATTAAAATTATTAAATTATCTCTTACCTGTTTTCTATTTATATATTAATATGTTTATTTTCAACAAGTCTGTAACGTTAGACTTCTTTGAAAGGAAGCGTAGAACAATTTATTCGTGGAAGCGTACAGAATCCGACAATTCCTTGCGTTGTAGTTGCGGCAGGTGATAGGCCAATTTACATTAATTCGCTATATTTTTGTTTCTCAGTCGAGGGTATTCCGCAGCATTATGCAAACTCTCCCCTTGACCTGATTCTAAATTGTTTGCTCATTATTTTTACCTTTCAAGAGACAAACCAACAAACGGGCCGGCTTTAGTCTGCTTAAATGTTGCTCGAAAATAGTTTAAATGCTATAACCAAATTAAAACGGGTTGCTACAGGTTTTTAAAACCACTCTAGGACACTAATTAGGCAATGAAATTGAATGAAAAAGAGGTCGAGAGAGTTTTTGGCTAAAAGGATCATTTATTGCGCCGACAAAAACGAATAGTGTATCTACCATTTTGAAAGTCGCAGTCGCTATATATTTTAATGCAGCAAGTCTGAAATTTAAATATTCTGAAAAACACGATTGCAATGGCGTTATATCAATTGAAAACCTATTTAGACGTAGAGCAGCAGCACGGTACGCTGTAGGTGCCAGTTCAAGTCCCGCCTGTGTCATATTTTTTTCTATCTAAATCGATTTTTAATTTATATTATCAGATTATAACGAAAATTTGTTTGCTTGAAAAAAAATACGTTTGTACAATATATGACTGTTTGGGCTCTGAAGCGCTTCGCATTGCACTTAGCAAGGTCCTGTATTGGAGTTTTGGAAAACCTATAAACTGTTTTACTATTGATACCCAAAACAAACCTCTATAATCTTTACAGATAATAAAGAAAGAGTCCTTATCTGAAAATGATAGATATCTGTGGCTAAAAATACTTTCTACAGCGTTCAAATTCAAATTGTATTGTTTGTCAAACCGGCCAGGGCGACCCAGACAAATACGTTTTACTTTATTCTTGTCCATTACGCAGATATTATGCTTTTATCGCGTCCGAAAATTAAGCTTTATATTTATAGGTAGGTATATGTAACGTAGGTATTCAGTATTTGCCCAATGACAAAGCGCAAAAATCAACCACAATAGACAAGATTAATTCAACGAATCTGTTACAAATCTCTATGCTTCACAGCGAAAGAATCAATATGGTATATTTCTTGTAGAAAACCTCTATTTAATATTGTGAGATATAACAACGAGGAGTTATGGCCATCGACACCATAAATCCTATCGGCTTTACGATGAGTGATCTCCTCTTTTATTGCGGCAGCTAAGAATTTATGAGTCTTTCAAGGAAATAGGTGCGATCAATACGGTGTTTTTCGCACATTGATACAATTTTCACTTTGATTTTCGAGCTTTTATATAACATTCAAGGCTTTCCGCTTCTGGCATTCAGCGCTTTCTTGCTTTGTCATATTTACTTAGATGCAAAGCCATTTCAACATTTGAACATTTATAAATAAACGTACATCTAGAACGTTAGTATAAATAATTGACTTTTAAAATGTATAAGAGTGCCATCTCGGTTCAGTGGTATGTTTATCAGAATGCGTTTCTAGATGCCCTTTTCTTAGTCGTGCAAAGAAAATATTTGTGCACATTTTAATACATTATTTTTGATGAAAGGTGTGAGGAAATGAGCATGCGTTTTTAGCCCGCATGGTTTGTATATTATTCATCGAAAACAGTAATAATATTGGAAAATATGGATCCGAGAAATATGATGTAAACTAACAGTATGTGACATATAAATATATCGGAGAATTATAATTTTACTGTTGATTCCCGCCATTCTGAAGTTAGGCATAGGCTACTCTGCGGTATTACACGTTTAACTGTCAAAGTTGACAATCTGTCATGTCAGTCAGTTGCACGACTGTTCCCGTGACACCCATACTCTTGATTTACTCTCTCTTGCATCTATAGATTTGACACCCAATAGGATCATTTAATAGTAGGCGAATGGTGGCGAACACCAAATTCGATAGTATACGTACTGTATTTCACTTATATCTGTAAAATCGGGTTTAATCCGTAAAAACGGAGTACATTAATTCATTCTAACTAAGCCAGTTTTTCCACAGTACGAAAGTTTTAAAAATAAACTAATGAAAAATCCGCAGCGGCGAACCAGAAAATGTTTCAGTTTTCACTGAGTAAATGTAGCGAGAGGGGACGTGAAACTTTGGGAATAGACAATAATTTATATCCACGGAATTTTAAATATGAAAAAAAATGACGGATGTAACTGGAGACCATGGCCAACCAGAATTATGTTTAAAGTTTGTTAAGAGTAATTTGGCAAACGTCGTTAAATAAATCACTAAAGTTAACAACGGTTTAAAATCCTTTAATCTTACTTAAATTTCCAAAACAATATTAAATATTTTATGAATATGCTCTACGTTACGTCTACGTAAAAAAAAAACACGGCAACTAATCGCATCCTCGCTTTCCTACGAACTGCATTTAATATACCGTTGATTACTACGCAGTGGATAGCTATTTAATACATGCCCATTGCTCATGAAAGATCGATCAAAGCTTTTCACATAATTACACTTCGGCTGTTCATCTCTTTTAACATTTACATCTATTCAACAGCCCATCAAAGGAACTATCTACTCCTTGGAGATGTATCCTAGTTCTTTTGAGAAGGAAAACAATAAGCATGATTTTTCCTGCCTTTTGTGAGGGGAGATGAATGGACGGTTTATATAAAACTATATTAATGTAAGTTATAATATTCTACGGAGTCTTAAGTGTTTTCCTGCAAATTAAAGATTCATTTACAGGAAGTGCCGAGTTTAAAAAAGTGAGTCGCAAAAGAGGTCACTGAAAATTCTTTGAATATTTCTTCTTTAAAATGTTTACGAGGAGGGTCGTGCGATGATAAAATTGTTGATAATTAGTGACGAGAAATTTATAAAATAAGTAAGTGTATGTCAAGACTAGAGGAATCATGTTACTTATTTGTTTACGCTGTGGTGTTCGAACGGACGACCATTTTTTATGTGTGGGTTTTACAACTAAACTATGTAGACTATGAGCATTGCGAATTTATGCTGTTGGAAATACTAAACTTGCTATATTAATTATTTCGACAAAATTTGATTACCATAAAAACAGTTTTTGTGGGTTAATCTTTAAAGATAGTCATCACACACATTTTTTTTATTTAAAGAAGAATGATTTGTTGATATATATTTTTTGGATATCTTGAACCGCTTTCCCACGGTTTTGTTCCCTCTTATTGGTCGCTGCGTGATTCAATATATTATACCCTAAACTTCTCGATGAATGATGCATCGCGTTCAAACAAATGAACTCTTCAGTTTTATTATATTAGTATAGATCTATAAATAACTCCTGTATTCCTTGCAAAGAGAATCTTAAAAGATACTTTCAATGTCTTACTGCCTCTGCAGCCAATTGGTTAAACGTGTTGCCTAGCATTGCGATTAGCGCGAAAAGTCCTGGGTTGGAATCCCCGGGAAACTATGAATGTTTCGGTCGGGCTGGGCACAGGCAAGTCTGATCGGCCACTGTAAAAGAATTGATCAAGGAAACGGTCACAGAAATGTGTTCACCCCGTATCCCAATGGAAAAAATGTGCTTATATATTGACTTTGAAATATGGAGCCGGTATGCCGTATTTTCTTATCAATATTAGACCCCCGATGTTCGGGTGACCTTACAACTCAACTTCAGTGTACGTGACTCTACTAGTGATATAAAATGTAGTACCCAACCGTCCGTTTGATAAGAGTTATTTAGCTGAATGACCACAAACTACACTATTGTACTAGATTAATAAAAAATAATAATACTTTTTGGTGCTTCGCTTAGTCAAGGATCACACAACTTGCAAAATGGCTGCGAAAATATTATACGAGTACATATTACGATATATACGAGACTAGATGTGCCCGCAGCGTCGTCTGCGTGATCTACTAAAACGAACTCCTCAGCTTTATAAATTATAGCTATCATCCACGCCGTCGTCCGCGGCCAGTCGTTGCGAGTTAATCTTAAAAAAAATAAACTTTAAACATTGTTAGATCTTAGTTTCTTGGACCGAGCAGCACACGTAACGGAAGCCCTCAAGGATTTGCCATTTCCGCAATGCCCTCTGATTTTTCGGTCCCATAGGTCACAGGCCAATGTTTTGTAGCCTATAACTTTTATCATAAAGGTTTTTAACCAAATCACAAAAGATTTAAAATTCGAATTAGTGGTTCCTGAGTTCAGCGCGTTCAAACAAACTCTTCAGCTTTATAATATTAGTATAGATTAGAGCTAGATTCCCAAAAAATTATATTGAAATGTAGGAAGCTGCTTTGATGACAACATAATTTAAACACCACTCAATTATGGCGTCGACATACTATTTTAGCAAAAGAACGTGAACAAACGGTGGCATTTGTTCCCTTCCTATATTTCGAATGAGTTCTTGTTGTGGGTTTAGAAAGTTCTTAATTGAGTTCGGACTAAATTACTTAAAGTTTTGACTTTTGACCGAAACTGTAACAGTAGTCCCTCGGTTCTAATTTATTGTCTTTGTAAACAAAGTTTTCGATTACGATGGAATTGGAAAAACATTGTGTCATTAAGATTGTTACAGAATTACTGTAAATATTTTTAGAATATTTCCAGTCGTTTCATAGTAAGTACTTAATAATTAATAAGAGCCAACATATTTTTCAATAATATATATTTCATATTTTGGGACGACTTATGTTTAAAAGTTTTAAAAATTTTCACATGTGCGAAATAAGTATATAAATCAAAGGTCGACTTTAATTTATATGAAGACTTATAGTTTTTCTATTGTTATTAATAATGTCTGCACTTGTAACTCAAACAGAATTGAGTAAAAAAAACGCACTAATATTTTCCGGTTATTACCTACGATATCATAAAACTGTCGTGGGATTTTTTTCAATTTCGAAACTTATATAATTCCCAAAGCAAAAGTCCACTTTACCAAAAAAAGGTACTTAAAAAAAGAATACAAAACTGTAATCCCACTAGATATTAACTGAACATATCTTTAGTTTACTATATTTTGTAATTTGTACGAACATTTTTCTTATTCCCTCGCCACTACCATGTGATAAGAAAATTTACAGTATATTTCAGGCGCCGCATGTTGTGGCAAATGTGAACACGCATACATAAACTAACGAAATGCCATTCGTTCAAGGCGCAGTCGGTTTAAAAGCGAGCCAATTCAACAGAAAAAATTCCCGCAAACTCCGATAAGGCTTCATTTCAATAGAGGGCCTCTGAATGAGTTTCACCTCGGACTTGGCAGGACGCCTGTTTTCACTCTGCAGCGATTCATGAAAATAATATGGTATATTATTCATCGAATCAATAGTGAAGTCAGAAAGCGTTTATTCACGAATGTAACTAGGTAGACATACAACTTAAGGCTCTAAATTTACATTCACTACCAGTTCTCAAATCAAGGGCGTAGAACGAACGAGAAGAACTGATAAGAAACTCGCCGCTACTCCTTTTATCGTCAAGTTTCATTTTACACTCTTTACGTACGTTAAGTAAGTAAGTAAGTGTTAGATCGAGTCTCTCCAAACCCCAGGCGTTTTTGTCCTTTAAATATTGATTAGCGTCATAATAACCCCTTTCGTCTATTGTTTAATATGTTATCTTCATGACCGGGCTGCAATTTTCGGTTCCGAAAGGATTTTTAGAAAATTCGTTATACCAGGGGTTTGGAATGTATAGAGTTGGAGATGATAAGACTAATAAAATTTTGGGCCTTTAGATCTGTAGAAATAGTAGTTCTTAAAGCCCATTGACCTGCTTTGGAGCAGCGTGGTGGGCATTTTCGGATCGGTAGAAGAAGCTCTTCCCTATATAGGGAATAGCGGCATTTTTAAAATCTTTTAGGAAAGGTAAGGTTGACGTTAGTCTTACGAAATCTGTATCGTGTACACAAATCAATAAATGGTTATAGATGCTTTAAAAAATCACTATATCTACTTCGTTTTTAAAGATTTTTATACGCATATAGAGCAATAAAGATATACAAGATGCCATTTTGTTTGATCCATCTAACTCTACTTGTATTATCTTCAAAAACCAACTGCGCTAGTTCTTAAGATTTATTACACGTTACTTTGTGCGTATATTCTCACCACACCCCCGAATTTACTGCTACGTAAGAAATGTTTTGTCAGTGGATAGGAAATATTGAGTTATCTATGTGATCTTTTGAGATTAAATGGAGCTTTCTTTTGAGAGAGAAGAAGTTTATTCGACCGTCTCTACCACAAACATTTTTTAGACTAAGATAAGAAAAGATATTAAGAAAATATACCCAAATAATAGCACGCCATTGTAGATCAGTTTTAAAAGCTCGTTGCTTAATTTGTTAAGCTCAAAAGGTCATGGGTTCGAATACCAGGGAAATATAATTAACGGTTTAAATAAACACTTTAACGGTTTAAAACGTTAAAGTGTTTTATGACTGACTGACTGGGAGACTTATTTGTCTCCCCGTGACCACGGCTGCTGCAAAGCATCCGAAACGTCGGGCCGAAGTTAAAAACCATTTCCAAATAAGTTTAACTAATATATCGCGTTTTAAACCGTTAAAGTGTTTTATTTAAATGTGTACTACTCGCGTAAACTATAGACAGTATATAAATAAAGGTTCTTCGTGTCTGAAAATCAAAATCGTGAAACGAATATAAAACTTACTCCTGCTTATAAATATGGGCTTGTATACGTAGCGAGAAAACGCGTAGCAACGAAAAATCTATAACAACACACACTCGTATGTACCTCAAAAAGCCGTCTGAATAAAATACGGAAATGTATAAACAAAATAAATACTATTGTAATTGGAATGAAAGAAAGAAAGAAATGGTGCTTAATCATTGAACGAATGAAATTCGGTTTTCGATCTTTATTACGTTTTTAATTGGACGTAAGTAAGCACTCGATAGCGTTAATTAAAATAATTCGATCTTCTCGTATTCAATACAATATCATTGTTCATTATTAATCACCAAAAGTATATATTGTTTCTTAATTCAAGTAGTAAAGATTAAATTAAACAAAATTGATTTAAAACACGAAATATTACTAGAACTGACTTTACTACATTCTCCTATGACCAAGGCTGTAAAGCATCCGAAGCGCCAGGCAGATAAGGATTTACCAATATTTTCGCGTTGTAAACCGTTATAGATGTTTTAATTAGTACTAATCATAAAATACGTGAATTTACATAAGAAAAACTTAATACTGCTAGCGTTGCGACTTCAGTCATCAGATCTTTGCGAAACTCGCAACTTTTTTGATTTATTAGCTCTTAACTTCGTATCTTGCGTAGCTTTTGTTTTTAGAAGTTTCATCAAGATGTTTGATCATGTCATAGATGGATTACTACTAAGTGTAAATACTGTCTATAGTTTACGTGAGTAATACACATTTAAATAAAACACTTTAACGGTTTAAAACCGGTTTAAACCGTTAAAGTGTTTTATTTAGATAAATACTACTTAGTGTGTCGAACAAGAATATTCTTTCATAGTTGAGGACAAAAATAACTGCTTTATATGAAGTACGCTTTGGACCATATATAAATAGTAAAAAATATATGTGCGATTTTTTTCAGGCCTTCAAAATATTAATTTAGTACTGTTCGTAAGTTTCAGTTTTTTATTTATATATGTAGTTGTGTATTTTAGTACTTTTTATGTACTCAAACGGTTTGAGAAGATAGGTAAAGGTGTTATTGGAATAAACGTATCCCCTCTTCTTTCTTTTTTCTTCTTTCTAGGTAGGGACGGAACATTTCTGTATCCGTTTGACTGATTAGTTTTATTTACAAGCATCAATTGGATGGCCGCCCTGATCAAAACAATTTATCGTTTCCCCGGGATTCAAATGAGTTTAAGCGTTGGGCTATAAAGGCGAATCAAAAATATGTGATTTCAAGTCCTGCCCGTGTTTTTTTAACACTTTATCCATTGTTATAACACTAAAAAGGTAAATCAATGAGGACTGCAATTGTAGAGAAGATTAACGGCGAGTCGTATTTTGATTTCACGCCTGTCTCATTCAGGACGTAATACCATTTATATTGTTCAGATAAAAAAATAAAACGCTTGTGTAACAAGCTTTTTTGTTTTATATATCTGTATAGTTATATAATCTATATAGATTGAAACTAATGATCAATAGAATCACGCCGTGTCGTCCAGTAGATAACATTAGCAGAATCCATTTAGAATATGTTTCGCACTCCTGCACACTTTAACGGTTTAAAACGCGATATATTAGTTAAACTTATTTGAAAATGATTTTTAACTCCGGCCCGACGTTTCGGATGCTTTGCAGCAGCCGTGGTCACGGGGAGACACCGGGGCGAGTCTCCTAGTCACTAGTTTAACTTAATATATCGCGTTTTAAACCGTTAAAATGATTTATTTAAATGTGTACTACTCGCGTAAACTATAAACAGTATTTGTTTTACATTATTTTCCTAAGAAGGGTCGCCTGGAAGAGATCGCTTAATAGCGATAACGCCGCCCGTTACACTCCACACTTTATAGATATTATTATTATTTTTAGTTCATTGTATTTGTGTGCGTGTGTTGTGTAAAAAGTATAAATTAATAAATTAAAAAGAAGAGGAAGATTTAGTTTAAATTATAATAAGAATGTATAAAAGCAAATGGTAGGCTTTTAAATAAAACACTAACGCTTTAAAACGCGATATATTAGTTAAACTTATTTGAAAATGATTTTTAACTTCGGCCCAACTTAGTAGTTAGTTGGTAGGCCCTTGCTTAAATATTATATACCATGATCATCAATATTAAATTACTTAATGTCTGAAATCAAAATAAGTTAACAGTGTACCTATTCTTAGACGTTTTTTTGTATGATTAAGTTAACGGTACGTTTGTCTCTATTTCAGGTTAGTTCTGTGCATATTAAAAAAATATGTTATATAGTTATAATTATTGTAAAAGTATAATTTTTCTTATGTTTTATAAGAGAAGACCAACTGCAGCAAACTCAAAGTCAATACAATCTTCGTGTGAGTAGTCCTATTTCCTATAGCCGTTTTGCGAGAAGTAAATTCTGGGATATAGCTTCACAAAACCCAAACCGATACAAAGGATTAATTGTGGCTCTCTGGCCATTACCCGTGACAGCATTTTTAGCAACTTTTGTTTGAATTCCCGAATTGCAACCGTAGACAATACTACGTATATTGTGTGACATATAATTATTATTGTTAATACATCCATAGTTTTTTCTGTTGGGAAACAGTGATTGAAAGTTAAAGACAAATGTATATCATGTAGTAGTATACTGATATGAACTAGTCCAAAATAAGGACTCCAAGGGTTTTACATTTACTACCAGTTCTCAAATTAAGGGCGTAGAACGAACGAGAAGAACTGGCAAAACCTGCTGATGACAGCTGATAAGTGTGCTCAGCTGTCCTACGAAAAAAAAATAACAAAAAATATCCGATTATAAACAGTGAATTAAAATGAAAAATGACTTTACAAGATAAAAATAGAATTGAGAAACTTCCTTTTTTTGATGTCGGTTGAAAATAAATAACTTCAGTTAAATAAGTAGTATTCTGTAAATAACCTAAGGAATGTTATTGTTGAATTCAAGTCGGAAATCCTTGTAATCAAATCTGCTCGCTTGTCCAGCCTAAATCAAACTAACCCGTTTCAATTTACTGTTTCCCGTGGCATTGCTATTTCTAATTCTCTACACAAATATTTATCGGATGAAGACTTTAATTAAAATATCAGATAATCTTGATGGCTTGTTTTTGTACGTGCGTATACATAGCAAATTCTATTTCTACCTTCGATGGAAAAGGGAGAAAAGTTTACGTTTTTTTGTTTTTGAATTAGAATTCAAAGCGAGCTAACTTTAGACCTCTAATTGTAATTTTACGTTTAACAGACTTTAGAAATAAGGAAAGTTTGAGATGAAACTCAATTAAAGTTAAGCATGACTTAAGTGATCTCCTTAAAATATCGATAGAAAATTCTTGAAGCAAGTGGAATTTGAGGTTATTAAGCGGCTTTTGTAATAAATATGGAGTTTGTTTCCGAGTCAATTAGCGAAACTTCCTTTCAAATAATTTTCTAAACTAAATTTTCTAATGAAAACGTGAGTCTTTAAATTAATTTAATTTACTCCTTTTACATATAATTAACTCTTTTTAGTAGTAGTATAATTCGCAAATCTTTTCTAAATTGGTTTATATATTATAAATCCTGTTAATGTATCTTCAGAAGTAACGTTTAAAGGTTTAAAACGCGATATATATTCGTTAAACTTATTTAAAAATTATTTTTAACTTCGGCCCGACGTTGCGGATGCTTTGCAGCAGCCGTGATCACGGGGAGACTAAAGATGGATGATGAAACGTTTAACTAATATATATCGAGTTTTAAAGCGTTAAAGTATTTTATTTAAAACGAAAATTACTAAATATTATAAAGAGAATATTAAGAAAAACTATAGTAGTAGATGATTTAGAATTCTAAATTTGAATAATCATGAGAGAAGAAAGATCTTTTTTATCAATAACGACAATATCTAGTAAATGATATGCTTTGCTTAATCCTTCCATCATCTAACCCAGGCCATTAATTTTACGAAGTTGAAAGGAGATGTCAGTTTAATTACCAGTAGGTTCCAGTTCAAATCTGAACTTATGTATTGAATAATAGAGAAGCTTATCAGAGTCGCACTTTGCACTAATTGACTGCCTTTGAAATTGCCATACGAAATAGCAATGGCTTATAGATATTGTAAAATATAGTTTATGGATGTAATAGTAGAAATAGTAGTATGAAAGACCATCGTAACACAGTTTTGACGAGTGTGACGAGACAAGCTGTTGTAACGATTGAGAGTTCCAACGTTTGAATTTTGAAGAAATATTGTTTTTTTTTTAGAAAAGAACAAGACAAGCATGTGGTTTACTATTATGAAGTAACATAATACCCCAGCCTTATAAAATTTTTATTCCAAAGCCTTTTTTAAGGCATCATTTCCGGAAATTCTTAGAGTAAAATCAAACGCTGGATCCAGTGGAGATCGAACTACCATTACACCAATTGTAGTGTATTTCTTTTTGATTTTTTTCTAATATATAAAAAAAAAACAACGAATGATGGTTTGAATATAGAATTTCCATCTGAGACACAAACTACTACTGTTCACAGAGATGAAAAACAGTAAATGGTTAACATTCCTAATAGGCCCGTAGAGCATATGTTTTTCATTCTTATCCTAGTCTATGTTTCTTTATCATAAAATGTGAAAGGTAAGAGTTGCCCTCGTTCGGAAATAACTAAATTGTGAATGCGAGTGTACCTATTAATTTGCGACCGATATGTTCTAGCAATAAATCCGATCAATGCATTTATTCTTGGGTCTTTTATATAAAGCAATTTTATGGTTCACGAAATTTAAAGCATTTTCGATTTTATATCGGTGCTATATTTTTTATTGAGTTCTATTGAAAAATATAATTCACAGAAATTGTATTGAGGGCTGTATTTTGCGATGTTTTTGTAATGGTATATTAAATACATATGGTGCGCCTTTTACATATTGGCGATATATATGATGACTTTCCGGGTTGGGCGAGATTTTGTATTGTGTAGAGAGCAGGTACATCGTGCACAGCGTATCGAGACTCGGTAGCTCAGTTCGTTAGAGCAACAGCACAGAATGCTGAGAATGCCGGTTCAAGTCCTGTCCTTACATTTTTCCAATTTATGATCACTTTTGATATCATCATTTATATAACATCTATACAAGATGCGCTCTCCACCTATTTTTGATTTGGATATTCGGAAATCCACAGACTGAAACCGTAGCGCGATTAAACACGGCTTTTTCATCTGGACCCGGCAGAATTTTGATATTCCTACCACCCATTTAATAATATCCAGATTTACGACCGAACCGAACCCACGAACCGTAAAATTTTTACGCAAATAGTACATATTTAAATAAAAAACACTTTAGCGGTTTAAAACGCGATATATTTTAGCACGGACCCGGCCAGTTTCGCCAAATACCAACTTCGACAGAACAGAAGACGCTAGCGTAGCAGTTTAAATACTTTGACGTTAGAGACATCTTTCATCTTTGGTCTCCCCGTGACCACGGCTGATGCAAAGCATCCGAAACGTCGGGCCGTAGTGAAAATAATTTTGACACAAATCTAACTAAAATATATCGCGTTTTAAATGGTTAAGTGTTTTACTTAAGTGTCAAACTTGTGCTTTCAAACTGAGAAAGGAGCTATCCGTATTCGAGTATTGTAAAATATATTTATGTTTAATTTAGAACTTCCTAAAATACCTTCAATTTAAAGTTATTCAGGTAGTAATAATGTTAACTTGTATTTCGAGTCCAGTTCTGTCTGTTGTCTCTAATTCATTAGGAAACTTTGTCTGTAGCGTCATTGTCTAACTTTACTGTACTGCCATGCTACAGTTAACTCACAACACAATTTACAATATACAGACCGAATTCTAACAAAATGTGCATTAGAAAACCCAAAACTTGCTATATACCTAAATGTTGTTCTTGCTTCTAACAAATTGTCCAAATATTAGTAACAATAATGGCTACTAGAGCGCGCCTCAATAGTGAATTAAACTTAGTACAATGCGTTAATTGCAAGTGGAATTGGGTTTAATTCAGGTATGGCAGGGCACTAAAGTCCATGCAGTCTGTAAACAACGTTGCCCAGCGAAACGGACACAAAACTGTGTTCATATTATGCACAAAGGGATAAAGAGGTTCAATTTTAAAATTACTTATTGCTGTGAATCTTTGTAAGGGTTGCTAAAACATAAGTATTTATGTAACATATCCCGATATACATATTAACATATAATTTCGACGAGCTTTTAAAACTGATCGTTGGTTCGCTTCAATGTGCTTCTATTCAGAATTTATTTTAGAAACATGTTCCATATCGCCATGAACCACTGTCTATAGAGGAAAACCTGTGAAGATTATTCGCGATTCGATTTTCGTCTGTGATTTCTGAATATCCAAAGCCAAGATCGACATCGCATCTTGAGGATGCTACATGGCTGTGGTATTTCGCTTTTCAACATATTGTGACATAATAATGAATTGATATATTTTAAATTAAACACTTTTAACGGTTTAAAACGCGAAACATTAACTACGGCCTGATGTTGGGGATGCTTTGTAAGGGACAAAATATAATAGACCACAACCATATTAACAGTTTCGTCACAGAACAAAACAAAAGATTCGGCTTTGCCGCTTAATATATAAGAATATGTGTTGCAGGAACCCAGCTATGTAATAAATGAAGGGTCCTACGATGAGGATCATAATAGTTCAGCTATGTGGCCCCTATACGAGGGATCTTATGATCAAACCCTTCGAAACCCACACCTGTCTTTTGGTAATACGTTATAAATATACAGCGAACATTTCTCGATACCATCATGCATCACTATTCAGTTTAATTATAAAATAACCTTAGTTGTAAAAATGTGGTATAGTCCTTGTGGAAAATTGACTTTGAGTGAAGGCCGTCTAAGGTTGTTCACAGTAAAATGATACCTGTAACCTGTATGATGATATATTTTTTAGGATTGTCTGTAGTTTATTATTATGTGTACTGTAAATAAAGCACTTAATGGTTTTAAACGTGAAACTTATTTTTTTAACTTTTTAGTTAATATAAATAAAAAATAAGCTAACATATATATTTTGCGTTTTAAACCGTTAAAATATTTTTTAAAATTACTTTTTAGGCGGCTTAAGTTATCTAACGTTCGAAAAGTAACTATATGGTGCTATTTTATACGAAAACCAAAAATGCTTTTTAACAAAGTTACATACGAAGATGTTTAAAATCGATAAACGCTTTGAATCGCCAAATAGCAGTGTTGAGTATTAGAAAAATAAACAGGCTCATTTATTTCTGAATGGCTACTCTCTAATGTTATTTCGTTTCTTCGCGAAATTGGACCCGGCTTATGTAGAGGGGTCGGATAAATTACAGGGTGCGTAAAATATTTCACTCCCCTGCCTGTGTAATTATTGGCATTTTTGGGAGGAATCTCGAATTTCCGAGGTAAATCCAGATAGGGGCTGCGACAAATAACGGATATAAATAAAATGGACTAGATCCCGTTTTGTATATTATGCGCTAATATTTAATTTGTACTAGCTGCGCCTGCGACTTGCGTTCGTGTGGGATAGTTATTTCGGGCTATTATTAATTTTTGTAAACAACCACCTTTATTTTATAAATTATAGCTGTTACCCATGAAGCCGCTCGTCGTTCAAGTGAAATAATCTTAAAAAATAGACAGTATATGTCGCGGAATTTTTTCTTGAACTCTTACGCAGCGTACACAATGGAAACTCTTTAAGATTAATGTTTTCCCTCTGTTTCTTGGCTAGGCTGGCTCGTGGTTTGTCGCCGTCAGTTTGTTTTCTCACAAACTCTTCAGTTTTATATGTATAGATATAGATTAGAATAAATGCGGGGAGTAAATGTTCTTTGAATATAATATACGAGTGTGAACATTCAAAATTGTATGCTCAGAAAAGGGGTATCTTTAATAATTAATAAATAAATCTTTAAATATTTAAAGTTAGAAGTGCCCTGCCCAATCAAGGCAACACAGACAGTCTAAAGTCAATGTGTTCCAAAGAGAATTAAAAAGTATATCTTTGAAATATGTGCTTGAGTGCGTTCTTGAGTAGAACAACTCATCCAGTAATATTTATTCTGACAAGGGCAATAGAAAGCCCAATACATTAGCTCTATTGATCGCTTGTGGCACGCATATTTTAGCCTCCCTCCACAATTCCCGGTGGCATTTCCTACGTTATCAATATTTTACATAAATACCTATACATTGAATTTTCAAAACGTATGGAAGGACTTTTAAAAGTGAAGGCTTCCAGGGAGGACTCTATTGTTAAATATGATTAGGTATCCTATGATCACTTAAAAAGGTGGTAGGAGTGTTCTGGCCCACATAAACTGGCAATAGGTATTAAATAAACGGACTTACGTTTACGATTGACGGTGCCTGTCTCACGGCCGGGGATCTTTCTTTCTTGATTTGTTGCTGTCGTAAAAACACTACAGAATCAAACCTTCCTGTACACCGAATTGTTTAATTCCAGCAACTTCGATGGCTGCTGCTTCTAATGAAAGCTCGTGCGTCATTCCGGCGCTTAGGCTCGTACAACCGTAAACACGGAAGAGGGACATACAGACAATAGAGTGAGAGGAAAAGGCATAGAGGAATATAGTCTATGAAGCCAGAACAACGTACTTATTCTAAACTGATTTATTAAACTTGTCTATTCTTGCGGTTTCGGTTACTGCTTACTTTAAAGGTGAAAAATTTTGCTTACTACTTAATGTAGTTTTTCTCTAGAATTTAAAGTTGGTATATGCTCTCCGTGCCTCCAGCTGTGTCAAAGTCAAATATATTTTGATTGATTCTTTAGTTTGGACATAAAGGAAAGACAACTGCACGAATACACTCTTAATAGCTACTTATATTTTCAATCTGTTTATCATTTATACTTGAGAAATGATTTTCGATGTTTCGCTACCAGAAAATGTAGCACGATCCTCGACTGAGAAACAGCGTGAAAACCAACCAAGTAGCTTTTCAAAATGGTCGCGAAAACCTTATACGTATAGTTTTTAAAAATTGTAGTAATCTATTTAACTTAACATTAAAATCCTAGTGTCATGGAAGGTGGTGCTAAAGAAAACGATACTTCAAATAGGAACTGGTTTATTTATTTACAAAATATAATTTACACCGTGAAAGCTCAGCCTACTTACCTAAATGGCCACTTGAGCAAGTTATTATTAAGTATAATGCATCACACTGAGTTATTTATCTTAAAACTTATTACGTAAATAAAACAATAAGAGGAAGGACAGAAAACGTAGTGGACGGTGTAAAATCACTATAAAACTTTTAGTTCTATTGTAATAAATTCGTAGTCTTCATTACGTAGCGAAGTTATAGATAAAATTGTAAAAAAAAAAGTATAAAATCCTTTCTAAGTTCGTAACATATAAAGAAATGGAATGTAATTCAATAAGAACTAGTTCAATTGAAATGTTACTTAACATTAATACGATTGTTGAAAAAGAAAAGAGTTATTATATACCAAGCTACTATTATTACCAAGTTATGCAGTGAATTTGGTCTTTGGCTATAATACTTTTGCACAAATAAATCCAAAAATCGAAATCGTGTTATTTCTCATCAATAAATTGCAAGAGTTTGAGGATGCGATCGTATCAAATCGCAAAGAGCCCAGGATAAATTCATTAATCACTTAAATCACTATTGAATTCGTAATAATTCCGATTGAATGTTAACAGCCGCTATAAACGCAAATCGTCCTCAGATTCACTTTCGCTTGCATTAATTATGGCCTTTTTGATTTCCTCCTCAATCTCTAAAGCGCTATGATGCTTATCATCTACCGCTAACTCTTGGTAAGCTACCTTTATATTATCCTTATAGTTATTACCAAACGTCTTTTTCCAGCAAGTATTTACCGTATATATGACTATCAAGCCGCTGAAGAACAAAATGATGGAGAGGATCACGTTCACACGGTAATGCCAGTTCGCGTCACTGATCTGTGGTAATACTATATTTGGATAGCAATAGAACTTAGGTTCGACATCTGTGAGGTTATAAATTTGAGCGTCGTCCAAGCAAGAGGAACATTGGCTGTTGTGGGGCCCGACACATGTAGCACACGTATAGTGACAAGGAAGGCATATCAAAGGTGTCGTGTAGTTATTCGGTTCCATATCGAGAGCTTCCGAAGCCGTGACGTCACCCTGCCTCTTGATAACTGCCGGGCCCGTCTCCAGAACAGTGAGGTTCCGTCGTCTCGAAGTTCGCTCCAAGATTTCCCCCGCGTAAGTACCGTCCGGACAATGCAGATAACATCTACCGTCGTACAAGTGCAAACCCTTCGCGCATTCTAGTGGGAGAGAGAACAGGAATATCAATAAATGGGACAAAGAGACACACTCCGACACCAACCGGCACCGTCCCAGCCTCCATGCGTTCGCTTCTCGATATGATGCAGAAGATCCGAACAAACCAGCTCGAAGACAAGACAATGAAAACAGGAGTTGAAAGGAAATATTTAGTAAAATCTCGCCACTGATCTCAGATAATTTTGTTTTCGATACAATTTTGAGTTGATTAAAACAAACAGACGTCACAGGTGCTCACAGCATGCCGAAAAGGACGTGCACAAAATTAAATGAAATCAGGAAATATAAGTATAATTAATATTATTTTGGAAATAAATATAATAATAGTTAATAGTGGGAGTTAAGGAGAAAGCGGATAGTACTACTTTAAATGTTAAGCACGTATAAAGCGAAGCGAAACATGCAACAAACAAAATACAACTAAAGCGCTAGTAATATTAATCTAAAACACAACAAAATAACGTCAGTTTGAAACGAAGTAACGCGAACTAACTGCCGATTCACATAGATCAGAGACAAGACTCTACTGTAAATGAAAATCTTAATTAATTTTGTAATAAAAGTTTTTTTTATTATATATCCATCCACATCACGTTCAATATATACAATTGTAACATTTACATTAATAAATACAATTTATTGGGGTTTAAGCTACTTAACGCCGATAATAATTGGTGAACAATTTTACATGTATACAGCAAAATTGTTATAAAAAATGGATCTCTTAGTGATTTCTAGAACATCGAGCGATAGTTAATTGAGACGATACAGCGGTTTTAGTACTACCTTATCTAGCTCTAAATCTTAGGCAATTTTTACATAATTATTATCAATAACATTACTCTAACTACCAGTCGATGAGAAATCTTGATCGATCAGTCGTTTTAAAATTTACAATTGTGAGCAATTTGTACAAGTCTCCAAATTTTATTTTCCATAATATCTACTTATTATGTACAGTTGATTTTCATATTTTTATGGATTGGCCATCACCAGTATGATCACAACCACATTATGAAATGTAATTAACCTAATTATTATTATGTTTTTGGAGCTAATGTTACATTTGTTAAATCTTTATAACAGCCTGTTTACTTTTAAAAATAATCTTTAACAACCTTTAAAAGAGCCGTTTATAATTTAAATTTGGAAAACATTGGGAAATTATCGAGTTACTTCGAAAAGGAGTTCGGGAACCTTAGATCGAATGGAAGAAACTTCGTGATAAATTAAAATCTGAGTAGAAAAACAAAAAAGGTTTTGTAAGAAAAATGTAATTCGAGGTTTCTGAAAATAGAGCGAGGGTCACGTTCAACTAAGGTTGATACACGATCGCAATTTAAACCCGACCGTTCAATAGTTCTACACCCATCCTTTATAAATCTGCCAAGACCGCTGATATAAAAATAGTCTCTTAAAAGGACTGATATATTGACATTGCCACGGTGTTAAGTGCTTTTGTGCTGTCGTTATTTGATCTGCAAACGGCCATGACATAAGTATGACGAAGTTTTTTTGATCTTCGTTCATAAGTACATCAAATTATTAGGCTTTTGAAGATAAATTCCAAGGAAGTTAAACGCTACGTAATTACAGCAATCACGAACAAAAACTAACCCAAAAGTGCTCCGTTAACTTCTGAAATAGATTATAGATTGTGATATAGATAATGAGTTTTTACTTCAAAGTCGAGTTAATTCACAAAATCCAATAGTTTTCTTAATTGTAAAATTTGGAATGTTCACGTTTGTTGTAATTACAGAGTTAAACTTGGTTGTAAAAGATACTCTATCAGAATTTGAGTAGTTATACTCGCTAAAACTTTCATAAGTTTACAGGCTGTCACAAAGATGCCTACAAATAACATCGAATTAACTTTATTCAAACTAACAAATACCCCTTAGACTTATTGTAAACGATATGTGTGATTCCACAGCGCGCTGAAGATATTTTACGTCATCCTTAAATAAATATGTTAACTACAAGTTACAAAGTTTAAAATAATTCATTAATTTGAGCGTGGTACACAAAATATCCTCATAGCGCTACCAGATCAATGATTAACACTATATAATTTTCATAAAACATAATAGAACTGATTGAAACATGTAAATGCGTTAACATTTGGTATCGTATTAATCCGTTATTTGGTTTATGGCAAATATTTGTGTCTACAAACTTAACAGATTGATTCAGCATTTCAATTTGTAACAATTATAACCGTTTAGGAAGCCATCTTTAATAAAAATCCTTCCTTGATACGACTTAATCGTTAACTCTTCTATCGCTACTGGAATATATAATTGTATATTTGACTATTGTAAAATATATGAAACTTAATAATTCTCTAAGACGTTCCTTGATAAATTATAACAAATGGATGAAGCAGTTAAGATCAAATTGTCTTCAGGTTTGAAAAGCTGCTGCAAGTTATATTTGAGTCACTTTATATATCTAAATAAAACACTTTAACGGTTTGTAACGCGATATACGCGGCTCCCCGTCCGTGACCACGGCTGCTGAAAAGCATCTGAAACGCCGGGCCGAAGTTAAAAATAATGTTTAAATAAGTTTAACTAATATATATCACGTTTTAAACCGTCAAAGTGTTTTATTTTAATGTGAATCACTCTCGTAAACTACAGATAGAATCCACTTTATATATGTCTGTCTGTTCTTGATTTTAATTACATTGTGATTAATAAAAAAACATGTTTGACAGCTCAAATTAAAACCAATAGTTTTTGACATTGACTACTTATCTTCACTTAAAACAACTAAATATAACGTGACGTTATTATTATGCCCTATTTCACATTATGATGATCGTTCTTTCATCTCTTCAAAGTATGGCATACATTGCAATAAAATGAATCAAAAAACAAGAAATAAAAATAAATATGACGATGACACCAATAAAATGTAAGCCTCTTACGTATTAAGTACCACAGAGTATCTATTATTTTAATGTACAGGTGCTAACGTTACATATCTACTCTCTTAATGTCCTCTATCTCTTAGCCTCCCTTAAGTGGCCTTCATTCAAGCAAAATGGACGTCTCTTGAAATACACAATATTAAATTATGTAATTGCACTTGTTCCTAGCTCTTAAATTTTGCAGATATTACAAAATACGTTTATTTGGACATGAACAGTGGTTTTTAGCCTCAGGCATTCAAAAGTATCCGCTATCTAAGGTAAATAAAATTGAACACATCTCATTTATTACAAGGGTACTTTTGAATAGCTGCGACGAGAACAAAGTCCGAAATATTGGAGTACATTATCGGTATTAAAATGTTAAAAGATATTACTCGAGGATAAAATACGACAAAAACTTTCCCGTCGAAGCTTCCGGACTCCGAGCGCTACTAAATTATCGTCCAAATTTCTTTTCAGTAGCTTATTTAATAGCTTAAGTACTGGAAAGGTGACGCGGCAGTTCCAAACAATTTGTTACGAATATAATAATATTAAAGAAATCAATTAACATTGTTGTACTTATTATAAATTATACATTTAACTAGATCACGAGCCTCAAGGTCAAAAGGGAGTGAGAGTTAAGTCTTATTTAATTGTAAGGCTTATTAAAATAAAATATATATTGCTAATGATAGAACATTAAATAAAACACTGTAACGGTTTAAAACGCGATATATTAGTTAAACCTATTTGAAACATCGGGCCAAAGTTAAAACTCATTTTAAAATAAGTTTAACTAATATATCGCGTTTTAAACCGTTAGTGTTTAATTTGAATGTGTACTACTCGCGTAAACTATAGACAGTATTTAATGACAGAACAGTTTTGATCAAAGCATTTAAGACTAACAAATACTATTCTTAACCAGTAGATGTAAGGACACAAATATTCAAATGGTGTTTAAAAAGCAACTTTTAACATTAATAATAATATTTTGTTAAATATAATTGCAGTGTAAATTATAAATGACTTTACCATGTGAATATTGGCATCAGCCCCAACAAAAAAAAACAATGGACGACACAGTCAAATGATCTCAAATTTTAACAAAACACGAAAGCTTATAGGATACATCCTAAGACATAACTCATTTGTGAAACATCTCACGCCCTTGTAACCAAAACGAAGACAAAAGATTGTGCTGTGACTCTACCTATCTATTCCGCGAAGTTATGCCCGCGTTCCCTATATTAGCTGTTAGTGTTGGTTGAAAAAAAGCGTTGGTCGCTGAAAGTATTATGAACATTAGTAAACACAAACCTAAACATCTGTGTGGTGCTTGAACTGCGTGGGTCGCGCACCCGCTGCCAATAGCTTGGCTGTTCGAATTGAAGACTGGACTTTCTTCGCGTATCTGTGGGTTTCATAAGTTAAATTAAAACATTAATTAAGTGAATAGTTTTTGAAAACAATCAACGATTAAATATAAATAAGTCAGGACGTAATTAACGAACTACTTTTTATAAAAAAATTGGATAACTAGCAGAGCTCAATTGATACTATTGGTAATTAAAGCTATCAGCATCAATCGCTGTGGTCATGGGTTCTATGTCCGTCCGTGTCATCCAATTCTTTTTAAGTTAATTGATATAGTAGTAATAAGTAAATATATTTTTTTACAAAACTACAAATAACTTAAATACTGTCTGTAGTTTATGCGAGTAGTACACATTTAAATAAAACAATTTAACGGTTTAAAACGCGATATATAAACTTATTTGAAAAATATTTTAACTACGGCCCGACGTTTCACATGCTTTGCAGCAGCCGTCTCCGAAATTCTATAACGTTATATAGCGCGTTTTAAACCGTTAAAATATTTTATTTAAATATAAATAACTCGTAAAACATAATGATGTTATTTAATTACGTTTTGGGAGTTTTAGATACTGACATGAAATAAAACTTTTAGCAATAACATAATTTCTAAATGGTTATCGTGTAACGTTCTTATTATTTAGAGAGGTTAATTTAGGTACTCACTTGGAAGTATTAGACACGCGATTCAGTAATAGTTTTCAAATTAGCTCTTGCGTGTCTACGCATATTAGTGTTTACAAAAATATTTTAGGTGAGTACGCAGCTCAAGTTATTAAATATATTTTAGGCACGGTTAAAACGTTGAAGTTAATAAAATGTGTTTAATTAGAATCGTACCGCATTTGTTGTATCCATGCCTTAGAACATTCGA
This sequence comes from Leptosia nina, assembly GCA_963661955.1. Taxonomy (NCBI): domain Eukaryota; kingdom Metazoa; phylum Arthropoda; class Insecta; order Lepidoptera; family Pieridae; genus Leptosia; species Leptosia nina. The sequence continues at coordinate 3,091,767 of CAVLEF010000003.1, forward strand.
AATATCTATACCAAAAGAAAATTATTAAAAAGTTAAGAAAACATTAGTTTTAATACGAGTATAATACTTCATAAATGCACCAGAAAAAAAAACATCAATTCGATTCGATTGCTAATAACCTTATTGCATTGTATATCTACAAAAATAAAAAATAATACAATTTTTCCGAAATAATATTTCTATTGAGATAATAATTGAAATAATCTTAGATTTTTATTTGAAAAATAAAAAAAGGTAAATAAATAAGAAAACAAACTAAATACTGTCTATAGTTTACGCGAGTAGTACACATTTAAATAAAACACTTTAACGTCGGGCCGAAGTTAAAAATCATTTTCAAATAAGTTTAACTAATATATCGCGTTTTAAACCGTTAAAGTAGTTTTTTTTATAAGACAGCCCGAAAACCTTTATATTTTAAATTTCTCTTTTGTTTTTATAATTGTCTCTGTATTGTGTAATAAAAAGTTATGTAGTGCAACAATACATAAAAATGACAAAGGCAGTTGCTATTATCTGCGAGTTATTTCTGTAGTAAATGGTGCGAACGACAGCAGTATCGCATAAAACCTCTAGACTCGTGACCAATGTCTTTAGTTTCAACTGAACTGCACTTAACCGATTACACTTTATAGCGTGCCCTTTAAGAAGATTTATTGTATTCTCTAATATAAATAAAACGTTCAAATTGAAAATACTTTATCAGAATCATTGGGTGTCTTTAATATATGAAATAAAAAAGAATGTCTTTGTAATAAGGCTAAGTAAAATATATGTTTGCAAATTATTAGAGCTTAATTTTTTACTATAGTCATAACTATTTAGGTCTTACTGATTGGCACTAATTTACTCTATTATGAGAGACAGTTTAAGATGAACCAAGCTGCTTCGTGGTGACGGATTGAACGCCTACCGTCACAAAATTTGTGATGGTAAAGGTTATAAGGGTTTCGGAGATAATGACACCTCTTAAGCAGAACTAGTTCGGAGGTATCTTAAAAAAGCACCAAACTGATAATTCATTTGACCCAGAACTCGAACCATGGATCTCCTAGAGCTTGACCAACGAGACGGTCATGGTTCAAATACAAAAACAATAGAAACAAATAAATAGCTTACCGCATGTGAATCATGCCACACGAGAGCCAAATCATCGTCTATGGAATTATGTTTGATCTCCTCGGGTGGATCTTGGGGTACAGGAACGTTGTCGTGAGCTCTACTCCAATCGGGTACACCAGACGGTTGTGTGATTTCGGGAGACGCGTCATTTTCTTGAGGTGGCGTTTCTGTCCCATAGAATATCAGCTCCCACTGACTTAGAGGTCCCGCTGTAAAGCAAAGTTTATGTTAGTAAGGAATTGCAGTTTAGAATTGTAAATTCTTGAAAATTTCACGTTATTTTAATGAGACAAAATTATAGTTCTATTAAAATACCAATATAATCTGTGTCTATATGACTGTTATTATGGATGACAGTGTCGTTAGTTGAATAACTGTTGAACCAATAGAAATATTGTGATTTAAATTTCATGACGAAGTGATTTTTCAAGATTTTTTTGGCCTTTTGTAAATCTCATTGCCAATTTTAGTATCAGATAGTCTTGTTTTGCAATAAAAACGTAGTTTTTTGCCTCATAAATGTTTTTCATTAAATCGAAATTCAATTTATACAACATGCAATTAGTGTGTTTAAGGCTACCTCAATGTAAATTTATGTAAATAATAGCTTAAAATAAATCAAATGCGCTACGTTCATTAACTCAGCGATAGCTTTCTACTTAGAAAAATAAACAATTAGTAGGCTGGTCTAGGCTCACTCATTACAACTCAAACAATAAAAAAGGAGAACAAAATGCAAATCTGAAACGAAAATCACGATGAAACCTCTATCGAGGTAAGCAGAAATAAAAAAATAACGCAACGTCAGACGAAACTTCCTAATGAAACTTCCAGTGGGGAAAAAATTAAAAAAACATTGCGAACACAACATGCTATTGCGGTATGTAGAACAAAGGTAATTGACGTGCATGTTCGTACAACTGAAATAAAACGCTCTCGGCAAAACGGACAACATGCAGGGTACCGTTCGCTTGCAGGGGCGCCGGGTATATTCGCTGGATTTTCGGATATTGCTCGAACAGACTTGACATCTTGCGTCCTCTGACGTCCGCCAGGGGGTCCGTCAGGTCACCCCGCAGGTTCATGCTCAAATCTGGCGCGCTGGACGTTCGCAACGTCGAGATTTCTATAGGCGAACGAGTCGCCGGACGGCTCTGTTTCGATTTTTGCATATTCCTGTTGGGGTTCTTGGAATTCTTATTCTTTTTCCGCTTCACAAGTCCCACAGTGTACGTGGGCACTATCGGGACCGCTTTGTTTTTGTTACTCTTTCGACCGGGCTGCACCACGACCGGTCGAGTCGCGTTACTCTTACGTATTATTGGATTTCTGAACGGTATAGGATCGTTTTTAGCAGCCGGCGTGTTCGTTCCGTATAAAGTTAACGACCACTCTTGTAATGTCGCTCGACCTAAGATATCGAAATAGAAATTCAATTTTCCGAATTTGTCGGATAAAAGTTTAAATTCGATTGTGATAGAATTGACACCCAAGTATAGAGAGATCTTGATTTATAGCTAACGCTTTGGAGGCTTCAAAGTTGAAATCGATAAAGTTTGTAATCTCCCTTGAGTCTGTGTTAGTAACTAAATTGTATTGTAATTTCTCTTCGATCGTATTTGAGTTGAAATGTTTGCGATAGTTTCAAATAATTCATGAGATTTACTCATGGATTACAGGAGAGATTTGAACTTCAGTTTATTGTTTAATATGTAAATTTGATTAGTATTTATGCGTGGATACACTATTTCTCTTTTTAGTGTCAAACGGAAACTATCTAGTCGATTAAAATTCATCAAACTGTCTATAGTTTTTGCGAGTAGTACACATTTCAATAAACCTCTTCAACTGTTTACAACACGATTTTTTTCATTTCTTAATTTATTTTTTTCGACCCGAAAGCGGTGCAGCCGATGTCAGGGCGATGTAGTTAAAATAAATTAACAAATATATTTCACGTTGTAAGCCGTTAAAATGTTTTATATAATCACTTTAAAGATTTTCGTAGATCTCTTGTAATATTGTAGTAGAGATTCTTTAGCTTGCGATATTTATAAGCAGAGGTGGCGAGATCATGCATACCCATATATCTTCCTTCATTAGACACTTCCAATAGCCACTCTCCGAGGGGTGATTCGCCCCACATGTGCACCGACATGAAGGGCCACGAGTTGAACCCTGCACGTGACGTGTCGTGCGGTCTGAAACAAAGGTTCGCTTAAGAAATCTTAAATATTTTCCACATGACACAATGGCGTTATATAAATTAAAGGAGTATTTACAGTGAAAAAAAAAAAACGAAGCGATATTGATAAAATCATTTCTCGTAATTTCAATCTTAACACTTACGTATTGTCCCGCATGTGTTGTATTTATAAGATTTTTAATTTAAATAAAGATTTAGAATAGATATTTACTAGTTGTTAGTAGTTGTTACAAATATTTCTGTAAATAACATATTATTTATTTAAAAAATTTAATACCCCTAGAATTAATAAAGTGTAAGCATTAATCAACTGAACAGAACATAAGAATATAATTATACACAAACATATAGTAATAAATATGACATAATAAAATAGTTAGTAATTAGAACAACAAACACGGAACAATCGACTGAAATGTAACGTAAAAGTCTCCTTCGAAATTAAAGTTAACAGAAAAATATGTTTAAGCATTATAATTTTATGTAATTATGTAATATATAAATGACTACTCATACAATTATAATCTAATCTTAACATCAATCGATCAAATAGATTGGAAAACTTCAACACAAACTGGACACAGTAGCTTAGTTGGTAGAACAACAGCTTAGAACACAACAGTAACATTCCCGCTTGAACCATTGTATTTTTCAATATAAAAACCCAAACAATTTTTGAATTTTACACAAAATTACGAAGGAAGAGACTACAACGTTAATAAAGACTACAAAACCGTGAAAGTATCCCCAAATCCCATATTCGAGTGTTAGGTGTTATATTTTAAGCGTTGCGTCACTTGAAACGGCTTTACGAGTCAATGCGCAGTTAACAGTGATACACTGAACCACTTACTACCTCCATCGCGTAATTTGCGAACATAACTTACCCGTTCGGCATTAGCTTCGACGAGTTGTAATTACATAAGCTTACGTTATAGCAACATACAATTACTAAGTTGGTATGTTACTTTAAAGGATAATACAGATTTTTAATGATAAAGGCGTACTGGTACCCCTGCCTATAGCATTTTAACAAGATGCGCTATCGATCATTAGCCATGGTTAACTATGTATAGTGGTTTGATTTTAGTAATATTAATAGACCGTCCCGATTTATTTCTACATCTCCGCTAAATCTACGCGTACGAAAATTTTGTTTTACGTCCCAGAGACTAGACGTAACATTGGTTTTGCCTCCCCCACAAAATAATTTCATTGTATAATAACACGTTAAATGATGTTGATTTATTTTCGTGTTCGCAATTAACGTTTAAATGGAATATAAAAAAGTTCCTCACTATATAAAAGAATAAAGTATTTTTGTTGTATTGTAGAAGACACTGTTTCTCACCGTAAAGCTTCAAGTAAGGAACTGTCTCTGAGTATAGACACACCTTTAGATTTCTATAAGATGATTTCCTAATTAATAAGAAGTTGACATATTAGTTTTCCTTATAATAAGGGACAGAGCTGTTTTCTAAATAAATAAAATACTTTAATATCCTTTATGTAATGCTTTTGTGACGAGAAAGCGTGCAATTAGACATAATTATGCTTAGACACGCCCATTAATTTTATTTGTATATTTAAACAATAACTTTCACCAACGCGATTTAGTAGGCGAAAAATTTTATAAAGATTTCCAATATAGTACATAGAGTATATAACCAAAATAGGCCGATAGCACATCTTGTTTAGATGTTATATGGCTGAAGTGTTTCACCTTACATCCAAAATGAAATCGTTGCTTGTCTGTCATCCCCTATCAATAAATATATATAGCTATAGAATACATTACATCATACAATAACAACATTTATAATAGCGAAGTCTGGAATGTGAAAAAAGAAGTGACACCAAAAAAAAAACACTGGGTGTGTATTTTTTACTTTCATACGAAGTAATAAAAAGTAATGCTGAATGACAATTTTGTGTTCTTCGTGTTTGTTAGAAGAAAACACTCTATTAACTCATTTTAGTAAATTAGAAATAACATATTGCATGTCAATTCTTAATACCTTATCCCAAATATATTAAGCCAGTAATATAAAAGGGCTAGTAAAAGCGGCTTATCGTATTAGCGTTGCCAGGGACACATTTACGCGTTTCCAATCCGTATTGCGTAATACACAGTGAGGTAAAATTTTTATATTAAAGAAAACCTTTTGAGAGATTTAAAGGAGAACTTTAAGTATTGTCCATAGATTATATTATGCGAGTAGGACACATTTAATAAAGACTTCTTAGCCGTTAAAGAGTTTTATTTAAGTTTGTACTACATTGCTTATTAAAGAAGTACCTTTTTTATTACGTAATCTAAACAGCTATTTTGTATTATGTCAGAAAATGACCAATAATAACATCAGAATTAAGGAATAATACTCATTAATACATTATAGTTTAAATTTCAAGTAAAATTATATTTCACACAACATATTAAATAAAAAACTTTAACGGTTTAAAATGTGAAATATCTTAATTAAACTTTAAAAAAATGGGCTCATGGGGAGATCTCGGTTGCTGCATCCAAAACGTCGCGTCGTAGTTGAAATAATTGTTGAATAAGTTTAACTGATATATTTCGCATTTTAAGCCGTTTAGGTTTTAAATTGAAATATTTGCACTCGCGTAAACTAAACAACGTCCATCCATCCATCTTAATGTACTTATTTTGTTATAGTATTGGGACATTAATCCCAACATAGCTGAGTGGTCTCCTTTTCAGAGGCAACTATATTACTTATTGTGTTGTATCTGCATTTAGTTTTATTATATTATATTTGTTACTCTTTTTATAATATAATGTAAATCGTGTTGTTTCTGAATAAACATCTTTCTATTCTCTTCTAAGATAATTATTTACCTGGGCGTCAAGAGAGTGACCCTGGTACCAGCTGGCGAAGTCAGAGCGATGCGCAAGTCTCCCCGACGAGCAGCTGACAGTGAGACCCTCGCCTGCACGTGCTCTAAATAGTTCACCCCGGGACAAGCTCCCACGTCCAACTAAATTAAGGAAAATCCATAAATACGATTCCGGAATACTAAGGAGGCGATTTCGAACTTTGCCCCGGCGAAATATTCAACTAATCTAATCGTTCTATTTAGATCCTTATATTATTTTTAGCTGTGCCCGCGGCTTCGTCCACCTCCCGTCATTATTGCAAGTTAATCTTAAAAGTTATGTACTGTCGGCGACATTTTTGTGATCATTTAAAGAGGAATTCTATCATACATATTTTATCCGAAGTATTTCACCTTACATCAAGTGGTTTTAAAATTATATGAATAGTTATTACTACGAAATTTAAAATTACTATTAGCCAATTTAACGTGTTATTTCTTCTTATATGTTATTACTTGACATCGCAATTTTAAGACAAAATAACAACTAATATTTACACCCAATAAAATATTTCTGTATCTTCCAAACTTGTGCAGCAACTCTGATTGATAAAAGCCATAAAATTGTAGCGCACTGCAGCAAATCTTGCTGACAATATTTTATCAGCTCGTTTACAATTCCTAGTCCAAGTTCATTATGCTGTAATTGGCTTAACGAGATTTAACGTGCAATATAGGCAGGTAATTTCCCCACCATTTTGTATTTTATCTCTTGTCGGAGCTTTTGTCGTTCTATATGCGATGAATCATTTTTATCTCAAAATAAAAAATGGATGCTGCAAACTTTAAAACTTTGAAAAAAAATTCAAAACTCTTTATTAATAAATGATAAGTCTTTTGGCTCAAAAGAAAAGTCTTGTATTTGGAGGCTTTAATTTAAATATAAAGATCTAGTTCACGATCGGGCTTAGATTGAAAACATTTTTCGACCCCCGGCATCCACTGCGTTATGTCTTGTTGTTTGTTACATTTTAAATCGATTTTTATTTTATATAGTTCCATTATGTGCAAATAACATGTAAAAAATATAAACAAACCCGTATAGAAATTGACGATTTAGGAGGCACAGATCGTTGAGGAATTGAAGCCGCTAGTTCACATCTTCTCTGAGGAGGGACCGTCCTCCAGGATCTAGCCATTCTGACCATACCAGCAGCATCAAGCAGCCCGTAGCCAAAAGAGTGGGAAACGTTGCGACCGACCCCATTGACTCTCCATTCACCACCAGTGCTGAGCCGTTCAGGTCTTGCAGTTCGTACAACTGTTGATGAGAATTTACATACGACATAAACTAAAAGACCATGAAGTAATTTTTATCACAGTAGAAGCTCCGAAAATATGTTTTAAGGACGTTTGTATAAAAATGTCAGAATCAGAGCTTTGAATAAAAACGTAACAAGTAGTCTCTACTATACGACCTCTGTGGTTGTATTGTAAATGTTAAAAAATACTATCTGTAGTTTACGCGAGTAGTACAAATTTAAATAAAACACTAAACTTTTAAAGCCGAAAAGTCAAACAAAGATCAATATTGATAAATGGGAATAATAATACCATTAAAATCTCGTTTCTGAAAACTGGGTGGAACATAATTAAACTAAAGTGATCGAAATATTTGAGCTTATTTTTCGCTTTCATTACCAATTATAAATTAAAGGCATACCGCAACAGTAATATTATATTTTCATGGAATTGAAATTTTACTAGGCAGTCGCGTTATTTAAAATATTTCCAAGAGCAAAGGGTATCGCAAAATTTATTTGGTAACTAAATATTTATTTGGTACTTAAAAATCTAAAAGGTACAAAGTCAAAGGCATCACATACTAATTAACCTTTAGAGGTTCCTAGTTGCACTAAACGCAAGGTGCGGTAGAATCCATTCAACTTTGAATATATAATGACCTATTTAAAGGCTAAGGTGTCACGGTATAGTCAATTTAACCAAAGTGTCCATGTTATTTATACGTTAATTGTTTAGTTTATGTAGATTGTAAAATAAAAACCCGTTTTCCCCCGTGGGGCGTAGGGTGATCACATTTCTGATCGGTTCGAAGTACGTTCCAGTAGTTGATCAGACTTCTGTGCCTTGCTCAAAACAATATATTGTTTCCCCACTTAAACCTACGTTTCGCACTTAACGCAATGCTAGGTAACACCTTTAACCATTTAGTTACAGTCGTAATTGTTGACTAGAGAGTCAATAATAAATTAGTTCTTGGTAAGTATTGATCATATACGCGTACCCGGAAATTCCATAACTATTGAATATGAACGAAAGATAATTAGATTTGACGAGCGAAATAATAGGTTATTTGAAATTTTGACATTATGTAAAACAGTGTGGTACAATTACGCACTCCGGGAATATATTAAAACAGGGATCAAATGATGACAATAATGGGCTATTAAAATTTTTAACATTCGTTCTGTATCGAACAAAAAGGTGGGTTACGTGAAAAATGGTTTTTCCAGTAAGCCAGATGAAGTTGGATAAAACAGATATTGCCGTTGATTACTGAAAATAACCGCTCCATACAGCGGATATCTGAGGGCTTATTCCGGCCTTTTATTTTATCACACATAAGTAACACGCCAGGCGGAACCGGCAAAGTAAATAGGATTAGCGTTTATCTTGTGCGAAATCTTTCTTTGAAAGCATTTCAGCTGAGAAGGTAAGGCGATTTTATCTACCTCGAGAGAATGGTTAAATAGATCTTAAGTCAAATGGAAACACTGGAGTGGATGTTTAAAAATATTTCTCTCTTTTCGTGTTGAAAGTCAGAAGCGTTATGGCTGTAATTGCAAACGTTTTATTTTCCTTCGCCGTTCGCTTTAGAAGCGGACGTAGATTTTTGTGTCACTCGTAAAACGTGTATTTTGTCACCTTTTATATTTTCGTTTTCTGTTGAAACTGTGATGCATTTTCTCGCATCTTTAGCGTCATACATTATCTTACATATACTTGTGTTAAATTGAGATAGAACGAACAAGTAAAAACTGTGTTGCTATATATACAAAATGACACAACGTATTGAATATAACAAAATAATTAGTAGTAATTACAACTTAACCACAAGAGTAGTTTAGTTAAGTTGTAAACGTGATTGCGTTATAAGAGGTCCTAAGTTCGAATCGCTTTAAGACAGAAGGTCAAATATCTGATATGCTACAAATAAAAATTTATTTATTGATCACAGGAACGTAGAAAAATTACTTTATATTGCAATACAGTTCCGTCGGGTCGTAGTTAGAAATAAGTTAAGTAATAAATTTAAACGGTTAAAACTATTTTATTTAAATGTGTACTATTCGCGTAATTAACAGACAATACTTAATACAATGACTATTATTTATTGATAGATTGATTGCCATGGAAACTCACCGATGTGTTGCATGTCTCTCCAAGTAAGCTCCTTGTTAGCTTGTAGAGCCAGAGCACATATACCCGCGGCAAGCGGCGCCGACGCAGAAGTTCCTGTATGACTTGTTGTACACGAGTGATGTAGGTCTGTAGTAACCACCTAATGAATAGATATACGCAAAATAATGTTAAGATTACAAGCCATTGTGATACCAAAAATAACACCGGGTAATATTTTTCTCATGTTTGGTCTGTTTAGTGCTTAAAATATTGTCTAAAATAACACTAGATATACTGTTGGATTTTGTACAGAGTTATGCTTCGTTCGCATTAAAGCGTTCGTGTTGTTGTAACTAACAGCTTCTTAACACACAAATACACGAGCCATCACGGATAAGTTTTATCTGTTAAAAGAACCAATATTTTAATGAAACACTAGTTAAGTAAAAAATAATAAGTTATTTCTGCATTTTATACATTTTGTAGAGCAAAAATTATACAATTTCACATTGATCCGCGATCGTATTTGGCTTAAATTGTACATTAACTTTGAATCGTTATTTGGTTGTTTATCATCAATACGGTTTCCAGTTGTTTAACATTGTCACAAAGTTCGCAATCTGCGGCTGTCACAATGAAATACTACAGTTGTGCGACAAAGAATGTGTGACAGCAATGTAATAAAAATTGTCAAAGTTATATTTAAGCTGGTAAATGTCACATTTCAAAGTTTAAAGCTATTTCAAAGCATGTGACAATATGTCGGTAAATCAACTGTGCAGATAGCAAGCGATTCGCGTTGTAAGGTTTTAAGAATCATTTTCATCCTACTGTTCTTTGCTGCATTACTGAAAAGTGAAAAGCTTTATTGTGTACTGTCTGTAGTTTACGCGAGTAGTATACATTTAAATAAAACACTTTAACGGTTTAAAACGCAATATATCTTAATTAAACTTGTTTGAAAATTATTTTTAACGTCACGGGAGACACGGGGATGTCTCCCCGGGACCACGGTTGCTGCAAAGCATCCGAAACTTCGGGCCGTAGTTAAAAATAATTGTCAAACAAATTTAATTAAAATATATCGCGTTTTAAACTGTTAAAGAGCTTTCTTGTGGTTAAACGAAAGTTAACTAATAAACGTGTATAGTGAATTAAATATTTTCTTTAATTTAAATAAAAGTGGAATTATTATAAAAAATGTACAAAGTTCAGTAATAATACTTCTGTGGTAGAATCGAGTTACTTTGAGTTTGAGTTACTTTGAGTAATTTTGAAGATATTAAACTTGGCTGATACTTGAAAAAATATTTTTTCAGGTTTCAGTCAAGTCAGCAATAGTTAATGTTGAATTTTTTCCATACAAAATTACTATTTTTTATATCTATTTATTAACGTTACCTAAGTGTTATGAAAAACTTACTACTTCTTCATAACACGTAGGTAACTTTTATTACATAAAAGTATTGTGTAATTGTCTATGTATTTCAAAGCATGTATATTGTATCATTTCCGGTCGTACTGGAAGTCTATGGGGGAGGCCTATGCCCAGCAGTGGACACTGAACGGCTGAATCGACCGATCGATATTGTATCAACCATATCTGCCAAATGTCTAATATAATTATTAGTATCTAAACTACAAGAAAATTTACCTTTTCCAGGATTAAGAGAAAATTTTACCTGTTTTTCAAGAACAGCGCCGCTGCTATAGGTCGCAGCGAGAGTGGAACTGCACATCTCGGAATACCAGGGCACTTCACCCCGCTCCGTAGCTGATGAAATTGACAGCGTCCAGATGGAATTGGTGTAGCCATCACAATTACAGTTATCATGTTCTCGACCACCATTTCCCGATGCCCACACGAATATTGAGCCTTTGCCATTACGACCCTATGAAAAAAATGAGGTTTGTTAGTCTAGAGTGCTGAGATATATTCGAATATGATCAGTTCGTTGGGCCTTAGTTAGTTATAAATGTTATATAGTCCTTATTTTAGAAATAACGCATAATATAAAAAATATTAAATTTTCTACACAGGCGGGAGACGAACCTACTGACAACAGCGTACCTACCGTGCCGTGGGTTTAAATTTCGCGTAGACTTTGTCGTAGATTTTATAATTTTGTATATTTTAATTACGTAATCACACTGATTTAATTGTAAAAGACATATTATGAATAACAACGCTTATTTTATAATCTTAGTTAAGCTCCTATGTAATTCAAAATTAAGCATCACAACGTATGTACCACGTTTCTTAATCCGCATAGCCGTAGTGGATCACCAAGATAGAAGACCCTTGCAGGGAAAGTTAATGAAGGCAATTAAAAAGATGGATCGGTGCTTGCAAGGATATTTAAGATAAATTAAATAACTTTCGATTTAATAATTTATGTATTCAAATTTCGACGTTGTTTACAACACAGGATAGATTACATTGCAATGGATGTTACGTGCTCCATCATGTTAAAAATTTATTCTATATTAATAAAGCAATAGAAATGTTTTAGTTAATTCATTTCATAAAATAATCAATAAGTGTTAAAAAAGGTACAGCAACACAATGCAAAAAAGATTTCTCTATTTTAATATTTTATCAGCCAAAGTCACAGGCGTAAACTTATCAACTAACATAAATGAATAAAACAGGGAAATAACGAAGTAAGTCATTAAGGAATTAATCCATTCAGCTACGGAATAATGTGATTACTGTTATTACATATTAATGAGATTTATTATTAGTGTTGACATAATTTGCAACTCGTTTTAGTATAAATTCAATGGGTTTTGATCAGTACTTAACGCTTAAATAGAATGTGACCAGTTACGTGCTTGCCTGGATTAGCATTAAGCGTCAATGGTCCGGGGTTTGAATCCTGGAGATTCTTAAATAGACTTCTGTTGGACAGGAGAGAAATCTGATCAAGTACTTTAACACACTACGTACATCCACTTTATCATCTGTACATTAGCTTATTCCACGGGTTAGGTATTTTATAAACTTTTTTGTTTCACAATCCCAACAATGTCGAGATTATTTACGTACATATAACTCGATGGTACCAGATAAATTCTAAGACACTATTCAGTGACAAAATAATGAAAAATAATGCCCGTAATCCGAGAAAATTGCTTTTGTTAAGAATATATTTACTTCGGGGAACTAATAAAATGGCTACCATCATATACAAGATAAATCCTCAGTCGGGACTCGGGTAGACGACGTTGAAATGAACGCTCCTATTATGTAAATTTTATATCATCTTGACCATACAGTATGGGATGTTGTTAGTGAAAATAGTTGCATCATTAAAGAAATTATTCCCGCCTCGGTAACTGCCGAGTCGACTCTATGGTTACTAAATTGCTATCAAAAAATAAAGTAAAACCAACTTTATTTCGACTCAATAGCTCTCAATTTCGTATAGCAAAAGAGGGCTTTAAATTCAAGTTGCGAATTTAAAACAGCTGTGATATTTCATTAAATGTGAATAGAGAAGTGGTTCTGTAAAGGGCTTATTAATACTTTGTAACGATAAATTTTCTGTACTAATAGTATAAATGCGAAAGTAACTCTGTCTGTCTATCTGGCTATAACTCCGAAACTAATGAAGTTATTATTTTGGTACACAGATATTATGGAGCCCGAGAAAGGACATAGGCTAAAAAAAAGGGTTGATAGGGGTAGAAAAAGGGGTTGAAAGTTTGTATGGAAATATGCGGTTTTTGAAGCTAGAACAATAAAACTTTATTCTTTGTCTTTTTTGGAATAGGAGTGGGAATCGGAGGGGGAGTGAGAGTGAGAGCGTCAGTGAGTGTAGGAATGTGAGTGGGAGTTAGCGTAGGAGCGATATGAGGTGAGAGTCTTGCGGCACTTACAACATAGATTGACTCCGCCCTTACATAAATTAATAAACAGCCTAAATAATTAAAAAATCTATCCCAAATCACTAATCCACGCGGACGAAGTCGCGGGCACAGTTAGTTATGAATAATTTTATTGTTATATTATTTTAAGAGAATTGACTTGAGTCTTGGACTCATGAGTCCTTACAGGAATTGCGATTATACTGATACAATATTTTAAAGTATACGCTATATGTATATTATATTACTTTGACTTTTAGTGAGGGTTTAGCTTTTAAAGCGAACGAGCGTATGAGATGAAATTTCGTAGCACCGCTACGGAAGACGTAGCACTATTAATTAGTTTTAAGACGCCTCGCTATAATGAAGTTGATATTACGGTATTTGAAAATCCTTAATTTTAACAAATATTTAATAAAACTTTATTGTTAAAGTTATTGAATATAACCAGTTAAAAATCATTTTCAAATAAGTTTAACTAATATATCGCGTTTTAAACCGTGAAAGTGTTTTATTTAAACATATAACCTTAGCAACTCACTTTAGTAACACCTTCGATGAAAGCTCTAGTTGCCAACTCTCCGGGACCATCGACAGTTTTTCCATCATCATCTGGTCCCCATGACGCACTGTATATATCGACATGTTGAGGATTGAGGCTCAGCGATCTCGCTTCGACTGCATCCGTGACGTCACCGTCTAACATTCTTACACCTATAAAAAATACGACCAAAATATTTAACACTACCACCACCGAGCCAGTGACAACGTCTTATAAACTTTTATTTTTTAAACAAGGCGTTCAATTAATTATAAATTCAATCAAGAGCTCTTAATGAATCTATAAATACATTTTACCTGGTATTAAGGAATGCGATAATTGATCATTTAATACCTCGATAAGATTTTACAGACTTTGACTTGTTAAAATGGTTATTCTGTGATTAAAATTCGAAACATTTAAAGGGTTCGTCCTTATATTTCGTTAGGGGTCTTAACGAGGCTCTCGAATAAAGAAATAATATTCGTTGTTTTAAATAAAGTATTGCATTAATTATATTTATGGAAATTTTCGTAATATCTTTGTTTCTGTTCGTTAAATATCTTTGGTAATTGGCAATAAGTATATTTATTAGATATGTATGTCCTTCACATCAGTCACTGAACAGTTTCCACAGCTGGGCCCCTAAGAGGGCACACAGACCACGTAGCATTTCGGTGTTCATGTGAGGATCCACCTTACTTATTTCGAGACCAATAAGACCCTAAATATGGATATTTGAACAGCTTTGTCTTGTGTAATTTTAGTATACACTGTTAAGAAATAGCAAGCAGCTAGGCATTATGCAGTTATACAAAATACTTAACGGTATAAAACCCGACATTTATTAGTTAACTTATTTAGTATTTATTTTAACTACGGCCCGACGCTTTGGATTTACAGTAGCCGTGGTCACGGGATAAAGATCAAAGTCAAACTGCTACACTAGCGCCATCTGTTTTGTCGTAGTTTGTTGGTCGGGAACGTGGGCTGTAGTAACAACAAAGTGTAGATAAGTTGAATAAAATATTTCGCCTAATTAACCGTTTAAAGTGTTTCATATAACTTTGTACTACTCACGTAAATCATAGACAATACCATTAAATAAAAGAATCTAGGAAGTATGGTTCATGTTGCTTGGTGTAATAAACTTAATTCAAGTACTATACATTTGGTCCATTTCCAAACGTCTTTATTGGCCTGAATCTAATTATGTAGATTGTACTGCATTTGAATGGACAATGACACAATTAAATGCTCAATTACGTAATATTATACAATATTAAGAACAAGTTTTATCTTCGTTTGTATGCAATTACTAGAAAATTCTTAGTGTATTTAGAATATAAAAATTTTTAGAGCTAGACTTTAAAAATAAAATTATATTTAAAACGTGGGATTGTACTACGCAATTTAATAATAACGAGACGATAACCCAATAAATAAAAAAATACTGTAATCTTTACTATTGCGTGTAAAAAAGTCAGCAGTTAACTATATTATATATATTTATTTATTTATTTATTTACGAAAACAGGAAACAAACAGAAATATCACAGAGTCATATTATAAGGAATTAAATATATATATAGAGTACAGATATTCCCTTAAATAGTTTCACAGATAAAATTTGAGGTTTTACAATAACTTACACAACTAGACCATGAAAAACAATGATATGCATCAAAATTACAGTATTATATTATTATTATTATTATATATATAGTTAGGCATAAGTTTGTGCTTCGCTATTGCGATATGAAATACAATGATTTTTTAAAACAACTCGATCTAGAAATAAATCTCATATAAAAGACCATCTTTTATTTTCAAAATATATTGTCGATCTCTCAATACAGTATTAACATGGAAATTGTTTATCTAGCCTAATATTATAAAGCTAAAGAGTTTGTTTGTTTGTACGCGTTAATCTCAGAAAATACTGGTCCGAATTGAAAAATTTGCTTTGTATCGGTTGGATCGTTTATCGAGGAAAGCATTAGCTTATAAACTATCAAAGAAACAGAGGGAAATGTGGAATATACGAGGAAAACTATTAGTGTGAAAAAGGTTCAAGAAACAAAAAAGAATGTTTGGAAATGATTCTTCTTACAATGATTTAAAAAAATGCGACAGTATATCTTTTAAGATTAACTCGCAAGAACGATGGGACGCGGTCCGCGTCGTGGGTAAAAGCTATAATTTATAAGGCTGTTGAGGTAGTTTACAAACATAAATAATATGATGCCCAAAAGAACTATTCCACGCACACGAACTCGCGACCACAGCTAGTGTATTATATATTGAAGATTCTTTAAAAGAAATCAAGAGCGTAATATGCAAAGTTGCAATTTCATAACCATTAAAAGGGTATGAATCAATTACTTTCTTGAAGCCTTATCGTTGCCATAGAAATCGAGGGTTAAAAGAGGTTTCCATAATATTGTCTATTGTGTAAGCTTAACCTTTTTGCGTAATAGTGCGGTCAAAGACGTTCGAGATGCCATTATTGGTCCCGAGCAAATAAATGCTACGATAACAATTTCGTATTGAACACGTCATTACAAAATAATCTAGATAAACCTTCAATAATGTGGCTCGATGGTTAAAATATGGTTTAATGCTACAGTCGACTTGGGATCGTATCCTGGGAACACAATAAACATTTAGCTTAAGGAATCGTCTAATAACCACTTGTGTGGGCGAAATCCCGTATCCCCTCGTGGGGCATGAGGCGATTAATGCATTAGAACCAATTATTTTTTAGAGTTGTATCAACATAGTAATATTAATCTTGCAGTCAAAAGCACAACATTTGCCGGAACAGTTAGTTATACTAATAAACAGCACACATAATAACAGTCTGTATCTTATGAGATAATTAATGTTAACCCGAATTAATTTCAAACACAGAAATCAATTATACTACGTTAATTAAAGGTTATAAATAGAGCGTACTAAATTAGACACAATTAGCAACACTGTCTGTAGTTTACGCGAGTACACATTTTAATAAAACACTTTTACGGAATAAAACACTACAGCCCGATGTGTCGGATACTTTGCAGCAGTCGTGGTCGCGGGGAGAATCGGCGGCTGCAAAGCACAGTACAGCACAGTTTAACTAATATATATCGCGTTTAAAACCGTTTAAGTGTTTTATTGAAACAATTAGCAATATAATAATAATTGATTAGCGATTCCAAAACCGCGATAACCCTTTAAGAAGCTGTTTATAAATGTTTAGTACTCTCATCTCAAAACGGCAGAATTAATTTGCATAATTTGAGACGATCCCGGAATAACTGCGGCGTTAAAATCGTATTATCATAAATTAATAAACATGTAGGAGACGTTGGTGGTGCAACGTGCAGGATGTGAAATTTCAGTTGTTTTTTTTTTATAAACTAAACAAGTACGAAGCTCAATTGCTGGAATATATAATAATAATAGTCCGTTTAATAGTTTAAAAACATATTTAAAAATTTAGATTTTAAAATTCTAATAACTAATATTAAAGATATTGTAAATATATACTGTAAATTATAATGAGTATGTGTTTCTTTTTATGTAATTTGTGTGATCAATGAATCATGTTAATTGGGTTAATGTAAACACAGAGTAAGCTATCTTTAAACTTTAAACGAGAGATTAGAATTAATATCATTTGCTGGTCATTAATTTCGTTTAAAAACCTGATTATATATGCAATATAAGAAGTATATAATATTCGCCTTAAACATTGATAATAAGTAAGAATATCCTAAATAAGGCAAAACATAATAAACTTATTAATAGTTTGACTTAGAAAAGGTTTTGGTTATCAGCAATGAGTGAATGTTCTTCGAGGCATTACAAAATAATAGTAATATTTTCTGTCATCGAAAAAAAAACAAATGCGTCGACCATCAAACATTTTTAGTCTTGTTTATCCAAATTTAATATTTATAGATCTCATAGAAAGAAATAAACAGTAAAGTAAAGATTATTTAAGTATATTAACTTACCACCAACACTCGCATCGTATGCAACGCCAACTGCGCACAGTGTATTGTTGGCAGTAGCGGCAACTTCACCGGCACACCTCGTCCCATGACGATTTGAATCAATCATGTCGTAGCGCGGCTGAGGGTCTGAGTCATGGGAGTTTACGTCGTAAGACGCCATTGGGTCCTGTAGATATGGGAAAATGTTGTAACTTTTATACTGCAACTTATATTACCTATCTATTAAAAAACCGTTTCGAATCAAGAAGACTAGGAGAATCTACACTCCTTAAATTATATTAAAAAGTAAGTTACATTTCGTTGTTTCCCCACAGGGCAAACACGTTTCGGTGTCTTTTTAACGTCTATTTTTTATATCATAAAGTGTTTAATACAGTTGATTGTATTTCTACACTGTGATAGTATACATGTGAGATTAGAAGGCTTAACAGTAATCCAAAAGCACACACATTGTTAACGTATAATAGTGCTTTAATAACAGAGAGATTACTACTATACCATTATGGTATGCGAGAGCTCTACAAAGAGCTAATATATATTTTAAATAAGTTCCTAATTAATTTAATTAATTATTATGTATGTCTTAGTGTCAAAGTTACATTATCTATTTGCTTAAGGTGCATGCCGAAAAGGATTGGAGACAAGGCATGGTACCATTTTTCAACTTACAGTGGTTTTATATAACTATTTAAAAAAAAAAACGCATAATGCGAATGTTCTTAATTTAAACTCCACAGAGGTTTAAAGTCAATATTAAATAATGCTTTGAGGATAAATCGATGTAATTCAGAAGTTTGCCAGTACGAAATCGCATATCTCTCTGCCACGAAAATATATTCCAGTTCACATGAGAATATTCATGACGGCCGATGATAAAGGCGATCATTTACACGCTGAATATCAAATTTAATACCGGAAACCATCGCTTACGAGGTCTTATATCTTGTCTGCTTTGCCGATAATATGGACGAAAATGTTTGTTAGACTGATATTATAATTGAGATCAAACGTAATTTTGTAATATGAATTTTAAACTAGTTTTATTAAATCTACCTTAAAAAGTGAAATTCCCTCTTTGTTGTAAACTACATAACAACGAACAATTAGTTTATACAAAAGGCATTTAAAAGTGAATTTAAAATATAGCGTTGTTAACGAATTGAAAATAGAAATATGGCTGAACGTAGATGAAATAATTGCTCGGTTGCTACGGCGTAGCAAAAGCGTAGCACGGTTTTAACGCAATAACGATAGCGGCCTTGTGTCCTGTCCTTTGTATCTATGCTATGACAGATGTGTCAGTGCTGTTCGATAAATGCGGCTTTGACGAAAACACATGTCAGGACCAATAAATTGAATAAATCGTTTCACATCAAATACTATCGATAGAAATGTTTAGAGAAAAGTCAAGAAGAATTTATTGTATTAAAAAAAAAGATGTTCAATTCCATTTGTTTTTTTTATGATTATCCGAATGGTAAATACTGTCTATAGTTCTACCCGTGACCACGGCTGCTCCAAAGCATATGAAACGTCGGGCCGAAGTTAAAAATCATTTTCAAATAAGTTTAACTAATATAACGCGTTTTAAATCGTTAAAGTGTTTTATTTAAATTATATATTAAAAAATTATTGTGACTCATACGTTTAACGCAATGTCTAGCATTTTTTTATGTTCGATAAGACTCAGGTTGATATATTGTTTCGGTCAAGCAGGGCATAAAAGTCTAGTCAGATCAATCAAAAAGCAAAAAACTTATGTCGCTAGAGGCCGAGTGGCCAACAAAGAACATGACTTTCAATAAGGAGAAAAATAAAAATAAGCAATCAGCTTAGCCGAAAATGAATGTGTACTATTATTTGTGTAAAAATTTTAGGTCATTGTGCTCTTGTAGATTTTTAGACTATGAAAACATATTAACTCGATTTATAAAATTGCGGTTAGACTACTCTGCCTCTAGCGGCCTTATATATAATTTAAATATATTACTTCTAATCGTATTTAGTTACTTCCACTGCAGTTACAATAATTTTATTATCGAACAATCTTACATAAATGTATAGTATATACGCGTATTGAGTTGCTAATGAATAACTGAATACTAATAAGTCAGTCTAACAGCGATGATATTTACTTACATAATTAGATACTAAGTCCGGGTGATCAGTTTCCAAGCCGTCATCCAATATAGTGACAACTACGCCACGGCCTGTGACGCCCTCCCGCCATGCTGGAATCACGTTCATGTCCAGCCCACCACCTCGGTTCTGAAAGCAAAGTGTCGTCGTTTTATGGAAGCTATTGTGATAAAAATCAATGGGCTTAGGCTTGATCCCATTCGTCTAATGGGCTTGTAACGAAAGAGGGTTATTTTGCATAGTGACCCAGACCAAAATGGACACGCAATACTTGCAATTTTCCGGTGTTATGTGAATGTTTGTGTACGTTAAGGTCATCGTTTGGCTTTTAATTTGAATTAACAAAATATTTAAATTTTTACTTATTCTTTTTTTGTTACATATGAATACTAGTATATGTATACTCCCCTAAACAATGTTAATAGTGAATTTTAATAATGGGTGTGCTATATTTTTCGTACTTCGTATTGGTTTTATCATTTAATTTCTGTGTAATTTTGTAATGGATTATGTAAAAGGAAATGAAACATTATTTTGCAATTACGAAAATTTTTCATATAGATTTTCTTCAATAAAATTACACGAGTAGTACACATTGAAATAAAAGACTTTAATGGTTTAAAACGCGATATATTTTAGTTAAACTTGTTTGAAAAATAATTTTAACTATGGCTCGATGTTTCAGATGCTTTGCAGCATCCGTGGTCACGGGGAAACCACGGTAGACCATGGAGAGAGAGAGAGAGAGGTAGTTAAAACAAATTTTCCAGCAAGTTTAACTAAAATATATCGCGTTTTAAACAGTTAAAGTTTTTTATTTAAATAAGATATGTATGTTAATTATTTTATGAACAATAAATGTAAAATGAATTTAAAGCGCTATCTAACAGCGCATGATCAATTACTCACACAGGACATCCTAATGAAAATTAAATTTCACGTCGTCAAAAGGAAATATTATTAGCATCGTGGGCGTTTGTCTCAATTAATTATACATTAATCGAAGATCTAAGTGGATGTAACGTGAGCATTTAGTAATTGGAGGCAAAGGTCGGAGATGAGATGTTCATTACGAGAAAACAGGTAGGTAATGAGTTGGAAAATTGCCTTTTACAAGCAAACTCGAATATGTGATACATATGGTACTAATCACTGAGAGCGTTTGCTATGTAGTAGGTAGTCTATGTTTTGTACTATGCAATGCCTATATTGTTAGACTTCGCTGGGAAGCCTTTGCAACTGGGAACGTAATGTAAAATGACAATCATTTTTTAGTATGGCAGTTACAATAACGTGATAGCGGAAAATGTAAAATAGATTAAAACTATTGCTATTCATTAGGAGTTTTGATTACTACTTGTATTATCAATATTTTTGGGATACCTGTAGAGTGTAACTTTGAACCATTAAGTAATATTGTAAGAGTACGACTAAATTTTAAAAGCTAGTGTTAATCGTGAACGAAACCTAAGTTCGAGTGGGAAGTAAAATATTTATATATCTATACTAATATCATAAAGCTGAAGGGTTTGTTTGTTTGAACGCGTTAATCTCAGGAACTATTGGTTCAAAATAAAATATTTAAAAAATCGTTGTCAAAAAAGATTTTAGGCTATAAAACATCGCGCTGCGACTAAAAAACCGTGGGAAACGTGGGAAATACAATTTTATGGATTTACGTTGCGTGCCCTACTATACGGTTCAAGATACCTAATAAAAAGATGAATTATGAAAAAATGACTTCTCTTTAAACGATCTAAAAATGTCTGTCTTATCAGACTAACTTAATATGACGAGCCGCGGATAACGTCGTGGGTAGCTTCTATAATTTGAAGTGAGGAGGAAGTTTGCAAAAACAATTTGATGCCTAAAATAATTATTCTACGCTGAGGCAGCTAGTTTTTAATAATTGAAGAATTGACTTCGACGAATACGAACATTTTAAAAACATACTAAGTTTTTTTTAATGTTACCCACCTTTTAAGCCGTTGCTTTGACTCTAAATCGTTAGTTACACAATACCATCAATAATACATTTAAAACCTTACCAGATACCACATATGTGGCCATTTGGGGTCGTTCAAAACGAATCTCATGTCTGTGGAGCGTGGTCGACCCTTTACTCTTGTGTGGAATTCCCTTTTGGAGCTCGTCTCTCTTTTCGAAGCAGAAGAAGGAGATGGGGCGTCTGATGTTTGTGGATCAGCTGTAGAAGAAAATCCAACATCAATCACACATACATTTAGTTAAGGTGCAAAGCATAAGGCATTGAAACTTAATTTTCAAGTGTTAAGATTGAAATTACATTGCGTGTGAAGTGAATTTTTTGCTGTGAAAAATGCTTTGCAATAAAGTTCACGCGTGCTGCACAAATTTAAATAAAACACTTTAACGCTTAAAAACACGATATATATAAGTTAAACTTTTTTATAACGTCGGGTCGTTTATCTAATATATATCCCGTTTTAAATCGTAACAGTGTTTTATTTAAATCGTAGCATTTCTTTCAACTAAAATACGACTTTATTGTCTGGAACATTCGAATGAAAAGCAAAGAAATGAACATAAAATTTCAACCGTCACAAATGAGTTTCCAACTACTGATGCGTAGTATAAACACTCGAAACCTCCTCGAGTATAAAACTAATCTTCAGTGACAAAGAATTCCCAATGAAACGGAACAAAAGCTGTTGGTCTTGAACTTCAGCCAAGTTACGAAGTCAGGGTATCTAGGTCAACCGGCTATTTACCTATTTGTGTTCTCTGCTTAACTGTTCTGATGTTTAAAACACTTTCAACATTTATATTTCGGATTCAACAGAAGGCATTAGCCCTAGGTGACGTGATGTTTTACGCTGTGAACTATGTATATATGTAACTGCGTTTTTTAATTATAGAGGAGGACAGACAAACATGGAGGCAATGAAATACCTAGCCTATAGCATCTAAACAAGTTGCGCTAATGACCTATTTTTGCTTAGACTGACCGAAACGTGATTAACCTTCACGGCTTTTTTATCTCTGGACGGCGGTTCGTGACCCGGACGGAATTTCGATATTCCTAACACCCATTTGGTATCCAGATTTCCAGACGAAGTTGTTTCAGATAAATTATAAATAGATTAGAAAAATGTTGGAATTGGTGAATATCGAACCCCTCGATTATTAGCCGTACACTGCTATGATAGAATATGAATCTAGATTGAACATGACAATTTATGTAAATGAGTGTTAGTTACGCTAGCTCAATGGTTGAGCAATGATATTTGTGTCATTAGTATGTATCAATTTAAGAATTGAATTGTTTTAAATTTGACAAGTTCGTTCCTGTAATAATATCAATGCATGGCTAACAATCAACGGGTCGGCGGTTCGATCCTCACCGCCTCCAACATTTTTCTAATCATTCATAATCTTTCTGGAACATATTAGACTCGTTTGGAAATCTGGATGTTACATAATCGGTAGGAATATTAAAATTCCGCTACCAATAACCACCGCTCACAGATGTAAAAGCTTAATCGCATTTCGATTTCAGTCTGTGGCTTTCCGAATATCCAAAGCCACAGTTTCGTCCACAGATTTGCAAGCTAAATTTTCTGTTTTTATTACCACAGTATAAAGTCTTATAATTAAGTCTAATTAGCCAGGAAACAGTATGCAGAATATTTGCGCAAATTATGCAGTATAGAAAAGTTGAATGAGTTTTTGCAATTTGTAATAAAGTTTGTGTTCTCTCGTCTCCTAATTAAACTTGAAAGCTTTAAGCACACATCACTCATATCTTAAATAGGTTAATGAGCACAACGAGTTCCAAAAAGGTTCAGATATAAGCTGAATTTCTGGGAGCTTATAACACTTAAGCTATAACAACAATGGCTCGAACTAGTTGCTATAAACCTACATTAATTTTCAAGCTATTCGGCCGTGGGAACTGAGAAATAATTCGGTGTTTTGGCATTAATAGATGTCATCGACTCCTGATGGCAAAATGTCGAATCATTTCATCAGGAATGGTGACCATTATGCTTTACGGCTCGCGCATTCATATCGACTAGTATTTAAAACATAAATACTTATGTAATAGAATAAGTTCCCGGCCTTTTAAATTGATCGTCGTCAGGTATAAAAACAAGAAATAAAAACACTGAATATTTTACAGATTTGTTAAGTAGAACGGGATTACTTTGACAAGACTGTTTGAAATAAAAGCTCTTAAGTGTTTCGGAGTCCGCAATTTGAATGGATTAGAATAATATAGGCTTTAAGCGCGACAACGCTGTTAAGCTTTCATTTTGGAATGCTTCCGTAGTTTTTTTTATTTTTTATAAATTTCATTAACATAAAGTTAATGTATTTTGTAAGTATAATCCGAGTCTCTACTACGCCGTGATGTAAATAAATAAAGATACCCGTCTTTCACATCTCCATTATTTAATTTAAAAATCGAAAAAATTCTCGCCTCGGGCAGGACTTGAACCGGCATCGTCAGCGTCCTCAACGGATTTTTAAATTATATAGTGCCTTCATGTACATATAAAAAATATTAAATTTTTCAAAAAACTCTATTATGTAATTTTCCGCGGGTTCGCCAGTCTAATGATAGCAATGTTAATAGTCATATATTACCAGCTCGCGGATTCGATCTAGACTAGGTCCAACATGTCTCTTATTATTTTTCTTCGTCTGAATGTTAAATGGGTGATAGGAACCCGACCCAAAATAAGTCGACAGCATCTTATGAGGCCGAGGTATTCCACCTACCATCAAGAGAACCCCACTCTTATTTGTATACTTTTTTTTTTTCTAATTCTCACATCACCGTCCATATTAAACTTCTAAGCTTACCTGTAGAAAAGCTCTCTGGTATAGTGATAAGATCTCTTTTCTTCCTCGACAGTACTCTTTGCTGTCTCGCCCATCGTACTCTTGAGTCTGTCTGCAGTCGCCCGTGATGGTCGGGATCTGGTGATAGCGATCTCCGCGCCACTGAATTGTGATGAAAGTGGAAGTGGTCGTCGAAAATCTGAAACAAGAATCAAAATTAGCCATCCAATAAAATATTATTTGTATCGAGGAATGAGGGTTTAATTTACTTAATACTACGTAGTTTATATCGACTTCATGTCCATTGCATTATTGCGTAGATGCGAAAAAAAATATTGGTGAGACAGAAGTCAACAATTGTAAAAGAGGTTCGCGAAATACTAAACGTACATATTCTAAAATTTAGTATTGTTTCCATTGAACAGTTATTTTCGAAACGTTGGTAAGGACACCTTTGATTCTGCAAAGTGATATTTTCAAAAGGTAGAAGAGATGCATAAAATATACACGCATAAGAACAAAGAGACCACACTGTAATTATAGAGTAATTGTTGTTCGAGCCTTTGACGTTACATTTTACAGCAAAGCGTGGTGGATAATATTTATAGTGGACAAAAGAGGGTACGCTTTTGTTATGGATAAAATTAAGAATTAAGTCGAATGATTTTTAAAAACATATAAATAATCAAACTATGACTTAAAAGTAATTAACTAACTAAAGATTCTTTTTAGATAAAAATGAATGAAGTCCCGGGAACAATCTATACAGAAGAGTGATTTTGACATTTCGTTATAATTTCCGGGGAAAAAAGTCAAGGAGGAATTATTTAACAAAAACGTCAGTAACATAATACCAACTCGCAAACATTCGGAAATTCTAAATTTAAATCACGGTTAAAATATATCTCTCAATAAATTGTGTTTTGTATCTGTGGCAGTTTGACAGCGCGATGGCGTACTTTTGTACGTGTAAAAACTATTCATTTTAAAGTAGGGTTCTTTGAAACTTAAAAGGGCGGAGATCCTTTTAGCAGTCTAGCTGCGGGGTTTGCTCGACCTAAGCCCCTGTAACGATACATCAACATCGTTGTTTAGTGTAAGCGTCACACTTTAGTTTAACGAGAATTCTAATATTTTACACATGCACATGATGTCATTATGAAAAATAAAATCGTTTTTTTTAGATTGAAAACAGTTTACGATACGCGGAATTTGAACCTGCATCCACAGCGCTCTGTACACACGCTGTGGATGTCGCTTCAAGTCCCGCCCGTGTCGTAAATTTTTTTCAATTTAAAACTCGAATTTCAATTTGTATACGAAAATGTCATATTTGAAAACTGGTCATTTTTATCCTGTCGTGACTGATTGGACTCGTTTCCACGAAGGAGTTGTAAAAACTAGGGTGTGTTTTTTTTAATTCTGGGTAAAATATTGCAATTAAAAAGGTAAAGTGCCTTACCACGACGAAAAAATTCAAAGCTTCACAGTTTTAAAAGAATTCTTACTACTTTCATCATCGTTTACCATAAGTCCTTCAAGATATCAAAAAATCACATCTTTGTAATGAAATAGAAAGACATAGTTAAGTTTACTTATATTAGCAATATTGGATACGATTTGATTTATCGTTGAGTATACTGTTATTTGTGTTGATGCATCTTCTATCTAAAGCATTTAGCTTGATTAAGTAGGTATTGATCTTAGACGTGGGTGCAAACCTGGCATCTAGTTTAATCGAGTTAAGATATACGAAACGAAGAATTAATATAAAAATTTATATGTTATAGATAGACACAGCATTATAGAAGAATTAAAAAAACAACATCTGCCTATTTAAGTAAAACACTTTAACGGTTTAAAACGCGATAATTTTAGTTAAACTTGTTTAAAATTTATTTTTAACTTTTTTACGTTTTAAACCGTTAAAGTGTTTAGTGTTTAAATGTGTACTACTAAACTACAGACAGTTTTACCTTTTTTACCTTGTTTACCTAATTACAAGCATGAATGCTGCACATTCAAAATTCACAGACTGTAACGAAAACGCGAATAAACTTAAGGCTTTTTCATCTCTAGACGGTTATTCGTGACTCGGACATATTTTGATATTACCATAGATTTAATATAGATTATAATACAAACAAATGTATGATATAGTAGGGAAGTTAAAAAATGTCCAATTATTTCAACGTCTGTACCGAGGCTCTATTTCATCGCTTTACGTTAGGCTCGAGAGATCGTCATTAACAGGAAAAAAACAGTCGTTCAAAGTGCAAACGTATGATGAATGCGTGTAAATAATCGTAGATCAGTAGAAGAAATTTTGCGGAGAATTTGGTCTATTCCTGCATTATTTTTACCGCATAAAAACTAAACAACAGCTATAAACTTTTATCATTTGACTGTTTATTATAAATTTCAAAAGTATATTTTAATTTGATTAGTATTACATAAGTAACTTATAAAAAAATATAACTTTTATATATCATTTTTTCATAGTTTTTTAATACCTGTGTACTTTGAATTGAAAATTGTTTAATTTTAAATTTAGATTATCGACGGACGTAAGATGTAAGAGCGACTACGAAAAATATGATATATTAAAAAATATATAAATTAAAATTCAATTTATTTAAAATGTGAATTTCACTCTAAACTCTACTTTCAAATGTCTATTAAAACATGTTACTTAAATACAATTTTAAATATACAAAAAGTGTGATAAATTTAAATAAAACACTTTAAGGGTTTAAAACGCGATATATTTTAGTTAAACTTGTTTAAAAAAAAGCCGGGTAGTTTCGCCAAATACCAACTTCGTCGGAACAGATGGCGCTAGCGGAGCAATTTTTACTTCGACGTCAGAGACATCCTCCATCTTTAGTCTCCCCGTGACCACGGCTGCTGCAAAGCATAGAAACTTACGAGCCGTAGTTAAAAATAATTTTTTAACAAGTTTAACTAAAATATATCGCGTTTTAAAAACGGTTAGTGTTTTATTTAAGTGTGTACTACTCGCGTAAACTACAGACAGTATTTAAGTGTGATAAATGACAACTTTTTAATATTTTGTATTATTACCACGTATGTTGGAACACAGCAATCAGGGCATACTAACAAGACGCATCCGTCATTATAGCACAGCCCTAGCTGACATAAAAAACCGCACTCCTATTATACGACCAGCCTGGAGGCGACGCATGACCTGCTAATAGATTGAGAGCTGCTGAGCATTTTTAATCCGAGCCAACCTAATTAAAGGCGATAGAGAAAAGGTTACTGTGCCACCTTTACTCGACGTTATGCGTAAAGCATTACACTGTGGAAATTCCTTAACAGAATGTGTTTCGAAGTTTAAAGTTTGCAAAAGTGTAATAATGTTTCTAGCTTGCAATTAAACTGTTGCGATTTTTTTATATCGTAATGTTATATGTTATTATTTTCTGTATTGTTTTGAATTAAATAAAACTACTAATAAAGACTCGGTAGCTCAATTGGTAGAGCAACAGCACGGAACGCTGACGATGCCGGTTCAAGTTCTGCCCGAATCGAATATATTTTGTGTTTTAAACGGTCAAGAATATTTTAATTAAAATGTGTACTGCTTCCGTAAACTATAGATTATAAGTATAACATTATGTTCCATGAACATTAGAGCAGTAACAATTGACAAACATAACATTAAAATTTGTTGTTAAACATAACAGTAAAATTGTTGTATTATATTTATCGTTGACTCCATGACTATAGTACTATAATGACTATTTATACCTTGCATTTTGTATCCTTTAAGCTTTCATGTCGTCTTACTTTATGGTGAGAAAGAGTCGCATTGAAAAATGTGGGACATTTCAAAGTGTTAGTTAAAAGAGAAATACTGAAAAATGTTTTTAAACTGAAACACTCTGTGGTTTCTAGGTTCGTGTGCAGTTAAACATGATATAATAATATAGCCTGCTTTAACTTAATTAGGTGTAAGTTAATTTTGCTTTGCTTTTAGAAAATTAGAAAATCGATAGCACGTTTAGGTCCACTGCATCGTGTCATTGAACTAGAACAAGTCTTCGTGTCTCATATCAGCTGTTGTGCACTACTTTTAAGATAGATGTGTTTCATAATTCATTATAAATGATAAGTAGTATTAGAATAAATCTATACTAATATTATACAGCTAAATAGTTTATTTCTTTGAATGCTAATCTCAGGAACTATTAGAGTGATTTTTTATTACAGGAATTATTGAAAAATTCGGTAGGATAGACTATTTATCAAGGAAGGCTATATAACATTACACTACTAATAGGGACGGAGAAATAGGCAAAATGTTGAAATAAGCGGAGAAAAATAGTTACCTTCCGTTGCGCTGCGAACACGGGTAAAAAACCCAAATATAAGTATAAAAACATAATTTCTCTTTATATGATCTACAAAAAAGTTTAAGATAGCGATGTCTATTTTTTTTAAGATGAACTTGCAAGAACGACGGGACGCGGACGACGACGAGGGAAAGAGTAGTGACATATTATAACGTCTAAGTCCAATTATGTCTCGACAAGTATTTCAAGAAACGAGAGATCCTTTTCAGTTTAATAGAGAACAGCTTAAAGCTAAATTAAAGAGATCTAAAAGATTTTAATATTCAAAAGAACGTGGTAAACAGTGACAGTAGAGTCCGACGGATGCCATGGCAACGCGGTTGAGTACTTGAAGCGTAAACAAATCCGGTTCCGGAAATATATTACGCATTCGCCCCTTACTTACCTTCCAATATCACCCCGGGGAAATTAAAAGGACTTTGGGCTCGAGATATTTTTGTTGTCTACTGCAAAGTTAATAGCAAAATAGTAACGTAAATACATGAATAAATACTGTTTGTAGGTTACGCGACTAGTACACATTTAAATAAAAGACTTTAACGATTTAAAACACGATATATATAAGTTGAATTTATTTAAAAATTATTTGAACTACAACCCGACGTTTCGACGTTACGACGGGCCGTAGTTAAAACCGCCGAAAAAATGTCCGCCGAATAACAAATATATGGAAAAGATTCTGGTCTTTGAGCGAAATCATGAAGACCAAAGAAATACCAATGAAAAACCATGTTTGACCTATGGTTGTCAAACTTGGACAATGACAGAAAAAATAAAAGTTTGCCAAAATAGCATGGAGAGACAAAAAACGGATTGGACTGGTTAGTTGTGAAATCATTACAGAAATAAACGCAATTTAACACTTACTTTTGTAACCCCGATAGACAGTCAGTTACGTCAAAACCGTCATCTAGACAGCTTTGCCGATACAATGATACTAAAAAATATTCCTATACGATTTCTATTCCTAGTGAAAATTGGAAACTGAATTTCCTTCGTAATCCACATCGCTGCGGCGACGTGAAAAATGTCCGTATCGAAGTCATCGAAACGACTGGAATTCATTGAAAATAAGAACCGTAAACGCAATGTAGTGAAAACGTGCGCTTTTGTAGGGGGCGAGGCTTTTACGGCACTGCTTTATAACGTCCTCCCCCCTACTCCACAAACCATTTCCCATTCAGGCAGACAGCGTGGCAGCCCGCAGATACATTTTATTTCTCCTACGCTGTTAGGCTTTGTAGTCACTGTCGAAATATATTCGAATCGAATGATCTTTTATCGTAAAAACTAGATTTAAAAGCTTTAATATTTGTCACATGTTTAGCACATATTGGGCACATTATGGCACTATATAAATTAAAATCGATTTTAGATTTAAAAAAAAAACAACTCGGGCAGGATTTGAACCGTCATCCTCAGCGCTCCGTGCTGTTGCTTTACCCAATTAAGCTACAAACGTCAAAACTTTTTAAACCTATTAAACAATGCGTTTCTTGCGTAATTTGAAACTTACTACTAGTGTTTTAAGGTCTTAAGCTGCAAAGCATAAGAAATTGAACCTAGATTCTTTCGAATTAAAGATGGATTCTGCAGTACGTATACAATAATTGTAACTACTAAAAGTAATTATTTCTACAATTTTCATTAATAAATAAATATACGGAACGAAAACAATTATAGCAATGAATTATTCATGTTGTAAAGATTTATATTTAATCCTTATCATATTTTGATACCATCTTTATCTGTGTGTTCTTAGGTTTACAGTACCGATTCTAGAACCTTACAATTAATTAACCCCGCGCTATTTTCACTGCAATACGATAGTAATGCATTTTCGATGTTCGGTTTTTGTTCGATATTCCTATATATTTATATATATCCATATTATCCTCATTATATATATTATATGTCTCTATTACTATAAAAGAACGATTAATATAATTACAAAGATCTTAAAGTAACTCTTCTTCATTCTTTAACACACATTTAATGGCCCTAATTCAATTAGTAAATTTATTCTTCTCAATGGTCTTTTTATAATAGCAGAACAGACATACATGACGTTTACTTTATGGGAAGTGAAATACTATATAATTATTAATATTTTTACCATTTACCAATAAATTGTTGTGTTATATGTGATACTTTTACTTTTAAACACTACTAATTAGTTAATAAATAAACGACTATTACGCGGTAAGAGCATTGAACTATTCTATAACACGATACTATGCAAAGTTCAATGGCACGATCCACGAGGATATTTGTGTTATGTTTTGTTGGCACGACGGTCGCTAAGTAAATTAGCACATAGCTGTATTAGGACAAGCTAATAAGGGTTGTGCAAATGGGAAATATAAGTGAAACGACAGTTATTTTCAAGAAATCGTGGCTATAATAATTCAAAGTTTACGTCACCTCAAGTGTTTTAAAGCATTTACACAAGCCCAATCCAATTTCAAGTTGCATACCTACACGCAATACTTTTTTTAAAGTTGAGCTACAATTATTATTTTAAACAATTTTATTCACTATTATCATTTCTCCTAGTACAACAATCAAGCAGTTTTGAACATTCGTTAATTTTATAGTTTCAACTTTGCTACCTTTTATCTTAAAAACTGTTTAAGACGCCATTAAAAATAAAAACTTTCTAAGTTTCCAAGCCATACTTCTACCCGATTATATCTCGCTAAATGATTGAAAAAGCTCTGTTGACATCGAATATTTTTTTAATTTCAAATAAATTCACTGAAACATACTTTCAAGAATATGCTATAGTTTATTTTTGCGTCCCTTTTTTATTGTTCTTCATTTTTTGTAATTATACACACTAAAAAAAAGGAAACATTATCTGTTAGTTGAGCATGTATTTTGTATATTTTGTAAATCGGCGTTGAGCTTACATCCATATACAACAAAAGGTGATTGGTGTCCCTCCACACATATTTAATTTGAAATCTATATCATTACTAATATATAAAGCTGAAGGGTTGCACGAATTGAAAAATAATTTTATGTTGGTTAGAGAATCGAGGAAGGTTATAAAACATCGCGCCGTGACTTATAGAAGCAAAGAAACAGGGAAATATATTTCCGATGCGTACACTGCAACAACGGTTCAAGATACCCAAAAAGATCTATGAAAGAATGATTACTATTTTAATGATGTCCGCGACACTATAAACTGCCTATTAAGATGCAAGAACGACGGTACGCGTACCGACGTCGTGGGTGACCTTAAATTTATAAAGATGAAGAGGAGAGGTTTGAAAAAAACAAATTAGGCTGCCCAAAATAACTACTCTACGCGGACGAAGTCACTGACACAGCTAGTGTGGAATAAGTGATATAATTTCTCTCGAAAGAATTTCAAACGAGATCTATTAAGGACACCTTTTTGAATATTATTCTGTGCCATAAAGGCTTTTCACGCTCGTTGCAGTTGTGTAACAAATCACAGGCTAGCAGTAATTGGTGCAAATGCAATGCGATAGGGACGGCACTTCGCACACAGCCTGAATTACCTTTACAGCTGTAGATACGTACGAATGCGCTTCTAATCACCAGAGTGGGAGCTCGACGATCTATGTGCTCTAACGAGGAAGGCGAGTGTATTTTGCGCTTACTAGATACATAGATCACTAGTGTTGCGCCTTGGCTCTAACCGGGATAAAATTGATTTTTACGGTAGACGCTTCCGTAGCTACGCTTTGTATTGGTACTTAATATGAACCACAAAAAAAAAAAATTATATTTTTCATAAATTAGGAGGTGAGTCTCTTACTATATATAGTAATCAAAAGATTATTGCCTAATAAAGATTATTTTAATTTAAGTGTTTTATATTTAACTGATTCTCCAAGAAAATATATTTATTATCTGTATCTGTATAAATACTGTCTGTAGTATACGCGATCCATTTAAATAAAACACTTCAACGGTTTAAAACGCGAAATATATTGGTTAAACTACTTTTGCAAATAAGTTTAATTAGTATAATAGACAGTGTAGTGACTTTACAATCTGTAACAGCGCTACTAGCGCTAGTGCACGCGTGTCTTTAGTGATTGTCAATGAAGGATGCAGAGCACTTAAGTATTGAAAGATAGTACAAAATATTGAGATCATCTAATTTCAATTGGGACAAATCGTATAAAACTCTTGTAATTATATATTTTAGTGTATAAAATGCTATTATATAAAGAAGAAGAGTTTTCCTAGCTGCGTTTATTATTCTAAGCGTAAAACAAGTGTTCTACTAACAAATACTACAATTTAGTAGGATTTCGTCATCAATCTATATCTAGCATAGGATATAAAAATGCAATAAACATTGTAACTTCCTCTATCACAATAGTTTTGAAAACAAAACAAAAGCTTATACACGATCTTTCTGTTTGTGTTCGGAAAACAAGAGAGGTAATATAACAAACGACAGGAAACAAAATCCAAAATAGGCTCGGTCGTAACTGCATTATATTTCAAAAGAAAAATGTATGGAAACGTAGCGTTTAATTATCTATACGAATATTGTAAAGCAGAAAGTCTTGTTTGAATGCGCTACTTTTAGAAAATATTAGTACGGATAGAATCTTAGTGTTGGTTTAAGCATTTATCCGGGAAGGCATTAACTCAAACTCAAACCATTTTTTCGCAAGACAGAATAAATAACTTAAATATAAGCTTAAATAACATTAGGCTAAATAAAACACTTTAACGGTTTAAAACGCGATATATTACTTATTTAGAAATAATTATTAATTTCGGCCCGACGTTTCGGATGCTTTGCAGCAGCCGTGGTCACGGGGAGACTATACTGAATAATGGAGCGAAATATGTGTGCGTAGCGAAAACGGTTATAAATACCGAAACAATATATGAGAAAATATTATTCCCCTTTGAATAATTAAAGAAAATGCCAACAATCATTTAAGATTTACTGACAAGAACCGACTGAATTGAAACGGCATTGTCAGCGCTGGAGATGCCGTTTCAAGTCCTGGCGGAGTTGAAATAGTTTTTATTTTATTTTCGATTTTAAAATATATAGTGCCATCATGTGCAACATCATGTGAAAAATATTAATAATATATATGTTTTCAATACTCCATACACATTTAAATAAAACACTATCAGTTTTAAACACGATATATATTAGTTAAACATATTTGCAGATTATTTTATAACTTTGCCCCGACGTTTCGGATGCTTTGCAGCGGGAGAGTATCGATTAGACTCTCGGCGAGACTATATCGCGTTTTAAACCGTTACATTGTTTAATTTAAATATGCCATATGCCAAAAAACTTAAGGGTGCTAGAGATCAAGATCAATAAACCGATCAAAACGTGACAGAGGTATTGCCTTATACTCCTTCAACTGTTTTTCTGGTTTATAAATCTTATGCACACTTTAAAAACCCCTTTTTACAGTTAAAGTAATGTTTAGAACCTCGGCAACACTGAAACGTATGAATACATATTTAAACGTGACATTTTCAGTTAGTATTCATTTATGAAATGTATTAACATATTTAGCAGTATGGTGGACGTGTTCTGTGAATTAGATCCAATTTCCTCGTATTCATCACTCGTACATTCTATACTGTCTGTAGTTTACGCGAGTAGTTTTTGAAATAATATACTTTCACGCTTTAAAACACGATATATATTACTTACACTTATTAGCCGTGACCACGGCTGCTGCAAAGCATCCGAAACGTCGGACGGTAGTTAAAAATATTTTTGAAATAAGTTTAACAAATATATCTCGCGTGTTGAACCGTTGAAGTGTTTTATTTAAACTCGTATATTCTAGAGTCGTTAATAAATGTTTTTGAAATGAAATATTTGTTGTTTTATTTTTAAGGATTTATAATATCTTTGAACTTAAACATTGCTTTGACTAAATTATTTTCTGCCTACTAAATATAAACTACTTGAAGACACATATCCCTCAAATGGCTTGCGCGGGAGATTAAATTTTATACTAATATGTTATATATGAAATAAAAAATTTCATGATCACGCTCGTGGTAGCTTAGTTGGCATCCGTTGGTCATGGGTTTGAGTCGCAAAACTATTAACAAATATTTGAAAACTTTAATATTTTTTTACATGTTATTGCACATGAAAGCACTATATAATTAAAAAATAATAAATTTTTCAATGACTCGGTAGCCCAACCCCTTGTTCAACTCTCTACACAGTTCTGAACAGTTTTCGCAGCGTGCGCAATGGAAACAAGGATGAAAAATATTTCCCGTTCTTTCGACATTTCCCACTGTTTCTTTGCTCCTATTAGTCACTGCTATGTTTCAGCCTTTAGCCTTCCTAATTAAATGCTCTAACTAACACAATCAGAATTTTTCAATTCGAACGAAGTAGTTCCTGAGATTAGCGCGTTCAAACAAACACACAAACGAACTCTTCAGTTTTATATATTAATATAGATAGTATATACATAGATAATAACTTCACATAACGTGAAAAGAGCCCGATGTGCTTTAATTTTTTTCTTTTCTTCTTTTGTATAAGTATAGAGTAACAAGAGGAATTTGATTATCTATTGTTATGAAAATTTTCTGAAATCCTCTAATATTACGAGTAGATTGTTCGATGTCATATTTATTAATATTTCGTTCATTAGATTCCGTGTTATTAAAACTCCCCGTGACTAGAGATGTATTTAATTGCTTTCGGTTAGATACTTAATATAAGTATTTTATAGTACTGGGAAATGTTAATAAAAGTAGAGAATATTTATAGTATCTGAAATTATATGGTTTTCCATTGTACCATTTTTATAACGAACACAGCGGGACGTGGAAATGAATTATTGTGATTCCAACATATTCATAGCAGTTGTGGCGAAGAATTTATAATAACACCTGAGGCTTCATTTCCTATATATTTCTTTTATGTTCTTTTAAAAATGCAGACAAAGCTTGCTGC
The DNA here is from genome assembly GCA_963661955.1 of Leptosia nina. Taxonomy (NCBI): domain Eukaryota; kingdom Metazoa; phylum Arthropoda; class Insecta; order Lepidoptera; family Pieridae; genus Leptosia; species Leptosia nina. The sequence continues at coordinate 3,128,083 of CAVLEF010000003.1, forward strand.
TTTTATCAAATCCTGGTCTTTTGATCTGAGCGTCTTAATCGTTCAAAAAAAAAACATAATAACAAAAAATTTACACAATACTAGTCTCAGGTATGTATTACATACCAAAATTTTATACAAGTATTATCACATCTTCTTAATCATACTCGGAAAAGCCTAAAAGAGCGTAAAAGTGATATCGTAACAGTAGCCATTTGTTTCCTTTACCCATCTCCCTCGGCAATTCCATGATATTTTTCTTTCAACTATAATAAAATGATGTGATATTTAAAATGATTTCTAATTTAACTTAAAGGATATTTATTTTAAGAGCTTTAATTATTTTTCTGAAACATGTTAGATGGGTTACGATCACCCGCCCACATATGGAATGAATCTGCTTTTATTTTCCGTTGGTTTCCATTTCGATGGATTTCTGAAGTCGAAATAGGTCGACGGCACATCCTGTTTTGATGTTGTATGTCTGAGGTCTTTCACCTTCCATCAGGTGAACCCCAAGTTTTGTCCTCTATGAGATACGTAAAAAAACCTATGCAGTATTATTCTATGTAAAGACATGATAATTAAATACTGTCTATAGTTTACGCGAGTAGTACACATTTAAATAAAACACTTTAACGGTTTAAAACGCGATATATTAGTTAAACTTATTTGGAAATGATTTTTAACTTCTGTCTCCCCGTGACCACGGCTGCTGCAAAGCATCCGAAACGTCGGGCTGAAGTTAAAAATCATTTCCAAATAAGTTTAACTAATATATCGCGTTTTAAACCGTTACAGTGTTTTATTTAGACATGATAATTGTATACATAAACTTTACAAGTAAAGATCCCCTCTTCTATGTGTTTCCATATCTCAGGTTCCTAACCCACGACCTAGTGGCGGTCACGTATAGACAATGCTTCTATCTTTGTAGTTTCTTAATATAAACGCTTGAAATAATATAAGGCGGAATTAATTATTTATAATAGTACTGTATCACAAAATTTCATGACTAAAAGCAAAGCAAAAGCCAAAAGACATTTCAATGAAAAGATTTTTACGAAACAGAATGCACAGCGCCCAAGTTAAAAACAAGATTAATGAAGACGGAAAGAGAAGCTACCTAATTAGAACGAAAGAAATGCGGAGTGAAATTAAAAATATTGTGGTATCTTTGTAAGTATTATCATATTTTTCAGTGATACTTAAAATTAAATACTTAAATTTATTTTGAAAACTTTAATATTTTTTACATCTTATTGCACATGAAGGCACTTTTAAACTATAAATATAGTTTCATCTTTGTCTAATGTTTTGGTAACCAAATTGAGTATTAGATGCCTGCTAATGTAAAATAAAACACATTCGTAAACTAAAAATTCGAAATATTTTATTTTTTTTACTACTATCTGTATTATGTACATGTAAGTTTGTCCAAAAACATTAAGTCATTTACCACAGTCTATATAAATTATTGTGCTATTGGTTCAAAGATTACTAATAGAGGCTATAAATTTAAAAATTATCTATTTCAATAAGTAAAAAATAATAATGAACAAAATTAGAAACGTAATTACTTGATGATTCTTCATTATTTCTGATTTTGGATAATTTGAAATAGCTTTTTTTCTAGAATTTAGGCCACTTTTTATCCCACATTAATCTGTAAAAGATTATGGATAATCAAGCTTATTGAGTATAGAAAAGCAGTTATTCTTTATGTAGGTTTTAATAGTAATAATCTATCCTCCGTACTTAAAATTTTATAGTGCTAATTCGCGTCATCAAGTATTCCTAATTTTTATTTAATAAGACACCTCAATCAAACTGTTTTCGGTTCCATATTCCATTCGGTACAGACAATAATAGAATGGTTCCAATCAAATTCCAAAAAACACTTAGCAAATTTTAATTTACGTTAATTGCTAGAGCAGAATGGAAAGCAAATAATTATAGAAAAACGTCTATCTCCGTTTACCTCAAAGTTATTAATTTGGTAATGGGTAGCGCGGAGAATCGGTGTTATTTGAATAAGAGTACTATTTTTGTTAAGTATTATTTTCGTAGGTTGTATAAAGTATTCAGTTACTTGCAGAGTCACTCGCTTCAGTTTTATAAATTGTTATTGCACTTTATAGTCAATGATATTTATACCTTTAAAGCCACCCTTTAGAACTGAATTTCCGTTTTTCGTTCATAACACAAGACAACAAAAAAATCATAGCACATTCCCAGGTACATTTTTATTTATTAGGATACATTAAGATCCATATAACAGAACAGGGCAGTTAATGGAAGGTTAGATAGCTATATTTCACCTTCCATTATGGTTATTTTCATCTAATCTTTCAATGAAACTCCAGATTTCCAGACCAGAATTCACCTATATCCAACATGTTGCGGAAAAGTTAGACTTAGGACCCTGTGGGGATCGAATCCACGATCGGTTTATTCTTAACCCTACACAGCCAGGTCCATAAAATTTTCAAATTCAAGTATTAGATACAGTTTTACATGAACCAAGCACATCGTGCGCAAAGATTTTCTCGTTTCTAGTCTAGTAGTTTTAATCTCAAAATCAAGATTTATATTAGGGTCTTGAATATACTTCACTATTTACTATTCATAGACTGCATAGCATTTTTATATCTACTAGTATTTACAATTTAAATAATGTACACAGAACAAAGCGTTAACGCTGAGAATTCTGGTATGCTAATTTTTCTCGCTAGCAAGTTAAGAACTTAGTATGTGTGAGGTATGAGTTTAATAGAATTTTTAGAAGCGAGTATTATCTTGTGATATGAGGAGAATTCAAGAAGTTCTCGAAGACAGCTTTCATAATAGATTCCGAGTGCCTTAATGGAATAAGTAATCGTCTTGACTGTTTACGGAGTAATATTGTAGAACCGCGGTCTACTTGATATTATGACACTGCTTTTACTGTACACATTTCTAACTAATTGTAGGAATCAAAGGCAGTATGTGTTTCTTTTGTGGCAAAAGAACTAAGCAGATTTGATAAAACTTAGAAACGCGCTAACGTTATCTATACTAATATATATACTATATCATCACTGTAGTTGGCTGCGACAACGATTCAAGATACCCAAAAAATATGTAGGAAAGAATGATTTCTCCTTCAATGAACTAAAAAAAATCCGGGACATTATATGTCTATCTTTTTCGGTCAACTTGCAAGATCCACGGGAAGTGACCGACATTTTGTGTAATAGCTTTAATTTATAAAAATGAAGAGGCAGTCTGCAAAATCTAATTTGGATGCCCAAAATAACTATTCTACGCGGGCGAAGTCGCTGACACAGCTAGTTATAATATACAAACACATACACTTCTCCCTTGACCTGAATTTTCAAATTGTTTCACGCACATAGCTTTATTGTGCATAACATCGTTTTCCTCATCTAAAAAATTGGGCGTCTTAGACGGTATTCTGCCTTATACCTACCTCTATAGACAGGTGCGTGTAATGCGTAGATGATTTCAGAAAAACATTTATTAATTTATAGTTAGTGTAATAATTAACTAGCTTCGACGCCTTATGTTTTACGACTTCTATTTTCAGGATACACTGATTTGATTCAACCGACAGTGGCAATAAAACAAAGGATTTTTTAAATGTATATATATGCTGGCAAGTGCCTAACTTATTTCATCTACTTCAATACAGTTTATACAAAACGACTATGTAAAATTAGACGGAGGTACATCCATTTGTATGAATAATACTTAGAACACTAAGCTGTTCAAATTAATTATTCTAATCATGCTTTCCTGTAAGCAATTAGGTGCACCAGAATTACCTAGAAGTGAATGTGTAGTCTGCAGTTACGGCAATGAGCTTGATCCTAGCTTACAACTTAACGTCGCCAAAACAGAACTAAGCACTACCGTTGTTTAGTTGAGCTGGCTTTGTTTAGACAACTAAACTACGTTTATATACAGTGAAAGCAGCTTCTAACGGCTGCATTGCTCTCAAGTGCACGTTTCATAGGAGTAAATATTTTGGGCAATAATATTAAGATAACATAATTAAACTTAAGAGATTCATGCGTCTTTACGAAAGAAAAATATCTTAAACGTCGGGTCGTAATTCAAAATATATAAAACAATACAAAAGTGTTTTATTAAACTTTTTGGGTAGTTTTACAAATTTGTTGTTTGTGCCCGCTGTTCGTTTCTTGGGAACTACAAACTAAAACTGCAACACTGCGTAATTAATTAAGAATAAGTAATCCAGGTGCCTTCTGAACAAGGAAATGGGAGATCCCGTCGTCGCTAGCTCGCAAATCAGTAGGGAAATGATAAAAAGAAACCGCTGCTCAAGATTACTTGTCGCCTAAACATTTTTTCAATTTCTCTCTACTTTGTACATGGTGCAATAAGATTAACCATAGTGCCACGAACTTTCCCGCCAAACTTAATATTGGTAATATCAACCACCCATAAAAAACTTTTGTAGAGCTGTGAGAAAATTGTGTGAAAATAATAGGAACTCAGTTTGCATAAGCGGCTTTTCGTAGCTTACAAGAAGATTACGAGAAGCATTCGACAACCAATTTACATGTCTAATCCGAAGCGGGGTATTAAAGTTTTTAATCTGTGAATTTCGCGAATTTGGTTTTTATCAGATGCAACTGAAATTTGCAAAAGAAAAATAAACTCCATTTTATATTTAAATAAAACACTTTAACGGTTTAAAACGCGATATATTAGTTAAACTTATTTGAAAATTATTTTTAACTTCGGCCCGACGCTTCGGATGCTTTGCAGCAGCCGTGGTCACGGGGAGGTCCGTTTTATATATCAAACAAACACTGAATTGGATTTAAAGCAAAATATTTTAGTCGGATCGTAGTTAACATTACATTCATCAATCTATACTAATATATAAAACTGAAGAGTTTGTTTCTTTGAACGCGCTTATCTCAGGAACTACGAGTTCAAATTGAAAAAATATTTTTGTGTTAGTTAGAGCATTTCGGGGAAGGCTACAAAATATACGCGCTGTAATTAACAGAAGCGAAGATACAGCGGTAAATGTGAACTAAACAGGGGAAATTTTTCGGGGGTATTTACCGTTCTGTGGGTTTCAGGTGCGTACGCTGCGAAAACGGTTCAAGACATACAAAAAATTGGTGTGAAAGAATGATTCCCCTTTAAATTATGTAATAAAAAAAGACAGTGACGCTATATGTCTATTTTTTGGGGTTTGCAAGAATTTGGATGCCCAAAATAACGATTCTTGCAAACGAAGTCTGGAAACGCTGGCACAGCTAGGCAGAATTAATAGTAAAAAATATGATAGAGACGTCGTAAAATACTGTTGCATAAAATGTCTCTGAAATTTTATGCAACGTCTTCAAATGTTTTTAACGGCTGCAATTAAAAGTAAATAAGCAAATGTAAATAATAGGCGCGGTGCTAAGTTACGTTAAAAGTTAGTTATAGCCAAAGTTTGAGCTACGCGACGCGTTTAATGTACTTGTATAATGGCAGTTAGAGCCGTAAAATGTAATAAGCTTTATAAATTGATGAAGTTGTTGTTATTTGTATATTTGCTTTTGATTATGCGCTACATTTTAGGAAATGGCGCACACAATTATTAGTAAAATTTTAAATTAATTACTTTTCGCATTGCATACATTTAGATTGTATTATAATACAATATGTTTTAGATCAACTAATAATAAACTACACCTGAAGCGTCGATTCGTAGTCACAAACAAGTTAGTTAATATATTTCGTGTTTTAAAGCGTTTAAAGTGTTTTATAGTTTTTATTTAATCTATACTACTCACGTAAATTACAAATAATACTTCACTAATAATGATTTGAAGTATTTCCACGTCATTTCAAATTTCACGAATAATTTATTTTACTCCTGGATAAAATGCTGATATTATGAACTTGTACTGACTACCATATCATTGTTTTTCTGGACGTTTCGCCATCATCATCATCAGGAGATGATGCCGATCAGTTTTCTTCGAGCAATCGAGGCGTTAACATCTCGTGATGATGCTGTCCGCACGTGATCCAACCTCTTCCCTCTCACGTCGGCCGAACAGCCCGAAAAACAATGATATCCTGAACGATGGCCGTGAAAGCCTTACACAATTTATTGTAATAATTAAGAGATTAGAGATTTAATGCTTCTTTCTTTTTCTTTCTCTTTTTTCCAATATATGTTTAACACTTACTGATTTTTTTCTTTCACTTTATCTCCTGAACTGTATAAGCCTACGTGTATACTGTACCTGCAATGGAAACCGATATCAACCACTCCCTATAATTCATTCTGAGTTAATACAATGCTATTCATTTACTAATACACAATGATCCCTGTAACACTAAAGGGGATTAATTAACGAAATGTGAATCCAAATTACCAATGCAATTCAAAATTTTAACATATGTAGGTATTAACCGCTTCTCGGTTTCATAAAGTGTTTAATATTATATTTGTAAAGGTATTATGGAATAGTATATAATATTTACGTTACGTACGTACGTTCTTATTTGAGGCTGCCGGAGCCAGAGTGGCCTAATAATAACATCTTTAAATAAGGAGGAAAGTAAAATGCCCAATTAACGTAGGCAAAAATATTTTTTTACTATTATTTGTGTAAGAATTAAGCTAACAATTTTCGGGCACTGTGCTCTTGTAGATTAACATTTTTGGACTATATAAGTATTAAAAGTCAAGTCATAAACTTGCAGTTAGGCTGTTCTGGCTCTAGTGGCCTCAATTTAAAATTTCTTACTCTATTTAAAATTTTTTAATTGTGTGGTTTAAAGGCTTGGCTAACAGATGTTATAAATTGTTTTTGTTAACAGGTGCCAAAATTTAGAGTAGTATATTTTTTACTATAAGTGGTATAGCTATAGATACATGCCCTTTTTAATTTTTAATCATAAATTATGTGTATAGTTTACGCGAGTAGTAAACGTTTAAGTAGAAACTTGACTGTTTAAAACGCGAAAAACATTAATTAATTTATTTTATTCAACTACGCTCTCACGTTTCGGATAATTGCATTAGCCGTGGTTAATGAGTTAACTATTATATTTTGCGTTTTAAACCGTTTAATATTTTTTATTTATCATCTTAAAATTATAAATGATAAATATTCGTTCTAATACTTAATTCCTTTTTAAAACATTAATGAGATAGTTTACATAATGTGTCTTTGAAAGTGTCAACGGTCTACCTTTAAAATAAGAGACAAAAGGAAACTGAATAAATAATGACTGAAAATTGTAATGACCCATTAGGGTTAATTGCTATGGCCCAGTTAACAGAACGATTATGTTTTTCTCAGTCGATTTACAAAATGTCAAGAGGCATTATTTCAGTGCTTTTTCATTACCATTTTATTGTTGTTAATAATCTTAATGACTTTAAACTGAGGTTGAGAAGGAAATTAGATTTTCCAAATTCGTTATGTAACGAAATATATACTAATTTTACGACTTTAGAGACGGCCTGACCGGGAAATAGCGTTACGTTTCCCCTATCTGGGACATGAGGCTTACACAATTCTGTCTTTTTCGACTGGTCGAGTTTAACAGGCTATAGTTTCGTTCTGATCGAAATCATTGTTTCCCCGGGAAACGGGGATATTTTGCGCCTAACAAAGTGCTAAGCAACTAGTTCAAATATTGAGCCACAGAGGTGGAAGAAATAAGCTTTTTCCGAAACACGCTTAGAAGGAATTAAATCATTTGGTGGCAAGGCAAGTATTGATTTTGTTTGAAAGACATACAGTAGCATTAAAATAAAACACTTTAACGGTTTAAAACGCGAAATATATTACTTGAACTTGTTTGCAAAATTATTTTTCACTACGGCCCGTCGTTTCTAATTGTTAAAGTGTTTTATTTAAATGTGTCCTATTTCCGTAAAAACAGACAACATACAGTAGCTTTTTTATAGTATGAGAAAAGGCTATATAAACACGAAACCCCTCCAATTAACCTAATGGCGGAAATTAAGTAAATTAGTTGTTTATTTGGGACGTGAAAGGGAGACAAATAAGCACACTATTATTATTATAGTCTGCATTGTGTTACGTGCGTTACCTTTGTTTAAAATTACTTAACTTAATCACGTTATGGAAATGCCAATAAAACCAATAATACGCAAAGCAATAGAAATTAAAACACAAATATTTCAATAAAGAGGACGACCTCAAGTTATTAATTAATCAGTACAGCAAGGAACCAGCTAGCTTCGCCAAAGACCAACTACGACTGATCAGACGGCGCTAGTGTCGCTGTTTTTACTTTGACATTAGGGATACCCTTCATCTTTTGTCTCATCGTAACCATGATCGCTGCAAAGCATCCATAACGTTGCGCCGTAGTTAAAATAATTTGTATAAAAGTTAATACATTTGCGTTTTGAACTGTTAAAAGTGTTTTATTCTAACTAGCGTAAACTACAGACAATATCGAAGATTCTTACGTCATTAAAATGATTCATCACACAACAGCATAAAGAACTAATCTTTATTGCCAGGCGTGATAAAAGACACTTCTGTGTTTACTCGTAAATAACAGAGATAGCATAAAGTTCAATTCCAGCTAATGACCGCGGTGGATTTCCATAATGCAGGAAAACTCAACATCAGACTCCATTCAAGCACAAGAAAATGGCCACGATAAAACAGAACTAACCTGAACTCTGTTATCGTTGGTTTAACGCTCAGTATAATATGAAGGTCGATTTAACAGTTGGGAATATATCCAGTATATTACCATTTCAATTGGAATTGCACTAAACTTCGGGTCAGGGATTGATATAAATGTTCTCGTAGTTTAAAATAGTTTTATTATTGTTTATGACAATGACGAAAAAAATACGCAAGCTATAAAGTTTGTAAGATCATCGTTCACTTGCTGTCGACCTTTTTGCCTTGGATATCTATCTTACAAGTAATTAATTAAAATTACTTAAAACAAGTGGTTAAAATACAATAACGCTTTGGTTACTGTATATCAAGATTTTATATTATTTCATTACTAAGTTCTTAAAACACAATTGTCTAGCATTGCGTTAAGCGCTAAAGGTCCTGGGTTCGAAGCCCGGATAGATTGTTTCAGTCGGTCAGGCCATAGAAATCTAATCAACTACTTGTCGGAACTACGTTACGAAAACAGATGTGTTCGTCCCACGCCTCACGCGGGGTAACGGGATTTCACTCAAAACACAATTAATACATATATCTTAATAATATCATTAATTCTAGACACGCAGTCTCATAGAAATCATGGGACTCTCTCGCTTCTTCATATATTCCGTGACGTTGATACGCGGTAGAATTCAAATTTAAAAGACTTTAACATACCTATTTAAATGTATGTTTTTTCATGCATAAATATTTTTTTATTGCAATTGTACGTACCGCTTTTACGGCCATGTCAGATTCATAAACGAAATGAGAGCCCCGAAAAGTATTAAACAAAATATTAAAGAACGATAACAAAGCGCTGACTGGCAAAATTTCAGGCTCGCGTTTTCGCACGAGACGAATATACGGTATCAAATGGTCCTTTTTTATTTCATAGAAGTAGACTGGCCTTCTTCCAGCAAAGACGGATATGTTTACTTTTAGTTTTATACACTTCGAATAACTTTCTAAGACCCGAATATTTCAGTTTTGTGTAGTTCTTTTAAAACTTAGATATTTCTTTTAAAACAAACTCTCTCTCTACGTTTGTAAGAGGATATTATCAACATTACTCAAAGAGATATGCAACTTAATTCTGTTTTAATAATTTGCAGTCTTATGAATTTCTTTAGTTCGTTCTTCATAGAATATAAATAAATAAAGTAGTATAAGTACATAAATTGAATCGTCCATAACTTTGGCAGTTAATGGAATGATTAGCGCAATTTCATAGATAAACTTCAGTTAAAACTACTTGAGAAACAGGGCATGAATGAAAACGCAAAAGTACCTGCTACGTGCCCCAGACAAATGACCATGGCCCTTAAATAAAATGTCGAGTAGTCATAATTATTTCTCAATTTTAAACTAAGGTGTGTGTCAGTATAAGGCGGTGAGTTCGGGGAATTACCTTTAACAGATTACAGAGAAAGATGTACTATACTTAAATATATAAAACCCTATTGAAAACACGTATCCCATCCATCTTAATCCTTTCCACGTTTTATTAGAAATGATGACGACGCGGATGGCAGTTTGCGTTACTTATTAGATTCCGCCAACCGTAAATTCCGTATTAACTTTAACGAATTTTATAAAATACTGTATATATTGCATAGCTTAGAAGGTCCTTTTTATAAAAATTCTTTATTTTTCAAAAAATATTGCTTACATTTCGTCTTGTGACGTGTCGTGGGCGGCTGGTCTCTTCCGGTGCATTAACAATTTTTGAAACAATTAACATCTAAGTAACTACATACTAAATTCTTACATGGTAAGTTTTATAGGCAAAGTGATACGTAAAGTGATACAATAATAGAGTGAAAAAAAATTAAACTCAAAAATATATGATACATTTTTGTCATTCAAAAGATAACTTATGACAGAGAAGGAAGAGTTTGGTTTACTTGATGGAACGTGAAATAATCCTATATAACATCTTAACGAGATTCAATGTCGACCTATTTTGGCTTTGGATATTAGGACAATTATCGAGAATCACGTAAAAAGATATTTAATTATAAATGAGGCTGAACCCGTCCCAAAAAAATTAAGGTTAAATTTATGCAGAATCACTCGCCCTTAATACCAAAATTAGAGGGACCTTGACACAAAAAATAAATTTGAGCCTTCTGACTTGCTTCCAGGGGGGCGATTCTCGACTAAGCGACTTATGTTTTGCACCGACACAAGTCGCATAGTAGGCATGAAACTAGTGACGAAAGTCGACGTAAATCACACTGTATTTAGAATAGCCCCCCAGTGGTCTTGGTCGTCTGGCTACATTCCAACTCCCAAGCCTATCGAGGGGCTGCCATTTACAATGAGAATGAATATGATGTTATTTATTTGACAAAGAGTTATACCATGCTTGGAAACAAAGATTTATATGGGAGCTCAGAAATACTTATGGATGTTCATAACTCACTTGTAAAGGCATTGCCGGAGCTGTGCACTAACATGATTTGATTAAGCAGTGTTTGGGTGAATGTTGTTTCCACTTATAATCTCCTCTCAAATAGGAGACGATCTGCTGAGTTTAACTCCACCACCAAATTAGTGGTGATATCCGGGATGGGCGGCTTAACATTATAACTGGACCACGGTGGTATTGACACTTAAGGACTGCTTTGATTAATTCAAATACTAAAGTAACATATTGTTCGCTTCAGGATTCGAACCGGGTCCCGCGTGATCAAAAAAACGAATCACTAGACCGGGGCTGCAAATTATTATGTAAGTCATATTCATACGTCTGAAGGCATATAGACTGAAAATTGATTTCACATTGAATATTTCGCGCGTGTTGAAATAAATTTACAAAATATACATATTTTTAATTTATACAAATAAACATAAACGTATTTAATACTAGCTGTGCCAGCGACTTCGTCCGCGAATCGTTATTTTGGGCTTCCGAACTCGTTGGCGGAAACCCCTTCATGTTTTTTAAACTCAAGCTGTTACCCACGACGTCGGTCGCGTCCCTTCCCGTCGTCCTGCAAGTTTATCTTAAAAGATAGATATATAGCGTCGCAGACTTTTTTATATCATTTAAAGAAAAAATCACATTTTTATACATAATTTTTGGGTATCTGGAAGCGTTTTCGCAGAGTACGCCATAATGCTGAATAATTTTGCCAATTTTTTTCACATTTTTCGCTGTATCTTCCCTTGTATTGGTCACAGGGCGATGTTTTATAGCCTATGGCCTTCTTCGATAAATGTTCTAACCAACATAATTGTTAATTCGAACCCGTAGTATCTAAGATTAGCGTGTTCTAACAAACACACTCTTCAGTTTTATATATTAATATAGATTACACAATAATATATATCTACACAGTTACATTTCTTAAATGTGAATAAATTTCAATACTTGTAAAACTTGAATTATTTTAGACTTAAGCGAGTAAAAATACTTTATTCGTGTTTCAAATTTTAATTACATACTTACTTATGTCGTCAAAAAGGTTTTTCTTTTGTTTTGATCCTCTGTATGTTAAGACATCATTCAAACCTATTCCGAATTACCTGTAACAATAAAACATACATTTTGTCAATGGGCAATAATAACACAAAAAGTTTATGAATCCGGTGTAACGCTAGGATAATATTTACATAGGATTGAACAAATAGGTTCGCAGCTATTGTATTTATCTGTACCCTGTAAATCCACCTTGATCAGTTTTTAACACGTTTCCTTTAAGTAGTTGTTTATTGACAATTGGAGTTTTAATATACCTTTTTAAATACTGTCTATAGTTTACGCGAGTAGTACACATTTAAATAAAACACTTTAACGGTTTAAAACGCGATATATTAGTTAAACTTATTTGGAAATGATTTTTAACTCCCCGTGACCACAGCTGCTGCAAAGCATCCGAAACGTTGGGCCGAAGTTAAAAATAATTTCCAAATAAGTTTAACTAATATATCGCGTTTTAAACCGTTAAAGTGTTTTATTTAAATACCTTTTTATCCAACGTCCTATTAGTAATGTATAAATGTTTAATCGTTCTAAGTAAACACACGTACATAACTTAAACACATTTATAAGTTTTTTTTTGCAAATGCAGTATTCAATAAATATTCCCCTGTAAATTAAGAAACGACATTTAAATTATCTTTTTAATAATTTTTTTATGTTATAAACTTAATAACTTAATAAATATAAACCAAATGAAGGAATACACAATGAATTACATGTTTAAAACTAACATTTCATCTGTTAATCTCGAACTTCAGATTAAACAAGAAAAATTATATTTCTTTACATTCATACAAAGGTTTATTTTTGTAGAAGTTGTCATTGAAGAAAAAGTATATTATATTACCACCGGAGTACCTAACAGCCCTGGGTTCAAATCCTGCTTAAACAACTTCGCTCATGAAGGGCACAGATGAAATTGAAAATTTACTTCATAAAAAGCGATCGATAAAACAGCCTTAGTCGTGTCTCGATCCTTCTCCACCCACATGGAAAGGGGGGGTTAAGAATAGTCATTTTTTCATGCTAAAGTAATTTACTTGCTCACTAAAAAGCAATGCACATGAGAAATATCACCTGAGGCCATTACCGGCTGGCGTTTTTCAAAGAACGTGCATCAAGCTTCCGACAAAAGCCGTTTGTTACAATTTTAGCGACGAAATTAACGCTCAGCTGTTTTAATAGAATTTGTGAATGATGGTCCGCAGCACTTCGGTAATGGACTTGTTTTATGCATAGTTTATTCATAAACTGCGAGAGTTACTGTTTTTATGGAAATTGTTCACTAAAGCTTTCAATAGAATTAATAGACAATGAATTTTTCGAAGCTGCATTTTACATGATGTAGCGGCATTTCGTACACAAAATATTGTGAGACAGGTTTTGTTGTAACATTTTCATCAGGCCATCATTGATTTCTGTTGGGAATCGAGGCTCATAGCATAATCACACACTTTTGACAGCGCGTGCCATCGAATTCGCGTGACATTGAATTTAGATCAAGTTCTGTATGTTACATTGAAATAATTATTTTAGTACGACTGGGGTTCAAACTCACGATCTTTGTACTTCTTAATATGGCGGGTTTGTCGTATATTCAGTGTTAATTTTTTTTTATTGTCACGAGTGAAAAACAGTAGTATGTCTTGTGGCTATGTTTCTAACTTATATAAGTCTATGAGCTGCTATGGCTCTCTATATGTAATTAAGCAGTATTAGTACCCTCGTCTGTAGAAGTTTCACCATCTCGAACTATAGAGCAACTAGTTCCAAGTTGATTTCTCATTTGCTCAGAACTGCGTTCGTGTTGGTCACAAACAGTGCCAATAAATTTAAGTTTGTGGAATCAAATGTTCGTTCAAAATTGAAACGCATTGCAGTTGTATATAAATGATATGGGTATTCAAGTTTAGTAATAACTAGTTGTGCCGCGACTTCGTCCGCGTGGATAAGAGGTACCAGCGGCATTGTTGAAAATTTCGAAGAAAGATCTCTTTACTGTCAAATCAAACGTAACGTAATATCACATGAAGATTCAAATGAGCAAAACTTTATAAACCGATTGATATGAACGATAAATGTTAAGTTTACCACAATATATTACTAAAACGACATCTAGATCAGATAAGCCGTTTCTGAGATTAGCATGCAAATCAAACAAACAGAAAATACTTCCAAAAATCATTTTATTGGATACCTTTGCATTGATAAAAGTCTCGTATTAAAAGGTTCGTAAATCACCCATGTACCGATTTCGATCGGTTACATTTTTATTATATGTATAGATAGATTATATAGTTGAAACAAATTATCGCTAGATGACATAGGTACATCGAATGTGCCGGGGTAAAACTCGCAATCAGTTTTTTTTTGCTATATTTTTACCCTCTGGGGGGTAAAAAAAAAAAAAAAAAGAAAAATGCCAAAGAACAGAATTTTTAATTTTCAAACGGTTTTATTTAGCTCGACCCGTACGAAAAAAAAAGTTGATCTGAAATTTGGTACACACATTAAGATTTAGATGACAATAAAATCAAAAAAAATAATAAATATTAATCTATAATGGCCGTCGAAAAAAAAAAAAAAAAAAAAAAAAAAAAAAAAAAAAAAAAAAAAAAAGAAAAAAAAAAAGGAAAAAAAAAAAAAAAAAAAGGGGGGGGGGTGTTGTTTTTTTGGGGGGGGGGGGAAAAAAAAAAAAAAAAAAAAAAAAAAAAAAAAATTTTTGGGGGGGGGGGGGGGGGGGGGGGGGGGGGGGAAAAAAAACCCCCAAACAAAAGGCCGGGGGAAAAAAAAAAAAAAAAAAAAAAAAAAAAAAAAAAAAAAAAAATTTGGGGGGGGTAAAACAAAAAAAAATTTTTTTTAAAAAAAAAGGGGGGGGAAAAAAACGGGGGGGGCGCGGGTTGTCCCCCCCCCAAAAAAAAAAAAAAAAAAAAGTGGTTTTTTTGAGGGGGAAAAAAAACCAAAAAAAAAAAAAGAAAAAAAAAAAAAAAAAAAAAAAATTTTTTTTAAATAAAAAAATTAACGCCCCGGGCGGACTTAAACCGGGACAGCGGGATGTTTGTTCTCACCACATTGAACTACCGTGTGAAAATATTTACATTTTTACACATATATATACATATACATGAAAAAAACAAAACATAATAAAATACTGTCTCTAGTTTACACGAGTGCACATTTAAATAAAAAACTTTCATGGTTTAAAACGCGATATATATTAGTTAAACTTATTTGAAAATTATTTTAACCACGGCTTCTGCAAATCATCTGTAACGTTGGGGCGTAGTTAAAATAAGTTTAACTAATATATATCACGTTTTAAACCGTTAAAGTCTTTCATTTAAATTAAAATATAATAATCAATATTTTTCACAAAAAAAGAGCGTCAAATAGTAACTTCGGTGAAATATTTATATAGTAGTAATTAAACGATATACGCCTAAGTGTATTTCTAAATTACATGCATAGATATATTTTATTGGAAGAGGTCAAGCTGATACAACTGGGTCCAGCTATCATCACATTGGCATGATAAGCATAATGCCCCAGCGCAATAACGTACACTGAGGTGACCCGACCCGACGTTATATTATCTATTTGACCTTGCCCTAAACATTTTACTAATCACGCAACAAAGATGCCTAAACTCGAGTTTGGAATAAGACCTTTTATATTATAAAATACTGTTTATAGTTTACGCGAGTGGTACACATTTAAATAAAACACTTTAACGGTTTAAAACACGATATATATTAGTTAAACTTACTTGAAAATTATTTCGACAGTATTTAAATAAAAAGATGCGTAAATTAACTATTCCACGCAGACGTAGTCTCAGCAGACCATATCATAACATTACTTTTTCATTGAAAACACGTGAATTGAGCAACCGTGATTCGCGACACAAATTCATCCAAAACTGAGTGTTGGAGCGTCCTAATCATAACATAATAATCACACAGCCGTTCATTAAACTTTTACGCTGCGAAATTTTACATAATTTGACATTTTTAAATATTTTCTAATGTTCGTATAGTGGGTGATAATTTTAAAATAATCCCCAAGAACATGGAGATGTAGTAACAAATAAAACGCTGAAATATTTTACCTCTCACAATTAACTAAGGGACTAGCAATATCGTTATTAAATACACACCAAAGTAATTGTCATCAAAGTAGAGAAGTGGATGTAGCCTCGTCACGGTGCCCTGGAATATTGATGAGGCATAATTGCGACAAATCTGCGATGTTACCAGCAGCACATTCAGCGCATCGAACGACAGAGACCACGGAAATACGGAAATCCCAATTTGGGTCAAAGTATAGCTGAACTAAGCTACGCATAATTAATATTACCAACCGCCTCTTGAATCGGAGCGCTTACAATCGCTTTAAGCTGCTTCCCATCCGTCAACACTCAATAGAGTTTCAATTATTCTCCGGACCGCGCTAGAATTTACAAATCACCATGAACGGCGGAATGTTCCTAACGAACACAACCGTTTCATGAACTACCCACTTCTCTCTACATTTTTCCGAAATAGGACGCTCCAATAAAACTTCGCTTGAACTAGGCAGTCAAACATTTTTTGTATTTTCAGAACAGGTTTACATAACGTTATGTTTATTTATCTGATATAAAATATTTCACAAATAGGTTTTTGTATAATAGTCAGATACATTCAACATAACCGGATATGATTATATCAATTCTCTGAAAACAGACAATCCATATCCAACAAGATTTATTTAACGTTTGAAAACATTAATATTTTTCACATGTTATTGCAATGAAGGCACTATATAATTTAAAAATCGAAAATAAATTGAAAAAATTTTTTCGATGGGAGGACTTGAACAGGCATCGTCACTTTCGTGCTGTTGCTCTACCAATTGAGCTACCGAGTCCTACACCTCATCGTCGAATTTCTTCAACTTATTGATACATGCACCTCTCGCGCAATGTAATTTCTATAATAATATATATATAATTTATTTTCGATTTTTAAATTATATAGTGCCTTCATGTGCAATAACATGTGAAAAATATTAATGTTTTCAAACGTTATAACTTTGTAATTTCATCTTCAATGATTTCTTAAGCTGAAAGCATAAGACATTAGCCTTAATACGAAGTGTTAAGGTAGAAATTACATTGCGGAGGGTGCATGTATCAATAATTGAAGAAATTACATGAGGTGTAGGATCGGTATAATTGGTAGAGAAAGAGGAAAGCTACATGCGTTAAGTCCTGCGATCGGAAAAATTTTTAATTTATTTTCGTTTTTAAAGATTTATTTGATTAGTTGATCAGATTTGTAAGTGAAACAATTTATTGTATCCTGTGATTCGAACCAGAACCACTCGCGCTTAATGCAACACATTTTACTATAGAGATACACAGACGAAAGTCGTAGTACATACATAATTATACATATATATATTTTTTAATAATTAAAATAAAGAATCACTGCTAGACAGTACAAAGTTCGTTAGGATCGGATTAAAGTATAAAAAACAGTATATAAACAAGAGTTTCACATAATAAACTCCTTAATTTCCAATAAGGAACTCAAATGTTTGGCAAGAATATTTGACATCTCCAACATAAACAATTAATATGAATGAAGCGTTCACCTCCATTGATTAATCAAATCAGGAAACCTTTGTTTATGAACTCATTGAGAGGTAATTAGTGAATACGGAGTTCATCAAAGGAGATGTTGAGTGTGTAATCAATTTCTCCAATAATCATGTGAAGCATGTTTATATTAACTTTTTATATCAGGCGTGAAAACCAAGTTACAGCATAACTAAAATTATTGTAATGCCTCAGTGGGGCAAACAAAAGTAACTTTTATAACAACTGAATTATATAATATATACTTTTGAATACTTAAATTTAATTATAGCTTAATATAGAACAAAAGTATATAAAATTTACTACACGGGAAGGACATGAACACGTGCCTCCAGTGACATTTCGTGCTACGTGTGAGATACGGTAGAAAATTTTCTTATTTATATTATGCCATCATGTAATTGACTCTTTATTCTGAGAAAAATAATATGTTTTTAATAGTATTGGTTTATACTATTATTCAGTTGTTTATATAATAATGTTATTACTAAACAAGTAGTACAAAAATTACGGTGAAATATATAGCAAAAGTTGTCATGAAAAAAAAATACTTTAAAGGTTTGAATTGTCAAAAATATTGGGTAACTTGTTTACAATTTATTTTAATGTATAGGTACTACTGACAATATTTTATTTAAATAAATAACTAAATAAGTTCGCAATTGCATTGAGCTATAGAGATCCTGGGTTCCAATCTCGGTATCAGGAAACTGTTCCGGTCCACTAGTGAAAGAGACTCATGAAAGTATCCGCTTTATATAAAAAAATGTAAACCGGGGTTTCACTTTTCGTGTTGCCCATGCTTCTATTACACGTCTTAGGTACATAATATAGATACTATGCGCTAGAATACATCATATATATAAATTTAAATAAAACACTTTAGCGAAACTGGCCGAAACTGGCCGGCCAGTTTTGCCAAATACCAACTTCGGCGGAACAGATGGCGCTAGCGTAGCAATTTTTTACTTTGACATCAGAGACATCCTCCATCTTTAGTCTCCCCGTGACCACGGCTGCTGCAAAGCATCCGAAACGTCGGGCCGAAGTTAAAAATCATTTTTAAATAAGTTTAATAATATATCGCGTTTTAAACCGTTAAAGTGTTAAATGATATCGTGCAAACTACAGACAGTATATATACAGTAAATGTAAATTTAGAGTTTTTAATATTTAACTGTATGGACGTTCATAAGTGTACTTCGCTATTTAATGAATTCATATGAACTGATCAAATGATAAATTATTTATATTTCTTTTGGCGTCGCCATCGTTGGAGATATCAAGTACAAGTTATTTTTTTTACATAATTAAATTCCTTAAAGCTTAGAAACATAACAGAAGTATGCTTCGCTCAAGACTCCTTTGTCGAAGACTATTTTTATAAATAAGCTATTCAAAGTTCCAAGCCTCGTTATAACTTATTAAAAGGCAATTATTCTTTCTTCATATCTTTTTATTTTATCGACTCCATTAAAGACTTCTTTACCGTACAAGGTTTATCTATACTAATATTATAAGACAGAGAGTTTGTTTGTTTGTTTAAACGCGCTAATATCAGGAGCTACTGGTTCGAATTGAAGAATTATTATTGTGTTTGGTTGGACCATTTATCAAGGAGGACTTTAGGCTATTAAACATTAGGCTGCGATCAACGTGAGTAAAACAAAAACTTGTGGAATTTTGTTCATCTTTGAAGGTTTATCGTTACGTGCGATGCGAAAACGTTTTAAGCCACCATGAAATATATATAAAAGTTTTTTTTTTCTAAAAAACTCCGCGACAGGATGTGTCTATCTTTTAAGATTAACTCGCTAGAACGACGGGAAGACGTCGTGGGTATCAGCTATAATTTATTAAGCAAGGAGGTTGTTTGAAAAAATAAATAATATGATGCACGAAATAGGTATTTATATTATATGAGAGAACGAAGTCGCGGGCACAGCTAGTTTATGATATAGGAGTTTCACAAATCGTTGCAGTGCCGTCGCGTATTTATTTTACTGAGTGCAACATCTGTTCATGTTTCGTATTTATTTAGACGAAAATTTCGAAGGTATGAACTTGTAGTGCACTACGCAAGTATTATTAATGCATATTCTGAATAGTACTCTTTGTATCGTCATTTTTAAATCTAAATGTTATGATATTTTTGTATGTTTAAATAAAACACTAAACGGTTTAAAACGCGATATATATTAGTTAAAATTATTTGAAAATTGTAAATAAGTTTAACTAATATTAGTTTAACAATTTAACGGCAAATTAACTGCTTGAAACGCGATATATATATATATCGCGTTTCAAGCCGTTAAATTGTTTTATATAAATGTGTTCCACTCGCGTAAACTACAGACAATATTTTTTTATTATTTTTCTTACCATTTAATTTAATTGTTAAACGGTTTTATTTTTTAGCTTGACCGGTACGGAATTTATTTATTAGGGTCATGTCAGATTGATCTGACATTTAGTACACACATTTAATTTAGCAATGCAATATTAAAAAAATCAATAACATTATAAATCTAAAATGGTCGCCGATAGAAAATGGCGAATTATATATTTTTACTTAATCCCTCAAATGAAAGGGCTACACTAGTAAAACACGATGATCATGTCAATTTTTTTTTTTTTAGTTTTTAGTGCACAAAAAAACCGTTTAACTTAAACGTTTTTAAGTTGATACTCGTATTTTACTATCTATATGATTATAAATTGTAATTGTCAAAATATTGTTCACTATTGTACAGTATTGGACATACTTCTGGTCGCAAGTCCTTTGAAAAAATTTCAACAATAGCACAAAAGAATCACATCTTATTTACTTAATCGAAGTGAAATTGTAAAAGCACTTCGGTCTTGTTAGTTTCAAAGCGGTCAGATGCAGTTAGCTTAGACCGCATTTTTGAGATGACATTTTAAAGGGATTGTCCATTTCAGGCCACAGGCGGACAATAGACTTGAGACAACATACTTTCTCATAACGATGCATACATAAACAACAAGTATTTTACTCTCGATAATGTTTGTATAGTTAAGAAAAAGTACATACATTTTAATAAAAAGCATTTATGCTTTTTATTAAAATGTATGTACGGTTTAAAACGCAAACTAAATTGTTTAAACATTTTTTTATTTCGCATTATTCAAGAGATACTACTTGTAATGACTCATATATTTAGGTTTTTGAACCGCTAGTGTTTGGCAAATTGGCAGTTAATATATTTTGGATGTCAATTTTGAGCTTGGGACATTACTTTAAGTCAAATTATCTTAATTTATGTAAATGGCTGATATTTTTTGACGGTCATTAAACAGAACTTACTTTAAGTACTTTACAAGAAGACGAATCTTTACTTATACTATAGGTAACGGTTACTACTTTTTGTAGGCTTCTACGAAAGATCACGATAAAAAATGGCGGCGAGTTTCTTGCCATCTCGTTCGTGATAATTTAGAGCTTTTAGCCTCTATCAAGTTATTATTTTTAATTTACACAAAATATTCTTTATTACTAGGATTGCTTTAAGCGCGAGCCGTCCTGGATTCGAATCCCGGGAACACAATAGATTGTTTTGGTCTGATCAACTACTTACTTAATACACATTTGACAGGGGAAACGGGATTTCACTTTTATATTTTGTCACTTGAACAAGGATTTAAAAAACCAAGTAAAGCTTACGTTTTAAAAAATGAAAACAACAGAATGTTAACCCCGATACAAATCAACTACGATAGAGGTGTAGGGTCCATCAATCACTTGGTAAAAGTTTAGCGAACCCGCTCGAGAGTAGATGGGCAATTTGTGTTTTTGACAGGACATCATCACGCGGCTACATTTTTTGTCTATAAACGTCAACTATCATATACATCAATCTTTGCGTTAGAAGTGGCTTCAATCTTACAGAACTGATTGTGACGATATATTACACCCAGGGTTGTTAGTCTAATGGTGGCAATATCGTACTTCGATTCCCACCAGGTCCAACAAGGTCTAATAAATTCCTAATATTTCTAATTTTTTTGTGTCCGGCAGTCGAGAAGTTTAGTCTGTGGATTTTTATCTACTATTTAAAATATATTACAAAATAGGTAGTTTTATAAAATATACGAAATAAAGCTAGAATAGTATATGTTTTTTACGCGAGTGGTACACATTTAAATTAAATACTTGTAACGGTTTAAAACGCGAAATGTATTATTTTTATACAAATCATTATTATTCCGCTACTGCTGCAAAGCATTTGTGATATTTTTTAAATACTATATACATTTCGTGTGTTATATATAATAATAAGACTTATTTATTCAACTTCATGTTACTAAGTAATCGAAAACTTAAATGTTCGAAGTCTAATAAACTAAGGTACTCGAGGGAAACAAACTTACATCTTACCATCGACTTCCGTGATTAAAAATTCTCAAGAGCTTCTTATTGCAAAACTTTGCATCCATCGAGAGGTTATCCTAGATATTTTGAGGTATAAGCTATGGGCAAGTACGAACAAGTTTTAGTTTTATACACAGTTATGTGCGTGATGTTTTCTTTATAGTTTCACTTAAGAAAACTAGTTTTATTAGGTATTTTATGATAATATTTTGAGTTTTAATATGTTATTGAGAAAGAGATATATATAAAAAAGGGGGGAAAAAAATTCTCCTTGTGCATTCTAGTGCGCTGCCAAAACAATTCAAGAAACCGAAAAACTACGTATGAAAGAATAATTCTTCTTTAAAGGATATAAAAAATGTCCGTACAGTTCATCTTAAACGATAGTCTTCTATCGTTTAAGATGAATTTACAAGAAGGAGACGACGGGACGCGAACGATGTCGTGGGTAACATAATTTATAAAACTGTGAGGAGGTTGTTTGTAAAAATAAATACAAGTCAGCTAGTAAGTTAATGGTAGTGGAAAATAAAAATGTGTTTATAATAAAGCACAGATAATAACACGGAGTGCATGTGCATATTACTCATGAGGGTCCTCACAAATGGGATAGGTGATATAAAGTAATTGCTTCGCTTCACCGTTAATACGATACTTTGTTAAATGAAACAGTATTATATTTCTCCTTAAGGCAGGCGAGTTTCGTGTCATTTTCCCTTTCCTTGCAAGGGAAAATTTAGAGCCTTTTAGATTAAAAACGAGCTAAGTTGGAATCGTTCGAATAAACAATTCTTCAATTTAATTGTATCGTTATTTAATGGGCGTTTCGTACAAAAATAATTTATTTTAAACGTACCTTTTACGATTTAAATCTGTATTCTATCCACTAACAACTTAAAATATAAGTATTTAATTTTATGAAATATACGAAACAATGGACCTTGATTAAAATCTGTAGTTTACGAGAGTAGTGCACATTTAAATAAAATACTTTTAACGGTTAAAACGCGCTTTATATAAGTAAATCTTATTTTGATTTATTTATGACCCGTTTCGGATGCATTGCAGAATCAGTGGTCACGGGGGGACTTAAGTCGTTGACAAAGGGGAGGATATCCCTAATGTCAAAATCAAATCTGCTAGCGTTATGATTACTTTATTTTCCAGTCCTGTGTTTCCTGTTCTCTTTAACAATCATGATAAATATAGCAGAAGACTCTGATAAAGATATGTAATGAAAAATGTGAAGAGAGATTTTTACCGTTGTGGATGAAAAATGTGCTTGTTAAAAATGATGAAGGGAAAAATTGTTCATAAGGCTTCCTTATAGGGACTTCGAGAACCATAAAACAGTGTCGTCAAAAAACATTTCTCTTCATTAGCCGAATTAGGGAAAGGCGGCGAAACAAGGACGTCCTTGAGATTCAACTCAAAATTTTCTTAGAGGGAAATTTTATAGAAATAATAAATAGAGATTCCGACTGGCGGACGTAGGGTTCCGTAGCGTGTATATAGATAAGTCAAAATTTATTAAATTGTAAGTATCTGTTGTTATCGCGACAGAAATATTTCTATACAAGATTCAACTATCACGGTTCAAGTACCAGACAAAGAAGCCGGTAACCGGAGTCTTTATAATACTCCTTACCCCCTTGAGTACGTATCCCTAAAAATAATTTCCAATGATTTCTTTTATAAATTTCATATTTATTATTTTAATAACCTCCATAATATTTAAAAACAACTATAACATTAACGATATATTAGTTAAACTTATGTTATCGCGTTTTAAACCGTTAAAGTGTTTTATTTAAATGTGTACTACTCGCGTAAACTATAGACAATATTCACTAACACTTCTTTTCTTTCGGCTAGTTGCAATTTTATTGCAGCACTTGCTTGTACTAATGGCCAATGAGAGTACGCGTGTACTTATAAATAAGGATAATCAATAAAAAGTTTAAGGCCTCATTGTGTGTGACCTCTGACCTACTTATAGGGAACAGATGTATTCTGTATGCCTCGTGCTTATCATAAGAAAACACAATTTGTTTACAGTAGAAAATATATATGGGAAAAAAAAAATAACTGGTTAAATTATATATAATTAAAAAGTCTTCAAAAATTTCCTTTATGCTGAGTAATAATATCTATATTTTTATTATCTCTAAGAATTCAAAAAATAATATTTGAATATTCACTCCAAGTTTTGAAGAGCTGGGTATAGCTACTTAAGCTTAGGCATCTCCATAAGAAGTATTATTGAATTGTTTAAAACATATTTAAATAAAACACTTTAACGGTTTAAAACGCGATATAATTATTTAAATATATTTGAAAATTATTTTAACTACGGCCCGACGTTTCGGACGCGTTTCAGCAGCCGTGGTCACGGTGAGACTAATCACATTTTAAACCGTTAAAGTGTTTTATTTAAATGTGTACTACTCGCGTAAACTACAAACAGTATTTGTTTAAAACATATCTGTGTGCCTGGTAATACTTCTAATAATAGAAGAAAGTCAAAACAAAATATTACACAATGTTTACATAATTAAGATTGTACTTTATAAAACATGCATTTATAAGATGCTAGGACTATGAAAATTAAAAATAATCATAGAATTACAGTTAAACACACGTTCACAGCTTTCCGGTAGAATAATCAAACGCAATTCGCTGCACTCAGTTAAGTGTTCGTGCAATTCTAAAAAAACCATTTATCCACACGTCCATTAATAACAAAACGAACAATAAAGAATCCTTAGCACCATGTAGGGCATCCCCAATATCCAATAAAGTTTAAATTGTACTCACAGAGCATGAACCGAGCTAGCATTTATTTCCCGGCGAACCCAAAACAATATTACAGCTATAAAGAACGGAATAGTACATGATAGAAACGAGGGTTACTCCTCAAGTAATGAAAATTCCCCTTCCACGATAAAAATTGAAACTCCTGGAGCTTTAAAAACATATTTCTCTTACGGCGTTTGCATTTCTGAAAACGATTCGGAGGGAAATAAAATTTATATGAAATATTTCGCCGACTGTGCTTTTGTTCATTTAGAGTGTAGGTAATTGGGCAAAGGAATGTTTTTTGTGTTTTGGATGTAAAATGCGAGGAATGCTGAACTTTTCTACCTTCGTTCGTTAACTGCACCTGCCTATTAAGCATTTGTTTAACTAAAAGTTTCGTTCCGCTTCAATCCTAAAACTAACCAAGCATGAATAAAAGTTATCTCTACAATGTCATATGAATATGATATTTAATGATGAGTTCAGCCACTCTGTAGACGCATATGATTTAGTTGTCGGTCAAAAAGATAAAGTAGTAGTAGTAGTAGTAATTTAATTTGAAGTGTAATTTGTATGTAAGACGAAGCGACAAGTTTTTTTTAAGTGTAATTGTATTACAGGAAAACTAAAACAATATCATGTAAAATGATTCATCATCAGGAGGTGTCAAACCACTAAATCTGTGTGATACGTATAGTAATAATATATAACATACATACATAATAATAATTTATATATTTGCGATGGTAAAAAAAAAGTGTGTTGTATAATGCGCACACAATTACATCGTTGGATGATTATTTTAACAAAACGTATCAATACTAATATAATAAAGGTGGAATAGAAAAATTATTTTTGTGTTAATAAACTGAGTAAGGCTTTCACGGCCATCGATCAGCATATTATTGTCTTTCGGGCTGTTCGGCCGATGTGAGCGAGAAGAGGTTCTCGACGTTTCGCAATCACGTGTGGACGGCATCTTCTGGAGGTCATGGGAACAGCTATAATTTAAAAAGGCGAGGAGGCTGGCAAAAATTTGGCCCAAAAAACCTATTCTACGTCGACGAAGTCACAGCTAGTAACTAAACAGAGATGCACAAAATTGAATTATGGTTTTAAAATTGGCATTAAATATGTCCGGTCAATGCTCCGCTATTAATACATATAAGAGGGCTGTGTCTCATATATCAAACGGATCAGATATGTCATCAAACGACGCCGCGCACCTCATATAGCTTAATAAAAGCTTCGCATCGTCCTCAGATGTTATCCTTCTTAATGGATCGGCGAAATGTCTAACGACGCATAAGAATTTACATTTAAAGAAACATCCAGCCATTTGACGTTAATTTATTTAAATAGATTAATTTTAGCTCCTAAGTGGCACCTATGGAAGCCATTAGCGTAAAAATTGTGTTGAAATAAAATAACACTGACTTAATTGCTAAACAAACAAAGAATTAATATTTGGCTGTTTGTCAGTGGGGCCCAAGATATATTGGACAACATAATATGTTATAAGGAACCTAATAACTTGTTAGTGAAGTGTAGATAACAGAAAAAGTAAGTTTGTAGTATCAGCCAGGGTCACTGTGGTGTGGTACTGTCCCTGGTCTCTTGTCATAAGAAAGAATCTACAAGTTCAAAACCAACTAGATGTTCTAGTGCGTATTGCTCGCCTTAAGGAACTACCACCACAATTACATTTATAGGACTCAGGATTCAAATTCTGGACCTGCACCAACAACGATGCAACCAGACTTAATGTATCCAACGTTAAAAGATTTAAACCCCGTACTCAGTGAGGTTCTCAAGCGTTGCCTAATTGTGTTATTAACTTACTAATACTCAACATAACGGAGAGTAGTAGATCAATATTCAGTAGACAGCACTTTATCTACTGAATATTGATCTAGGAACAAACACAAAATACAACTGAGATTTGCTCAGAAATCACTAGTAAGGCAGAGTACACAAACTCTGATGATCTTATATGTAAATGAACT
This sequence comes from Leptosia nina, assembly GCA_963661955.1. Classification (NCBI taxonomy): domain Eukaryota; kingdom Metazoa; phylum Arthropoda; class Insecta; order Lepidoptera; family Pieridae; genus Leptosia; species Leptosia nina. The sequence continues at coordinate 3,155,090 of CAVLEF010000003.1, forward strand.
TCTATGAACCAGTTCAAGACTCTTCCGTCATCGCCAGTGATAAATGGATAGTAACAGTGGTTTATGACTGGTTGTTAAACGCGGCGTCTCTCGCTCTATTATCATAAATCTATACAATTCCTCTGACCTATTTTCTTGTTACGTCTTTTCGCTTTGTCATGTAAAATCTAATTATTGTGGTTCCGAGATCATAACGAAATATATCCATCGAAGACGCTCTAGCGTGCTTTTATAATTAGTACCTTTAGATGCCACTCATATAATTAAATTAAAGCAGCACTGCAGAATTCACTTACATCATTAAAATATAAAATTCAGAGTACCGTTCCGTTACTTTGCTTTTAAAAATTTCATAAAAATATGGAATCCATCAGCCCGAGCTATAGCAAGAAGTGGTGGATAAAAAAGGCCTGTTATATAAAGAGTATTTTCATTGACCATTCCGTTAAAATTGAAATCGACTGAGTCGATAAATTCAATTTTATTAAGCTGAAACTGTGCCAAATTCGGGTTCCCTGACTTGCTGCAATATTTACATTCATCAAGCATCCGAAATATATTTTGGCATTCTTTCCGACTAGCGTTTTAGGCGGATGGATTAATGAATTGTCAGTACGGTCTTCATTTGTTAAGTCGCGGCGAAACTTTATAGTTTCGATCGGGCAGAGCACAAGAAGAGCACAAATGTGCGGGCCCTGCAATCCCCACAAAGGAAAAGATTTCGCAAAATCTTATAATTTTACCATATCTTTGACGTTTTTGTAACTAGTGGACGGCAAGAAAAACGACAACTCGCATTTTGCATCACTGATTGTAATTCATAAATTTGATGTTTTTGTTAATTCCAATAAAACAATTGCAATAAAATTTTGCAATTATGCTTTGAACATGCCAAGCCATATTCTATAACAAATGTGATAAGTCTGGTGGTATGCTCTAAAACCAAAAAGATGACACAGCGAAGATACAATGCCAATATACAGAATATAGGGCTCTTCTGTGAAATCACGTAGGAAACCTTGTCATCTGTCAATTTGATTGCAACCCAACGTGCCTCCCGGCACCGACGTATGATCTGCCACACGGATTGGCCAATCTATATTTTGACCCTCAAATCATATCTTATTCATCATAGATCCACTGTAATTTAAGCGAAGATAGTGCAAAAACAAGAGATGTTTTATTTTATGGCTCATGACTATATTTTAATCCTCATTATTTCTACATGCCAATATACAGATGATACTTTATAAAATTAAGAACATAATTTACGATTGCAATAGAAATTTATTGAGAAAATTCGACAGCAATAAGCAGGTATTTGGTAGTACAACGGTGAGGAGTTCTGACTCAATTCTCATAAGACCAGCAAATCTTAGTGTCTAAATTTTTTTTAAATCCAAATCAAGTTTATATAATGTAATTATATACTGTCTATAGTTTACGCGAGTAGTACACATTAACGGTTTAAAATGCGATATATTATTTTAAAGATCGAAAATAAATTGAAAAAATAATTATATGTAATATAACTATATATATAGCCTATTGATTTAAGCCAATACTAACTGAAACTACACCAAAAGGGGCAGGCTGCTTATGTAAGTATTAAGTAAATATAATTTATCGAAAAGAACAATAACAAATAGTTCTAATGAGAATTCAATAATTAGTTTTTCTATAATGTTTCTAATTATTGCGATATTTATGCAAGGGGGCAAGAAAGCTACTACATGTAAGATGAAGGTATGAAACGTCATAACATTCAATAATGATACAGGTTGGTGCAGTCTGTGCGAAGATTTAGTATTAAATGCCAATTTTAAACAAAACTCGCTAACGACCTATCTCCATCTTCATTTCCGGGCCATTTTAGAAGGAAATAACTTGGCGACATATTTCCGCGCTTTCCCAGAACCCAGTCTCACTACTCCATGGAACGAAGTAACACGGTCCGATATTTTATAATTAACTCGGGAAAGTTTTCGTAATTTCGAACATTTTCCTATTTCGGTTCTTTAATTAAAAGTCGAACATTCCTTGAATGTTGATTTCGGTTTTAATTCTTTGGAATTTTCGATCTGAAATAATGTTGCGTAATCAAGGATGGAATTTGAAAAGAAGCAATTTGTGTGAAATGTCATTCAGGTTGACTTGAAATGCTTCGTGAAAATATTATTTTATTTAATCTTTTGTTTAACATTTTCGATTTTACGACCAATTCTTTTCGAGAATTATATCTTGAATAAAGTATTGTTTGATTGACGTTTCTTAACAAAGAGAAGTTGTTAGTATGACATTTCTTTTTAAACTATTTAGGAATTGATCGACGGTTAATATTCGTTACTCCTGATATTTGCTATACAGTAATAGAAAGATAAAAACGTTTAATTAAATCATTTTTAACGGTAAAAGGCGAAATGTATTAGTTGGCTTATTTCGGATGCTTTGTTGCAGTCGTCGGGGATTTATATAAATGTACTACTCGCGTCTTTTGGTTAAAGACAATACACAGAAACATTTCAGATATTCTGAAAACTGTCAACAATACTTTTCAATGTTGTCAATGTGTCAATGTTGTTTGTCAAATGTCAATTTAGCTGAACTGATCTTTTTCTTTTCGTAGAACTTAGGAGATGTTTATTGAGGACTTATGCAAAGCCTTTCAACGTATTTAAATGCGTCATCGACATAAAAAGAGTAACTGAATACAAAAAGAAATGATCTGTATGTCTGTATACACCTGTAAACTATACACGACTGTTTTTGCTACCATAGCTTGGCTTGACACATTAGATTTACTTTTACAAAGGGTTGTATGACCTTTGTTTCATGAAATTCCATTGGAAATGAATTGTTAGGTTTTCGTTTTGTATTTACCGCGGTCCTATATTAAGCTACCGGCAAACGCGAAGACACATTTTATTAATTCTGCAAAGACCCGGCTAGTTTCGCCAAATACGAACTTCGATGGAACAGATGGCGCCGTAGTTAAAATAATTTTCAAATAAGTTATATCGCGACTTAAACTATTTTAATCAAATAATATAAAACTGACAACCAAATAACAATACATTACGCTGCCTAGTGCTTACATTCACTACTTTACAGAAAAGATTTAAAGTAAATAACAAAATATACACAGGTGCGTTAATCTTCAAAAGTAAATAAGAATTCGGTATCAGAAAATAACTTTTGTGAGGTTGTTTTGACCCCCTAGAACTCATTAAGGTGGAATGAAGGAAGTCGACCGAACTATCTTTGAAAAGCGAAACTATTGCAGTAACTTCCCCTAATGATATAATGGAGCTAGGGAATAATTAATTCTACTAATATTGCCGGGAAAATTCGCGAAAGAAATTTTTTGACTTATTTTCCTGGTCTGAGAGAATATGGAAGGAATTCATAAATAGTTCTAACGATAAAAAAAGATGACTTCAAATTTTAATTCGATGTATTTCCTAAAATGAGCTAATATCGATATCGAATTTGCTATTTCTTTAGGCTTCTCTCTGTCTAAATCTATATTATACATAAATATAAGTAGTAAATAATAAATTGTGAATAAAAGTTATTTATCTCTAATTTTCATTTGAAATAATTAGTTTTCATATATAGATTAATATTAGCAACAAAGACAATATTTTATATTCAATTATAATACGCCCATCCTATAATGTTATGACTATTAATTTGTTGTTTTTGATCATTCTAATTGTATAATCATGTAACATTTGTCACCACGTTAACAATCTAGAAACCTATAATTTCTTTAGGGTTTAGCTTAGGCGCCCAGAATTGAGAAAACAGTAAACAAATGAAAGAGGCAGTTGATGAAATTGAAAAACGCAACGCAGACCGCGCTAATGACCCTCCAGCGCTGAAAGGTCCTCGGGGAATAACCGTGGTATAATGCTTTGCAGTCGAGCACCAAAGAATGCTGACTAAGCACGGAATTATGTATTTGCTTTTAGCTGAGAATGTTAGACCAGGTTGTATGTGAAATCAATTTAGCTAAAAGAAAAGGTATATGAAAAATAAAAAACCGATGCTGATTCCTTCGTACTCTACACTTCTATACTAATATATAAAGCTGAAGAGTTTGTTTGTTTGAACGCGCTAATCTCAGTAACTACTGGTTCTAATTGAATAATTATTTCTGTTATTTTGGACATCTTTTATGGTGGAAGGCTTTGGGTTATAAAACACCTGGCTGCGACTAATACGAGCTCAGAAACAGAGGTAAACGTGAAAAGAATGAGGAAAAATCAACTTTGAGAGCTTTCGTTGCGTGTGCTGCGAAAACGGTTTAAGAAACCAAAAAATATGTATGAAAAATTATTCTTTTTTAAATGATCTAAAATATACGTGACAGTATATGTCTATCTGTTAAGATAAACTTACAAGAAATGTCTTTACGGTAATCAAATTTTGAAATACTTCATATGGCTGAAGAACATTACCAAGTAAGCTGGTGTACTTAAAATATTCGTTTGCCCTATGCTCAATAATTTTATTAGCGTAGTTTAAATAATTTTCAAATAAGTTAATAATATATTTGGCGTTGTAAACCGTTAGTGTTTTATTTAAATGAGCAACATTTATAATCGTAAATTGAAAAAAAGTATGACTCGGGCAGGACTTGAACCGGCGTCCGGTCAAGCGTGGCGGTTGCTCTGACCAATTGAGCTACAGAGTCGTAATGTTTTTTCAGTTTATAATCGATTTTTAATGTAAAAATATTAATGTTTTATTTAAATTAATTATTTTATTGTTAAAATTTAAATATTTTCACCGTATACATACTGAAGCACTAGGTACGCATTTAATATTTCATCCCGCATTTATTTTGCAGTAGCCGCTTATCATTAATTAACTGTAATAATTCAGTGTGCTAAATGAGTGACCTAATTGTGCGAGCTCTTCTAAACGATCCCTTCATTCAGACTAATATTCTTAGAAATTAGCTTGAATGAGGAAGTATATACATAGAAGCGTATAGAATTTGATGTATAGTATAATTTAGGTTATTATGTTTATAATTAAATCTAACGTCGCTAAAATCTATTGAAAACATGAAATAATTTAAGAGTTCTCTGAATTTTTTTTCCTAAAGACATTGCAAAACTGTTTAGTATTTTAACAACATATTATAATTTAAATAAAACAAACTAACTAAATATATCGCGTTTTAAACCGTTAGTGTTTTATTTAAATGTGTACTACTCGCGTAAACTACAGACAGTATTTAACATATTATTATTTATAATTTTTTTACCTTTGAATATTATTAAGAATTGAGTATGTTTTGCTTAGAATAGATAAATTATATTTTCAAATGGAGTCGTAAAACGTCTTAAATTAAGATGAATAGATTTCCACATTTCCCTAGTCGAACCTGATGTTCTATACCAAAACGAATTTTTCAATTCGAACCGGTAGTTTATGAGATTTGCGCGTTCAAACAAACAAAATCTTCGGCCCTATAATATTAATATAGATTTATATTCAATGTATTATAACTTTCTCGATTTAAGGGTCAAAGTTAATATTTACGTCATATTAAAATGAAACCAAAAGCTCCGCTTTAAACTCGGCTAAAGCGCGAGTTATTTTCTACTTTGTTGTTTCTACAATATCAGTTTATTACTAACTTTCAGTGCACCTGCTCACTAAGAAGTTTAACTTAATTCATAAAAAATATCCTACGTTATAGCGTACAACCTGAGACACGTGATATATCAACACTTCTCTTTTATGACAAAGGGATACAAGCACGGGGTTCCCTTGATGGAAGGTGAAAAACCTCAGCTACACAATATCTCAATCAAATGTGCTGTCGACTTATTTTTTTTTTAGATATCCAAAAATCCACAGGACCGAAATGCGATTATAATTCACAGTTTTTTCATCTGTGTACGGTGGTTCGTGACGGAAATTTCGATAAAGCCATTTAATATATCCAGATTCCCAGACAAAAGTTGACAGAAGTTGATTCCGACTATGAGTGCCCAAGAAGATAACGTTCCTCCGACAAATAAATAAAATTTGGTACACAAAAAGGTACACATTCGAGTGTTTACGCAAGCAGGATAGGGGCAGAGGGAAAGAGCTTTCTTCTTAACGTAAAACAATATTTAACGAAACTCACACAAATATATCAGAAACGTTATATAGTCATAAAATATCCAAGGTCTATAAGAACGTAAGTAAGGTTAGCAAAAGACAACAAACAACTCCCAAAGGACGTAGACAGAGTTAAGTCATGAACTTTCGCGTTTAGTAGGTGTTAAGTAAGCTGCCGATGTGTAAGGACAGTTATTAATCTACTTTCAAAGTATTGGGACTTCGGAAAGTATGTACCACACGCGATGAATGTTGAGAAGTTTTGCGAAGAAAACCCTCACAACTTGTACTATACACCCGGGGGTTTATTCGTGTTTTTACAAAATTAACCCAGAAAATTAAATATTGTTGTTATTTATAATGACTTATCATTTGTAGTTAAGAGACTTCAAAATATATGTTTTTATATATTAGTGTTTTAAATAGAGAACACAGCAGTTATTTTTATTCTATTAGTTAAATTTTATATTAAATATAAATAAAAAAAATTGCATACTTACTTAAACGTCTTTAATATGCGACATATACGCTGTATGTATATATATATTGCTGATAAGTTATATCTTAACACCTTCCCAGATGGGCTGTAAACACAGAGATTAGCGCGCATTACCAAGCAAGAGTTGAGCCATACAACTTGCAATACGTAAATATATATACTAGTTATATCCTCTTATATAATCGAAATGCTTGGAGCGTAATATCTAGGTATGCGAGTAGTTAAAATAGAGGTATACAATAATAATTGATGGTAATGGAAAGCTGTGATTGAATTTATTCCGCCCATTAGTCAGAAGCGGTGACCGCGCCTGATTCAAACGTAATTGTCGTCAATTTCACTTATTACTTGACAGATATACATACATACATACATAGCGTTAATATATTTGTTGTTCGACGGGTGGGTTACCAATTGGTTAGCTCTTACAAGTGTATACCACCTCTGGGCAAGCTCGTTTCTGTAATGGTAGAAACAATGCTTATCGGCTAATAATCGGGTCGTAGGTTCGACAATTTTACTTAAGCTATAATTCTTCTGAAACAAATTGGACTTTCGTCTGGAAGTCTAGATATTAAATTGTTCGTAGAAATTACAAATTGCGTCTATGTCGCGAACTGCCGACCACAGATCTCAAGAGCTACTGGTTCGAATTAAAAACTGAGTGAAATGTGGAAACAAAATTGTGGATAAAATTAATAATCTTTCAGGGCTTCCTTTGCGTCCGTTGCGAAAACGGTTCAAATAATTAAAATATATGATGCCTAAAATACATATTCCACGTGGACGACGTCACGGACACAGCTAGTAAAGCTAAAGGACAAAAATCTGTAAGGTTAAATACAAAATGTTAAAAGTGATTGATAGTTATGACATAAATATATTGTTGTACTTTCTGGGTGATTGTAATATAGTAATAAATAAATAAATAAGCCGTAATGAACAAATTGAAGAATGAAGCAAAAGAAAGGAGTTAAAAAGGACTGAAGAAATTAAAATACAGCCGTTCCTTATTTCTCTCTTTTCATTGGCAATTGTAATTTCTCTTTAGGGTTACAAAGATATAGTATAGAATAATAGCTTCTCATTCATTTAGTAACCCAGCCGACTGTGCTTACTGATTTACTAAGACTAGGGTCTTATATAAGCGCAGTAAATCGTGTGACTGTTGATATTACTCGTGACAGACAAGGACTGTTAAACTGTCTCCTTCTCAAATTTTCATTGCCACGCACATTGCATATCAATGTCTTTCGGGCTGTTCGGCCGATGTGAGCGAGAAGAGGTTCTCGACGTTTTGCCATCACGTGTGGACGGCATCATCAGGAGATGTTATCATAATTCTTCGAGCAATCGAGGAGTCAACATGCCCCGGGAAGGGGGAACCCTTCTCCGCCCACATCGGCCAACAGCCGAGAAATGATATACTGAGTGTTACTTCTTAATTTGGATTGGATAGTAAATCCAAAGCAATTCCGAATATCCAAAGCCAAAATAGATCGACTTTACATCGTGTGTAGATTGTATACCCAGCAAGGGTTATTTTACTTCCCATCAAGTGAACGCTATGTTTGTCTGTTTTCCTCTATCATTCGTAAAAGAAGAAAAAGAAAAGGATCTCGATGATTGAAAACTATAACATTTTTCAAATTGTATTACACATGATGGCATGATACAAATTAAAAATAGATTTTACCCGACTCAGACTTGACCCGGCATCTATTGCGTTTCGTGTTGCTCTAACCAATTGGGCTACCCTTGTGCTACACGTCATCGTCGAATTTTTTCAACATATTGCTACATGCACCTTTCGCGCAATATAATTTCATCCTTAACGCGTCACTACAGCGTTTCTATGAGACCGCAGCCTTAGTTAATCCCATCATTCGTATAAACGTCAAGTAAATAACACATAAGAAAATACGATTTGTTGGAAATTCGTATTTAGAGTTCGCAGAAACCCAATCCTGTGTATATCAACTTTCTGAACGAGGCCGGAAAATTGGAATAAGGGACAATGACTGAGTGCCGATGGGAAACTAAGTGGACCTTAAGAGCTTAATTAGATAAAACTAAAGCGAAACCTTTTAGTAACTATGAGGACTATTAACCTTTTCTATACTTATACACGAAACCTCACATAAATAAATGGAACACCCAAAAGACAGAATTAGTCTATTTCGTTTCCGCTGTCAAGGATTTACGAATTCATTTATTGGCGTGTCTTACTGAAGCAATACAATAATTATTTATATAATGACAGTTGTTTGCCTATTTATTATTGGGTAAACGTGATACTTCAGATTCAAGCGTGAGATATCCTGGGTTTGAATCCAGGGATACAATAGATTATTTAGGTCGAGCACTGCACAGAGGTGTCTATGCAACAACTGGTCTGTAAAAAAAAGCGATTAGGGAAACGGACACGGAAATGAGTTCGGCAAACGGGATTTAACGCATTGTTACTTGCCATTAAAATTTTTGAATTTAGAACGGTCAGTTTCTAAGCGATTTAAAAATGCAAGTAATATATTCTAGCGGATAACTCGAAGATAGCGGAGAGATTATCGGAAAAGCTGGCGACATTAAGCCCTCGCTGAGCTGGAGTGCACTCAAGTGTGTCTTAAGCGCTTCTCACAAGTGATGCCGACACGGAACAAAATGATTTTCTTATACTTTCCAAGGTCAAATCGGAACATTACTGAACCTACATAGAAAATCCTGAAATTTAAGATGACAAGGCAAGTGAAATCTAGAAACAGGCTGCGACAGTGTCTTAAAAAAAATTTTTTTTTTTTCGTTTTAACTGATGGTGTGAATGCCTAATGAACGCATACCCAAATCGGGCAATAGTGACGTGGGGAGTGTGGTGATTCATACGACACCACTAAACACACCACCAGTGCGTTTCGTTGCTTTCGTACCAACGTGGTATTTAAATAATCATCGTTCAGCTTATCGTTCACGTTGAGAACCACTTTCCGCTTATTTCGGCCGAACAGCCCGAAAGACAATGATAAACGTAATTACCTACTAAAACCAAGCCCTTAAAGCCAACAGTTTATTGTATAATTTCGTAAACGGAAAGAATAAAATCAACATATTTAAAGCGAAATACTAAAACGCGCCCGTTTGTAACAGACATTATTCTCAAGGAAACAAAACCTTTGCATAAATACAGAAAATATTACCTAGCAACGTACAAAGGCGCCCTGAATAATAATGTTGCATAATGAAATCTTGGCCGTAATAGGCGGTTTATTGCATCGTACGTTATTTCGCCGATATACCTTTTAATTCAATACAACAATGCCAATCGTTTAAATGTCGATCTGATAGGTTTCGATTAACAAACGATATTATTTTAGATTGGTGTTCATATTCGATAACTATATTTAGCAGTTTCGTCTGGAAATCTGAGTGGTAGGAATTAAAAATTGTAAAACTGTCTAAATGAATTATATGTATACAGAGGTCCAATACAAAAAGGTGAACAGGTAGCAAGTACTTTATACAACAACTGATATTTATAAGTCAATGATGACTAAGTTTTAAAACCTTGAACTATATATATGTACTTATCTAAATCTAAGTCGTTCAATCTTATAGTACAAAAAAGAACAGTAATAATATCGTAAGTATTATATGTTAGTTGATTCAGAAATCAATGCAAAGATTTGATTTGATGAGAAGAGAAAATAATTATGTACGTGATTATGTTAAACAAGTTAGACAATATGAAAGTATGCGAACAAATACTATCCTTTTAAAATACGATTTAATGAAAAAATCTTAACACACTTATTAGTCTAACGGTAGCAATGTATGGTTGAACCACCAAGTCCAATATATTTTTTATGAATTTGTGCTCTTTCTAGAAACACGTTGGATTCTGTCACATTGTGTTTTTTAACACTTTGATAAACCTTATAAAATTGTATAATATAGCAATATCGTCCTTAAAACGAAAACGTTAAGGTGCAAATTACTTTTACACTAGCTTATAAAAATCATGTCCATAGTATAGGGCCCGGTATTATACAAGTTCTTGTGAAGGTCGCACGGAACTTAATAACGAGTACAAGTGACATTCAGTTTCTACCTTCACCCACAGTAGCATTTAAATACCAGGAAGACGTCGAATTCTTCTTACCTGTAACAAATAAACAACAAATTATGATCACTTATTCAAAATCTGTCCAGATTGAAAAAAATCGATGACACGGGCCTCGAACCAGCAATCAGAGAGTTGTGTGGTAATGCTATTAAACCTTATTGAGCTTAATACGTTTATATTATGACAATTAAATGTAAATTGCGCTGTTCTAGTGGGTTTATTGTAAATGTACACTTTTTTATACGATATCGTGGGTTCGATTGCCGTTGCGCACAAAAACAAAATATACAAAAAACCTTTATAGTGCAAATAATACTGATGTACATAATATCATCTATTTATAAAATAATTATTCTTCTTTAAAATAATAAAGCTATCAAAAGAACGTTTGCCAGGTCAGCTAATATTTAATAATACGTACAATTTACAATTTAGATAGCCAAATGAATTATTTATGTCTAGCATAATTTTTTACATAATATATGTTTTAGGAACAACGAATGTGTTCCAGGAGCAACCTTCTTATAGAATAAAGTTTCTCCGTAATTATTGTATTCTTGTTATAAATTGATAAACCTATACTTTAGAAAATTGTATTGCACAAAGAAAATAATGTTCATATTATAAAAAGGTAAATCCCGTTTATTGTACTGTTATCTATTGATTTCCCGGATTTCGAACTCAGAGCCTCTCGCGCTTAAAGCACTGCTAGGCAATTCGTTTAACAATTAAGCTATATAGGCGATCATGTTAATATTATGGACATCTTGTATTCTTTTGTATAAAAACTAATTTCTAGTAAAGGGTTTTTTACTTATATCGGGAATACTTGGGAATAGCTGACTGACGATTTTAACAATCATGTTTTACTGTAATAAATATATAATAAATATATAAGGTAGCAAAATGTAATTATAGGTATGACGTATGTAATTAAAACACATTTCTTTGTCGCTAGCAGGTTAAAACAACGGTTGCAATGAGATAATTAGAGCGTAAAATTCATTAAAATGGACTGTACGTACGTTATACATAATATTGTCATGGGGTTTTCATTTGTTTTAGCAATTTAATACAGACATTTTATTGTCGAATATTAAAAATTCTACGGTTCGCTATTATGAATAGACGCCTTCTAGAGTTCGAAAATGTTAAAACTTACAGCTAGAAAAAAAGCATAACATCGTAAGATAACTCAGATTTCCTAAGATCGATGACATTTTATTATAACACCACTGGTACCTTTTTTAAGTGTATATCTATACTAATAAATAAAGCTGAAGAGTTTGTTTGTTTGAACGCTCCTTAAATATGTTAATTTAAAAAAATAATTGTGTTGCTTAGAGCATTTATCGAGGAAGGGTAAAGCTTAAATATTTCCGCTGAGACTTATAGAAGCGAAGGAATAGCGTGAATTCTTTGTGGGTTTTAAAAAAAATCTGAATGATCAAAAAAAATGTCCGCGACGCAATGTCTATCTTTTAAGATTAACTTCCAGAGGACGTGACGGAAATTTCCAAGTGTATAAATCTAATACTTTTCTCCTTTATTAAAATATGTAACTAATAACACTTCTTCATCAATATTAAATTCAATAACTCTATGAAAAGGACGCACTCGGTTCTGCGTCTTTGATAAGGGTAAACGAATTACTCAGAGAATGATCCAAATAAATTACTTCGGCGGCACTCGATATAGGACGCTATAAAGGGAATTTGTTGTGTAATTCCCCCGAAAAATCTGGTTAAGCCGGCCAATATTTAATGGTTTTCGAATTTGGACACATTTCCTCGTGAACAGCGGAACTCTATTCGACTTATTGACATTTTCCGAAACATTTCCCCTATTGTACGATTTCGTTTGATTTTCAAAACGATACCTATCAAATATACTATTAATTTTGATTATACAATAAAAGGTTTTGAAAGGCGACGGTATGTTCGACGAGTTCGTTAGTGTAACGGTAGCATGTACGGCTATTATATCAACGGGTCGTGGGTGCGATCCCCAACACGTAACATATTTCTAATTTTTCTGAAACATCTGGTGTATTAAAAGCCGTCAGTTTTAATCGCGTTTCGGTTTCAGACCGTAGATTCCTGAATATACAAAGCCAAAGTAGGTCGACTGCGATTTAAATGTTATATGGCTTGGGTATTTCCCCTACTTTCAAGTGTACCCATTGCTTGTATATCCTCTATCATAAATAAATGTAAGATTCGTTTATGCTATTCATTATGCCATTGTCGCCCCTATATCGTCATTAACCTCGTCATTTAATTGAGTAGCAAGGCCCCAATAATTAAAACAACCGTCGCTTTTTATTCCTACATTATTTAATAACATCGCAATTTTACTGAATTTCCTGTAAAACAATATGAAGTTAATTAAAAATCTAATTTAGTTTGAAAATATTTTACGACATGGCCAGGAATTGAAGCGGCATCCACAGCGTTCCGGGCCGTTGCTTGAAACAATTGAGCTACCCTGTCCGTGACGTCATCAACTAATATTTTCAACATATTAGCTAATGTTTATTGGTGTAGGTAGATAAACAAAGGACAATCGTTTTTTGTATCATCGACAAGTTTGGTACTTCTTAAGCAATTTGGCATTTAAAATCGTAATTATTTTTAAGCCGTACCTATATTCTATACTAATATATAAATCTGAAGAATGTGTTTGTTTGAACACAAAAACTATGTATGAAAGCATGATTCCTCTTTGAATGGTCTAAAAAAATGTCCGCGAGAGTTTATGTTTATCTTTAAAGATTAACTTATTAACGACGGGACGGAGCGATGTCGTGGGTAACAGCTTATATTTACAAAGATGTGCAGGATTGCAAAAACTAATTTTGATGCCCAAAATAAATATTCCACGCGGACAACGTCGCTGACACAGCCGTGGTCACGGTGAGACCAGACGGCTGCTGCAAAGCATCCGAAACGTCGGGCCGAAGTTAAAAATCATTTTCAAATAAGTTTAACTTATATATCGCGTTTTAAATCGTTAAAGTGTTTTATTTAAATGTGTACTACTCGCGTAAACTATAACAGTATACAGTAGTTTTTATAATAAAACATGATACCTCAAAAAATTCGTAAGGCTAAACAATTTAAGCGAAAAAAAAAAGTATTAGCGCTTTCACATTTGAACAATAGTCTGACGGACACAACTGTATTTGAGGTTTATTCTTAGAACGACCTCCACTTTACTTCAGCCCCAATTAAAATCGGGTGGGATTTCGGTCAAGTGCAAATTCAATTAAAACGTATTTTTACATATATCACTCACATATCCACTCATGATAAAAATACTTTTCGATAAAATGATAGAACCTGAATTTCCCGATTCTGGACAGCACAGATATGTACAATATTTTACAGTAGCTGCTAACGACTTAGTCCGCGAAAATACTTATTTTGGGCCTCAAAATTTGTTCTTGCTGGTCTGAAGCTGAAACCAACGACGTAGGTCGCGTCCCTTCCCGTCATTTTTGCAAGTTAATTCTCAAAGATAGCTATCTAGATATATACTATCACGAAATTATTTTTACATCATTTAAACAGGAATCATACATACATACATATTGTTTGGGTATCTTGAACCATTTTTGCAGCTTACGAGTTAAAAAACCCACAAAGTACAATAATTTTCCTATTTCTTTTTTAAATTTTTTCGCTGTATCTTCGCTTGTATTAGTCACAGGGCGATGTATTATAGCATATAGCTTTCCTCGATAAATGCTTTAACCAACACAAAAATATATTTTTTAAACCGGTAGTTTCGATATTAACAAACTCTTCAGCTTTATATATGAGTATAGATTTGTACGTGATATTTCTCATTATCTTTTGATGTGCCCTAGGCTCCTTGTGCTAGGATTGTTGGGCAGTAAAGTAGTCCGCGTCTAAAGGGATTTTGCTCTAGCTATTTATATAGTTAAATTATTAAGAGGGAAAATTTACAACATGGGAGTTCCAAGCATGCAAAACATCGTACAAAAGTTTTCCCAGGGCTCCCTCAAAGCACCATAGAGGGCTGGTGGTGTGTTTAGTGGTTCTGGTCGGCTATACGATTTACCGCACTCGTTATTTACCACACTCCCCACGTCAACTTGGAGTGGGGTGCATTAGGATTCAGCCATCAGTTAAAAAAAAAGGGCT